>JANAVB010036020.1:1134082-1523072 GCA_029216955.1 Iris pallida | reverse complement strand
AACTTCAGAGTTTTCCTGTAATGCCAAGAAGACTACCACTAATAAGTAGAAGTGTGAACAAAGAAAGTCAAAGCAAAGTAACATAGTATCATATTCAATTAGTTTTCGGTCAAAGAATATGAATATGATTACCACTTTTACTGCAACACCTCCACGCTTCTTTTCCGAGTTGAAAGGGAAAACATTAAGAATCGAAGATTTTGACCTTTCCGTGTCAAACCTCATTCCCAGCTATACATAAGAAGACAAACAATAAGTAGCAGATAAGGAGAAAGACACAAGAAGATATAAATAGCATACTACTGTTACCTTGACTCCCCAGGAAAGGATTGCCTTTTCAGTAGGTGAACCAGTAACCTCAATGTCTCCATCACCCTGTAACTTTGGAACCCTAAATCAGACGTAGAACTACATGCCAACACTTCTGAATAGTAGAAAATATAAATCTTTTATCTTGTCACACATAACACTATTAAGACATGATCTTTTGTGCAACCCATGCTGTTCCATTTGATTCAAAAAATAAATAAACAACACTAAAATTGTTAAATACACACACACATATAGGTGTCGCCTAGCACGACAAGAAGGCTTGTTGCTTGCATTCTGGACGATGCAGGTTCGAGTCATGGAAACAGACTTTCCATATATATGTGGGGTAAAGGCTTCGTACATCATGTCCAAGGTTGAAAAGCACTAGACGCTAGTCGGACGGGCACCCGCCGCCTAGCGCCTAGTCCACCTAGACGGTCGTCTAGACGGACGCCTAGATCTATGCGATTCAAAAATAAATAAATAAAATCCAAAAATCTACTGAAAAATTGTAGAAAAAAATCCAAGAACCCCAAAACATGAAAGTCGGGCGACGGGGGGTCTAGGCGGGCGCCTAGACGGGCATCGGGCGGACACCAGACGCCCACCTAGACTGCCTTTTAGAACAGTGATCTTGACCCTCCCTCCCCAGCGTACTCTCTCTCTCTCTCTCTCTCTCTCTCTCTCTTCTCCTCTATATATATATATATATATATAGAGAGAGAGAGAGAGAGGGAGAGAGAGATTTTAGTTACACGTCACTTTTCATCGTTAGATCAAAGGAGTATCTTCTGAGATGGATAAAATAAAATTTTAATATGAAACTAATAAATTATGAATAAATGGAATGTCTGCTTAATGGAAGATTTGGATAAGCGCAAATTAAGAAGAAAAAAAGTGTACAGGAATGACGAGAGGAGAAGGGAGTATTTGGTATAGGAATGGCTCCACTTCAACCTCCATCTTCAACACTCTCTAATCCACGCTCTCTACTCCCCAATTCCTTCTCTCATCTTTCTCCTTTGTTTTCACCTCTTCGTTTCGTGCTCCCTGTCTTCGTCGCTCGACATCAGCTTCTTCTGTCGAGGACAGTTCTGCCACCGCAGCCATAGTTTCTTCTAAGGGACAATTTATACCATGAAATCTCATGATTAGTAAGGATACTGTATACTTCACCAACATGTGTCCCATTTAGGACATTGAAACCAATTCTAGATGGATTTGGTCAGAATGTGCATTTGGTGGTAGTTGACATAGAGGATCAGCAAGAATTATGGGAACATCGAGTGTGCAGTTTTTCAAAAATAAAGAAATGCTCAGAGACTGGGCATGAAAATGAAGGAATACATAGAGTTTATTGAGTGAAAACAAAGGAATACAAAGAGTTTATTGAGTGAAAACAAATGAATGCATCTGGTGTCTCTTGTGGCCTGCTAATACCTTATGATAATACATATTTTCTTTATCACTTCAACTATTATTTGAGATGGCTATTTTTCAATTGTGCATATTATCCACAAATCATGTCTATGCATGACCTTCTTGGCGCACTATGGTGGGTAAACTTAGTTGTTTATAATATTTGTTTATTTTAAATGGGGAATGATTGTTGAATAAGACTATATAACCACCAGATACCATCAGAATCCAGCAATGCCATGTATAAAATAACATTTAAATGACAATTAAAGAGAAGGACAAAGATAACTAGGAATTGTAAGTAAAAGCTCAATTTTGCGACGTAAACCATGTGAAAAGTTAGTTCACTCGGCATATCTAACACCGAGGAGGAGGATGGGCTGGGACGGGAGATTGGTTGATGGCGTTGAACCAACTATCTTCCTTGGAATTTCTACAGTCCACAGGCGACTCCAAAATACAGTCATCATTTCTAATTACATTAAGATCCACATATTATTGTATCGCAATGACGAAGAGGGTTGTTGATGCAGTAAAGTTGGCGACAGTTATGATTAACATTGGAGGTGGCAATGGTGGTCTAGGAGTTTATGCGAGTGTGATTCCCAATAAAGATCTTGGCCATGGATATGATTTGCGATGGAGCCACAACTAAAGTCAGAAAGTTTGTGGCCGATGTAGTTTCCAGTGGAGATTGCTGTGGAGAATGAGAAGGCTGATGCGTGTTTCATTGAGGTCTCCTCTTGCTGGTGGACTTTTCCAATGGAGATACTGAACGAGAGGTAGGACTTTTGATAACTCAATATCAATGAGTCTTCAGGTCCAATTATCAAAATCTTCCATTTAGGAGACATTTCATAATTTATTAGTATCATATTAAATCCTTATTATAATCCATTTCGGAAGAAGCTCCCTTGATCTAAGGGCAAAAAGTGGTGTGTATGTAAGCAAGTTACATGCAGGGAGTATTGTAAACGAACCCTTATTTTTGTAACCGAACTCTCTCTCTCTCTCTCTCTCTCTCTCTCTCTCTATATATATATATATATATATACACACACACACACACACACACACACACATATATATATATATATAAAAACGAAACCTTCATTAAAAAGATTTGGGGGAGGGTATCTAAATCATTTTCTTCTGTTCATCTCTGATAAGGGTCAGGCTTCTGTACAAATATCTTCCAAGTTCTAAAAACCATGTCTTCCAGCCATCGGTATCTTTGAATAAATAAAGAAGACACAGAAATTTGGTGTAACAGTAACTAAATCAAACGTGGGGAAAGTGCCATTGACAATTCTTCAAATATGACAAATCCAGACATTAATAATTTAGATGAGAAAAAAACATAATTTACCTCTGGGTGAAAGACATTGCCAGTTGTATTTTGTGCAATGCCTTCAATCAATAAAGAGGATGCAACAGGAGACAACAAATCAACATTATCTGCAGGAGCAATCTTCTTTCCACCAACATATGCATCCACGACAGTCATCTTAAATATTAAAAAAGAACTATTAGAGGTCAAAAGAGCGAAGATAAGGTCAGATATGGTCAAATGCATATTGATAAATAACGTTGCAACACATTTTGTAGATTGAAATCATTTGTGAAGTCACATGTAACAACTTTCAACAGTAAGTTTAATCACCAAAAAAAAGGCAAATAAGGAACAGAACAAAACTAAGAATATTATATTAATAAAATGGAAGGATGTATACTTGATTCAGAGTTAAAGTTCCTGTCTTGTCACTGCAGATAGTTGTTGCTGATCCCATAGTTTCACAGGCCGAAAGCCTCCGGACCTATAAAACCACCAATCTACTATCATCATATCATATTCAAAAGTTTTAAGAACATAGACATAAAAACAGGACAAAGATACATACCAGAGCTTTGTCAGCCATCATCTTCCTCATTGAATAGGCAAGGCTGGACATGTAAAGAGTAAATGAGAACCATAAATACAAAGGTATGTGCTAAACATTCTAGGTATTGCAGAACAAATATAAGAACATCATGAAATTAGGCACATACGTCAAGGTTACAGCCAATGGAAGACCTTCGGGCACAGCAACAACCACAATAGTCACCTAGTTACATTTTGATGATTCAGTAATTAAACCAAATTTAAATAATTTAATATTAAGACATTGATACATACTGCAACTGTTAGAATTTTAATGGCCCCGAAACTTGCTTTCTTTACACTTGTCTGTCCTTTAAGAAATTGAACTGTTCCATCTGCATTTCTTGTATGTCCGGTAAAGTATCTGAAACAGTATGATGAAGAATTGTATAACTTTGCAGGAAAATGCATGTTACAGAAAAAAAGGATAAAAACAGTTATACCTGACTAAAAGAACTGCAAGAACTACACCAGCAACTGATAGCCCTACTACACCAATGAAAGTAGCTAGACCATTCAAGCGTACCTTTCGGTAAGAACAAAGCACAAATGAAAAACCAGAAAAAGAAAGTGGAAGGCTATAAAAGTCAGGTCTGGTGTTTTAAATATCAAAAAACAGACAAAACCTGCAAAGGAGTTTCTTCACCAGTATCCTCTGATATACTGGCCATTAGTAAACCCCATTCAGTATTGATCCCAACTGCAGTTGCCTGGATATAATTAAACAATCTACATAAGCACGCATTTGTAACGCATATACAAAAGAAAAAATATTAAATAACATGAAACATGCAAAAAAGAAATCTCATTTACGAATGTCAAACAACAATCAAATAAAACAAATATTATGTAAACAAAACAAAAGAAACAAAAACCTGATACTTCTAGAGCTACAAGAACAACCAGCCCCACCCCTCAAATTGGGGCCTACACAGGAGATCATATTTTATCCTCTTTCTGTAGGCCTTCAGTCTGGATATTCCTCTCAATAATATCTACCGTATGTACAAATGTTGTTCTCAAAGTAACTACATCTTCTTATTGCTTGATTATAGTCATTAATTATAGCTCTAGCAATAGTCAAAACAAGACACATAGTAACAATAAAACTGTCTAGGAGTCTTTGAACCTCAAGTCATCATGTAGGCATGCGTCCATATAACGTAGTATATTAGTTACCGCTATATGCTTGGGTTATCTAGAAAATATAGATTTTATCTCAAACTTCCAAGTTTAACTTTAGTTTAAATTGTTGTGTCCAATGATTATGAAGAAAAAGAAACATTTCAACATCATTTGAGATTAAATTTCCAATATTTTACTATCAATCTAATAGCTACATTGATCATTGTTTATTACTTTCTCGCCTACATCCCTTGGTCAAGTTAGCAAACAGTGGAGAGAAATGACAAAACTAACTTGAAAATTTGCAACATATTGTTTAGTGTTGTTTGGTAATATTTGGTTTCCTGTAAATTTGGCACCTTTAAATGTAAATCAAGAAAGATTTCGGTGTTGGTACAACGCAGAATTGAAAGCCACACAAGTTGGATAGTGGCAATTTTGGTTCAAGGAAGTGAAGGTCTTTTTTCATTGAAAAGTGCACGTGGATTGAAAAAAACAGCAATATAATGAGAGAGAATTTCTCATTTCATAATCGCATCTGAGAGAGAGGGATCAGGAATATTTGGGGCACAACAACACGACCCTGCAAGCTGTAAGGTACTTTTGGGCTTCAGCTCCTCTAACCAAGGACAACTAGTGGTGAAGTGTTGGGGGAAGTGGCAGTTCAATGTCAGCTGTTCTAAACAAATTTATACACCATTTTGTGAGCATGATTTACATTTCTAGAATAACTGACATGCTATATTTTATCGCTTATGGTTTAGCTTAGTCTACGCTCCCTCTCTCAAGTCCCATCCCCTCAAAAGTAAAAGCTCCATTCTGCAAAGCTACATGTAACGGTCCAAATTAAGAATGTTGGCATGACTTGTCAAAGAACCATCATACATGTAAAAAGATGTAAACATTGCTCATTCCTTTCGTGGAAATTCAACAGGATACAACCTATAGCAGGTCCTATCTTGATATGGTAGGCCTCGGTGTACTCCAAAGCCAACCAGTAGATCAAATAAGATAAGGGACTGATATATGCTAAACAAAACTAAAGTTAAATCTGAAACAATGGCAATATATATAAAACCACTCACCAGCATAGTGCCATAACCATCAGCTACCTTACATCCAGACATCATAAATGGTACCTTTTGATCTTTATGAACCTGTGCAGTATATATACTGATGTTATGGAAGCCCATTAAATTGAGTATTGCACTAAGAATCCAGAGAACTCACAAATTTGCTCTCCCCGGTCATACTAGATTCATCAATTGAGAGAGAATGACCAGAGATCAAAATACCATCAGCAGGGACCTAGAACCATAATTAGCTCAAGTACAAACATACCAAGGTAATGTAATAACATAACCAAACAAGAAAAAGAAAATCTTGTTTTCCAACCTGATCCCCAATTTTTAGAGGAATGACATCACCAACTACAATATCAAATATTGAGACCTCAATTCTCCTGCCACCTCGAATCACCTGATTATCATACAGCAAATATAGTTTTATTAACAATTTTCTGTAAAATGAAAATCACAAGTAAAAATACATAAATACCATATAAAACATTCTCACGTGGCGGTAGAACACACCTCCATATGTATATTACGCTTCTCTTCATTTAAGTTTTGGAATTGAAGTGACTGCTTATAATCACTGATAGCTGGAGGAATTCAATACGGAAAAGAGATGAGCCAATATAGGTACAATCATAAGATGGGGATAAAGAAACATTCAAAATAGACCCCATGTAGAACCCTTATAAAGAAGGAAAATCACAATTGATAGGGGCATTATGTCAAAGTAATGAAATTCATTTCTTTGTGGAATTAAGGAATAGCTAATGAGATAGTAGTGCTAAAAGTAACTAATCTAACAAGAATGATAAATATTCAAGCAATCATCACTATAATTTGGAAGCACTGGAAGAAGAAAATCTTAAACTAATAGAAGAATATAATAACAACAACATTGCATCATCAGAAATAATTGCAACGAAGAATCAGGAAGCATAGAAAAGCAGAAGGCCCGCAAAAAGAATAAGTTGCAACTTAGAACCTTTTAATGTTGGATGCCAACTTCCATCCTGACCACGGTCATGGATGGTTGACTTATTTGAAGAAATTGACATGCATGTTATACTCATTGACCAAATTACATTTATAATCTCAGACATTGTAGGTTTAATACAAACAGGTTGCCATCTAAGTCTAGTTACTTTGGAACTCTGCTTCAAAGAAAATTCTCTTGATGCTAAACCAAGCTGACCAAATCACTCCAGGAGACTTCTTTTTTTGCGAAAAAATGGTAGGAAAATCCCCCCACGTTCCAACTCTAGGAGACTATTCCAATGCATATCTACATAAGCTCCTCAATCACAAAGCAGTTCAACGGTCAACCCATAAATACCCTTTTGCACTGACCGAGCATCACGGGTGATATTTCAAAGTGAATAACCAATAGTACACAACTGAATCCCCATTAGAATTGGAGAATCAGAAACAAGATTCCTTGTATTCTCAAGATAGAAACGCATATGATCTCACATTGCTACTTTTCGACTAGGACACACAAATTATTATTTGGAGTATGACAAAAAATAGAAAAGAAAAAGGAAATTGAGAATAGGAAAGAAGGGGTTGTACATAACATAGTTACTTCTATGTATGCCACAGCCGGTTGATTATCAAAAAGATGAATATCAAGTATACCTCGATTAGGATTTAGACCCACTAGAATTGATTGAGTAGCAGTATGCCACGGCCGGTTGGTTATCAAAAAGATGAATATCAAGTACACCTCGATTAGGATTTAGACTCACTAGAAATGATTGAGTAGCAGAAAGCATCATAGGGTCTTCATGTACATATATTTAATAATGGTGGCATTTACAAGAAGGTTGGTAAGTCCGGATAACTAAGTCAGAATTTGAGCTAGTGTTGCCTTCTATTTTTTTAAAATCTTTCTTGGACCACAACTCCATGAGCATCTATGATTTCCCAAGAGATGCTTACAATATTGAATATCTTCAATTATGTAGACTCCAAGATAATTTTGCTATTTAATTTGTTTTAAATTTTTCAAACATGCCCATATTATGGATATAAGAATAGACAATGTCATAGCAAATGATACAAACTAATGCAGCCATTGCTATTTTGGAAGTACAGGATATATGTAACATGGAAACAACTGAGCATAATCACGACAAAGTATCCTACAACAACAACAAAGCCTTATCCCAAGGACAAAGTACCCTGCATCACATAATTGAAACATACCTGTAACAAATATAACAAGAAGAACAGCAAAAGCAATACTCACGCCATCGTACCATCCTTGTTCAATACCCTAAGTCATATAGATAGAAGAGTAGTTAAGTGAGTACACAACCATGTGATAAGGAAAATAACATAGCTTCAGTAGTATAGCAATATATAAAGTTGGCAAAACATGGAAAGAGCCTTTATTTTCCTTATGAAAATAACAACAATAAAAACAAATCCTTTATCCCAAGTTTTTGGGGTCGGCTATTTGAATTCTCTTTTTCACCCCTTCGGCTCTCCTTATGAAAATAAGGAAGATATAACTTGAAACATGGAGATATAAATCAAAAGATGGAAAGGAAAGACTTTCTATTTCCCATATAAAGCTCACCTCAGTTGCTATCCCCAATACTAGAGATACAACAGCAGCAATTATCAGGATGATGAGGGTTAAATCTTTCCAAGATTCCCATAAGAAAACCTAAATAATAAATTCAAGAATATGTTACCATAGATTCTCAAGCACTAAAAACGGAAAATAGCATAGTAGGAAAGCAAATTGAATGCAATTATGGGGATGACTATACCCAAAAACTCCGTCCTTTCTTCCGAGGATAAGTGTTGGCTCCAAATGCATTTCTTCTACGCACTATATCAGTATCATCTCCGGCAATTCCCCTATCTAAGTTGGTCTTTAGCAAATTCGATATGCCTCTAACCTGAAATGTATTATATATATATATATATATATATATATATATATATATATATATATATATATATCAAAAACAACAAAAGAATAAATAGTTTGCAAAATTTATAATGTTGAAGAAACTTACTCCCCCATATTCTTGAAGAGCAGATAAATCATGATCCCTGGTCACCGAAGTAAGCTGCTCCTCTCCAATTCCATAACCAGTAGTTGTAAGAACCCGTGCTCCAGGAGTTCCTATCAGTGACACACTATTTATAACAAAGTTTTTGCAACCAGAAACAAAGTTTTTGCAAACAACGTATGAAACTGAAAAATTATAAATTATAAATCTAATTTTATATCAAGAGCTTATGTGTACATATCTACAAATTGCAAACAGAAATATCATATGTGAAGATTTTATGTACAGGAGGCAGGTGCTTTAGGCACATGACCATGGACTATCCTGATCCAACGGGGGAGTCCATTCGGGACGAGTTGACGGAGGTTCTAAGAGAAGCCAGTGGAGAGGATTGCCAAAGGGGTAATGCTAATCATGTACTTCACCCAAATTAGATGCCTAAGAAGATGTTGTCCGCACCAGAGGATGGAGCAGGCAGGGCTGGTCCAGAAGTAGGAGAGGCTCGTGGGGTCATTCACCACAATTGGAGGAGGCCCCAACCTCCAGAGTGTTCTCCATCCTCTGGAGATCCCTCCTGTAACGAAGAGCAAATGGTCCCAATTTCGAAACTCCTGATGAGATGACGAGCGTGAAGGAAGGATGTTGAGATAGAGGATAGGGCTGACAAGCTACTGGCCAGGGATAACCCTGAGTGGATCCAGCTAATCCAAAATGCTAAGATAAGTTGGATCCTAAAGAATAACATACTACAGAAGAAAGGAGTTATCTAGTTAGTGAATCCACTAATTCGTATAAGTGGAGTTATGGAGGGAGTGAATAAATACTTATGTACTTGAGTCATCGAATGTAAGGTTCGTGTGATTGTGTTTGTAAGGGGTGGGAAAGGGGCTGTTATGTACTTGAGTCATCGGATGTAAGGGTCATGTGATTGTGTTTGTAAGGGGTGGGAGAGGTACTGAGTGGTGTCTGAGGTAGCTTATAAGTTTGTACTCTATTTTTTTATCGTGTGTATATATGCGCTCAAAAAATAGCTCGGTGGTTTCATATTATAGGACCAACCTATACTACGATTGTTGGTTTTGGATTGGAAGGCTGAGATTACACATGTATCTTTTAAGTAGATACTCTCACATTTTAATCTCAGTCTTGCAATCTAAATCCAATGGTTGTAACATAGGTTGGTTCCATAATATGAAACCATCCGGCTGATTTTTTAACATTTCTCTCTCTCTCTCTCTCTCTCTCTCTCTCTCTCTCTCTCTCTCTCTCTCTCTCTCTATATATATATATATATATATATATATAGGGAAGGGATCGGTGACACCTAGTTTTTGACACCTAAAAAATCACGCAATCGCAGCCGCACATGCAATAAAAACTAATGGTTCGATCCATATAGAATATTAAATAGTGGACTGTATTAATTAGTGGGATGTGCAATTAATGTGTTGTGATTGTTGGAAAAGGAAACTACAATACATAATTATGTTTAGTGGTCACATCAAACAAATCTGAACCATTTGTTTCTATTGATGTACGGCTGCGATTGCATGTTATTTAGGTGTCAAAAACTATGTGTCATCCGATCCCTTCCCTATATATATACACTCAGGCCTCGTTTGGTTCACGGAAAGGAAATCAATTCCCATGTATTTTTCATGGAGATGGGAAAGTAGAATTCCTATCAAATTTCCTTTCCTATGTTTGGTTGGTGTAGGAAAGGAAAGAAAAAATATATCATTGTTCCAACAATATCCAATGTCAACATAATTACAATGAAGAATTAATTGGTAAAATATGTAATAAATCAAGGCTACTTTTGTCATAATGTTGGTAATTAATGTTGGGAAAGGAGGAGGGAAAATGAATCCCATGGGTCATGAGAGGAATCATTTTCCCTCCTATTTTCCACCATGTCAGGAAAGTGTTTCCCAAATTTGTGGCTACCAAACAAAGGAAAGGAACAAGTTTCCTTTCCGGATTCCTTGAATCCGTGAACCAAACGAGGCCTCAAAAGATTTATAGGAAAAGCATATGTACATCTCTATTAATTACAAACAAAAATATGAAAAATAATAATTATGAGAGATGGAAAAGTACCAGCTGTTAATTTCTCCCCAGCCTCCTTAAAAAGAAGTGCAGCCTGATAAAGCCAGCATTAAAATAGCAAAAAATAATAATTAATTAACTATCATAGGAACAAGAAAACAAATAAAATGCAAAAGAAACTATAGTAAATACCCTTATAACTTGAGCGTGCGCTCGAATCTTCCTCCTAATCTGTTCCTTCTGTTCCTCCTTCTTCAAATCCAATGTGTATCTAAACCTTCGCGAAGCATTCAGCACTAGCGCAGCTTGCTGTAATAATTACACAAACATATAAGCAACCTAATTACCGAAAATGTGCTTCAAAAAAAACCAAATTAACTTTAATTTTCTACCAGGAAAATTACATTATACAGATCCAAATCTAATATCAAAATAACCTAACCAATGAAAATGTTCTTTAAAATCAAAGTAACTTGAATTTCTACATGAAAAAACTACATTATAATCAAAATTTAAGATCAAAATAACCTAATCACCGAAAATGTGCTTTAAAATCGAAGTAACTTGAAGTTCTACCAGGATAATTACATTATAATCCAAATTTAAGACGAAAGTAACCTAAACTTCAATTCTAAACGGAAAAAAAAAAATACATTGATAGAAGACAAGTACTGTGTTTAGAATCAATTTGATGAAGCAACTCAAGCATGATCGGGAACTCACTCTCCATCGGCGCAGCCGCTCGATCGGCGCGTTCTTCGGCGGGATCTCGAACATGTCGTCGGGGGAGCAGATCTCGTCGAAGCTCCCGCCGCCGGCGGACTCGATGTCGCGGGCCCGGCGGTGCCGGTTCGGCGACGGCGTCGGCGGCCCGGCGTCCATTCCTGTCGCAGGAGAGATGAAACCGCAGGAGGAACTGAGCAAGAAATCACAGCAGAATCAACACCGAGAACTCCGAAATAAAAAATTAAAAAAAATCAGGATGGAGAAGGCGGTGCATTGACCTAGGATTTTGTAGGTGGGAGTGGAAATTTCTTGGTAATTTCCGGGGAATTAATTTCCCGCGGTATTTGACATTTTTGGTGCGGTTTCCCGATTTTATCAAAATACTATTTTGGGGATATATTGAAGATTTTTTTTTTTTTTTTTGGGGCAGGGGAGTGGGGGAGGAAGTTGCGCTTCAATTTCCTGAGAGTGGAAATTTGTTGGGGCTAAAATAGTAAAATTCGTCTTGTTCGGATGGGAATGGCGTTCGTTCGAAATACGAAATTAACGGCTGAGATGTACAGATAGCTACGCGTAGGGTTTTGGCAGCAGCTTATGGCTACGAATTACTTGAGAACGGCGTGGGGGGCGTGACCTCTCTTCCCCGTGTGGGGACCACAATGACTGATGGCGGTTATGTCAGGGACCAGGATGTCTGACCCCTGTAGTCTGGTGGTCAGGGGCAGCCATAGCCCAAGGCAGATCGGACGACGGTCCAGGACCCCTGACGAAAGGGGACACCAACATGAAACTGTCTATAATAGAACTAGTATGTATCATGTGCCTTTTTTTTAAACAAAAAACATTGTGGTGTAGTGGTTACAATGCTAGACTTGTATTTAGGAGGTCCTTGATTCAAATCTTGATTACAACAAATCTTGTTTTATTTACGCTTTTTTTTTTACATTACATATGGGGCTCATTTAGAAAATTTTGCCTCGGACTCCCAATTGCTCAGGGCCAGCCCTGCTAGTGGTTAGGGTTGCAAATGAGCCAAGTAATTCGCGAGCTGCTCGAAGCTCGGTTCGATAAAAATTCGTTTGAACTCGGTTCGTTTAGTAAACAAGTTGTGCTCAAGATTTATTTTCGAACTCGTTTAATAAATGAGTCAAGCCAGAGACGGCCCTGGTCCAGGATAGATCGGACAACGGCCCAAGGCCCCCTGACAAAAGGGAACACCAATATGAAACTATCTACAATAGAACTAGTATGTATCATGTACCATTTTTTTTTTAAAAAGCATTGTGGTGTAGTGGTTATAGTGCTAAACTTATATTTAGGAGGTCCGTGGTTCAAATCTTGACTACAACAAAATTTTATTTTATTTAAACTTTTTTTTACATTATGTATGAGGGTCCATTTTTGAAGTTTCGTCTTGGACCCTCATTAGCTCAGGGCCGGCCCTAAGCCAAGCTCAAGCTTAGAAGTACTCGGCTCGTTTAAACTCGCAAGCTGGCTCGTTTAGGAGGTCATTCAGAAGCTTGTTTGTTTGTTGAATTCCAATTCTATGCATGTTTGTATAATAACTAGTCATAACCCGTGCCCATCGGGCACGGTTCATTTAAGGTATTCCCCCTCAAAATCTTGGACCCCCAATTTTAAACGAACAATAATAATTATGAGGCCCCCATCAAAATATTAAATCCCAACCACTGCTGGATGTGAATTTTCTTTGGATTTTCCATAAAATTCCACTCTCAATAATGCTCATCCACAACCATTATGAGTGCAAACCCCACTCTTTGGATTCCCCATAAAACTCCACTCTCAATAATGCTCATTATCCATAAAATCCCACTCTCAATAATGCTCATCCACAACCATTATGAGTGCAAACCCCACTCTTTGGATTCCCCATAAAACTCCACTCTCAATAATGCTCATTATCCATAAAATCCCACTCTCAATAATGCTCATCCACAACCATTATGAGTGCAAACCCCACTCTTTGGATTCCCCATAAAACTTCACTCTCAATAATGCTCATCCACAACCGTTGATTCACCAAGATTAAATCCCAACCACTCTTTATCTTGGCACAGTCAGCCCTAGGATTCAAAAACCTTTGTGTTTTGTATAAGAGATATGGTTGTGTGCATTATATATTTATATGTCATTAATAATTGACATTAAGAAACTTTTTAAATTAAATTTTAAAATCAAGCTTAACGAGTTTGATTTTAAGCTTACCGAGGTTGTTTATCAAGTTTAAATCAAGCTTGTTTATCAAGCCAAGCTCAAGCTTAATATAAACAAGCTTGATCTCTAAAATAAAAATTTATCGAGCTTGAGTTCGATTAATTCTAGTCAAGCAAGTTCAAGCTTACAAAAGCTTGACTCGGCTTGGCTCGTTTGCAGCCCTACTAGTGGTATTGGAAGAGGGACCGGCAAGAGGGACTGGTAAGGTTCGAGACTTCCAATCAATTGTGTGCGTGAAATTTCAAAAACAAAAGTCTCAAGATGGTCGTGGGCACTAACTTGGACCGGGCCGGTCCCTTGTTAGCCCATGTACTTGTAAATTTTTCTAAGTTTACAATATGTACTTGATCGACATACATAAATACCCAAAAAAACCACGATAAAAAATATAAAAAAGGAGAAACGAGCAACTAAAAAAAATTGAAATGCATACTAGAACGTCTTGTTCCTTGGCTCAATATTCAAATATGGATACAAACTAACATATGTGTGCCATGATTACACTCCTAAATATCCATCTAAATCGTTTTTTTATAGGGTAAATGACAAAAAAATTCTCCCTCGCAGGGGACGGGCTGGACTGGGACTCGCCGCCAGGGGGAGGGCAGGGGGGACAAGGCCGGCGGGGGGAGGGCGGGGGGAGAGGGAGGGGGTGTCAGGCGGGGCTGGGACGTCGTCGCCGCCACCGGGGGAAAAAGGGGGACATGGGTATTTTCGGGATTAATTTTTTTATTTTGACTAGAGGGACCTTATTGAGCGGATTTATAATCTAAGAAGGGACGAATTGCTAAAAATAACTAATATGTCTTAATTTGTAAAAGTCGGATATCTAACGGAAAGTTTTTCGTCATTTACCCTTTTTTATAATACTACAACTAACATGGCCCATTATTAACTGAATTGTACCTAATGGAAAAAGATAATAGAATAAAAATCAATATTAATCGACACTAGTAAATGCACGTGCTTTGCACATATAATAACTGTTGCACGTATAATAACTGATAATAAGAATAGTATCCAACTATAATCAAATCTCTCTTCTAATTCATGTGGTTAAGGCGTGAGGTATTTTTCTTGTTTGGTTGACAAATTTAAACTTTTTTCAACAATTTTTACAAAATTTATTTTTTTTAAATAAAATGGACCGTGATATAATGACGGCTTAGACGGCTCACTTTTGAGCCGTTTTGAAGCCTCATTATATAGTGTAAGATAAGTATTTTTGATAAAAATATGAGGTGTCATGATTTAAACAGACTAGTTATTTTTGAAATATGTATATGTTTTCTAAAAAAATGTCACATAATAATTTTATAGAATCATTTCGATAATTATAAATGATACTTAATTTAAAAAGTCAATTTATCAAAGGGTGTCATAGGCAAGAACGATTTATTACAGTACCGGAGGTATAGAAATTTACAATCTCGCTTCCAATTTCGGGATAACACCAACTATTGGCAAGTGTAAGAGCAGGAGAAAAACTTCCTCCTGAAACCATAATTGGTGATGAGCACTTCATAGGTTTGGTTTTTTATCTTTTTTACAACAGTTACAAAAGAAAATAGTTCTTGAAACAAAGGGGTTTAATAGCTTATAAGAGAGTTTAAATGAAAAAGAAACTACTTTCCAAATAACTAAATAATTTTATAGTCCAAAAATACTACTTTACAAATTATTAAATAATTTTTAATTTTATTTTTTGTTTGAAGCTAAAATTGGAAATAAAATAGTATTGATAGAATATTTGATGTTGAGTTTATATATTATATTTTAAATTTATATTACTAAATTTATATCTAAAATAATATTATAATATTTGAGGTCAAAATAGTTAATTTAAAATAACAATACTTGAATACTTGAAAGTACAATATATTCTAAAGCACTATAACTATATAGTTATAAAAAAAGGGTTATTTAGTCATATGATCTCTTATAATATTTGATGTTAGAGTTTAAGTTTTCATATTGTCCAATATTAGAGTTTAGGTTTCTATTTATATTATTTATCTCCAAAATTAGCCTAAATAGATATCTAGACTCTAAAATTAGATAATATAAATACCTAAATTTTAATATCAAATATTATTTGAGACCTATAACTAAATAATCCTATAAAAAAACACCCTTTCTGAAAATAAAGAAAGCTTGCTGCTTCCGTAATGGCGACAATATTAAGTATTGCGACAGCTGCCAATATTACGATCGATCGGCGGTCGCGACACAAGTAGAAGAAGAAGAAGGAAGAAGAAGAAGAAGCGGAAGCAGCGGAAGAATCAGGAGCAGCGCACCTGACGGCGATCGTCGGATCAACAAGCGGCGGCGGTGGAGTTAGCCGCCTCCGATCCGACCTCCCCCAGCTTGTCGGCGGCGGTGAGTTCACCGCTCTCGATCCTTCAATTCAGTAATTCCTTCATCTTTAATTTGTTCTTCTTTGGGGATTTGATTTCGTTTCTAGGAGAGAGAGAGAGAGAGAGAGGGACAAAAAAGAATTTTCTCCATGTGTCTTCGCTGTCACTTTATTTTATTAATTAATTAATTAAAATTACTTCTCCTAATTATTTTAGACCTTCTTAATCACGACGTGGGGGGCATGGTGTCATTGCATTGCTTGCTTGCTTAAAACTCTAAATTATAACTCGTTGTTGCATATACTTATCACCTCACTAATACTTATTTATTTAATTTTCTTTTACTATTCTGTTTACACGTGCGGTGCACTTAAATTTACATTTCTTTCTTTCTAATATTATCAACAAATAATTTAAGTATTTAAAATAAAATTTAAATTTGTTACATATATTAATAAAAAATTAAATTTAATTAAATTTTAATTATAATTTGTTATGGATATATGTGGATAAAAGGAGACTATTAGGTTATGCTTTACAATTATAATATTCCCTTTTTTTAGATAAGAAAAAAGGGGATTCAGTTGCACTAAAGAAAAAAGAAAAAGCTTAAAATTATATTATTCTATAATTATTTTTAAAATGAAACGATTGATGATATACATACGGCTTACACAGTTTAATTTTTGGAACTGTTTTGAAATTTCTCTTGTAATAATAGAGATTGGGATGATGAAAACATACTACGTATATACAGCTTAATTTGGAATCGTTTTGAAGCCTTATAATAGCAGAGATTAATGGAATGATAAAAACATAATTTTAAGAGAACACATTAAGAAATACTACATCCATATGCGGAACAACGGTGTTGGAGTATAACTATGTCACTCTCGAAATGATAATTTGAAGAGTGTAGCTCTTGAATTCAACTCTCAAATCTCTTCTGCAATATTTTTTCTATTATTTTAATCACAAAAACTTAAAAAGTAAATTAGAAGCTGAGCAAGGAGTTGGGGATTTACCACAAGAGTGGAGGTGCTCTGTAGGATGTCTTCGTCGTCGTCGTGGAACCAAACCGGAGACAATTCCTATGTTTATATATACGCCACGCGAAAACACGTAGAAGAATCAGTCCCAATAAAATAGAAGTTGCCGACGCGGCGCCAAATCGTGTGAACCTTTTTCTCCTGTTCACAGGAACTGGAAATTAATTACAGTCTCCAAAGACTGTCGGGTTTTTCAAGTCAAGACTTACTTTAATAAGGCAAAGTATTTGTCGACATTCCTGTAATCCCGTCTTAGTTTATACTGTACTAGTCACGATCACGTGCGTGGCACGTGTTCCACATATAAATTTTTTTAAATTATATAGAATATTTTAAATGTAGTTTTAATATATTTTAATATGATTTGTTATAATTATTTTTTTGATTGTCTTCAAACGTCTAGATTGACTTCTTTGATTGTCTGTCAGTTGGAACTTCATGAATCCGGTAGATGTGTCTCTTGCACATTGCCGCCAACTCTTTCGTGAATAAAGCAACTTCATAATGAACTGACTTTGTCACAAAATCCAATTGGTGATCTTCCCTCCTTAGGAACAAAGTAATCCTAACACAAAATTCATTTATGTGTTCCATCGTTGGCAATAGAGAAACTCCCAAATGTTCCTGCCAACACTTGATCTCTAAGTTTACAAGTGCCTTGTCTTGAAACTGCGTCTTCTTGACTTTGTTCTTCAGACTCGAGCTCACTTGCAGCTTTATTGACACTGAATCAGCATCTAGTTCCATCCTTCTATCTTCAGACAGTATGCTCTCCAGCCCAACTTCCTGATGTCTAGGTGCCGCTTCTTGGTCAAACCATCGATATCAGCTTCAATCGTCTTCGTTTACCCAATATTCCGCTCTTTCTGAGTAGAAATATATTTCAGACTTTTATAGTCCGTATATAATTTTACTCTCTTTCCATAATAATTCCATAGCCTTAAAGCAAGGATACTTACAACAAGTTCCGAATTATGTGTGGGATAGTTCTTCTCATGAGTCCGTAATTGCCTAGATATGTAGACAATTATTTTCCCATGTTGTTGAAGAATACAACCCAGTCTTTTTCCTGAGACATCTTTGTAGATGGTGAAACCACCGGATCCTGCGGGTAGCGCAAGGATTGGTAAGCTTCTTCTACAGCTTCTTAAATGCGTCCAGACAAACTCTTCATTCTATCGAGTCAGCTTCATCATCGACTCAGCAATTTTGGCGAATTCCTACACAGATTCCAGTAGTATCCCATCAAGTCCAAGAAACCATTGAACTTAGATATACGACTTCTCCACAGCGGCTATCTATCTAGAGTCTATCAAATCTTCTTCTCTTGTGACATTATGGCAAAAACCACATTGTTTAAGAAAATTCATGTCTTGATAGCTTACCAAAAACTTCTTCAAAGTTCCTAGAAATTTCTCAGATGCTCTTCATGTTCTTCTTCAGTCCTTGAGTATATCAGATTTTTGTTATCTAAAGAAAAGACAACAAACTGATTCAATTACTCATAAAAAGACTCTGTTCATGAGATTCATGAACACAACATGAGTATTCATCATTCCAAGAGACATGATCCAAAAATTCAACTACCAGTATTTGGTGTTGAATGTCGTCTTGAGAATGTACTCCTTCATGATCTTAATCTGATGGTAGTCAGTTCTTAAGTTAATCTCCGAAAACCCTTAAGTTCACTCAACTTGGATAGATCATCAGTCGAGAAAAAGTAATTCTTCAGTGCCCTGATAGTCTACTCTCATCCATATTGTTTTATCCTTCTTGGATACAAACAAGACTGATGCTTCTTAGAGTGAAGCTCCGTCTTATATGAAACCCAACACCTTTAGTCCATTGATCTAATCCTTCATTTCCTTGGCTTCCTTCAGGTCGATTCTATAGTATCACTTAGTCATAGGGAAGGAGCTAGGTACTAGGTTAATGGAATATTTCTATGCATAGGGTAATCCAGAAACTATTAGGGAAAACTTCTATCATGAAGATGTAACTAAGATTTTTATTCATATAAGAGAATTACAACAAAACTCTCATAATTGATCTAGGGACATCTTGTTACAGCTTCTTAATAGATAATACTACTCAGCAGTCCTAAGTACTATTCTTCATGGTTCTGGTTCTTGCTTGGGCATCTCCATTTTCTTCCTCTTCTATGATCCTTGATTCTGCTTCATCCCTTCCTACGGTCTGTTGGATAGAGTCCTGAGGTTGTGGCATAATAGACGCTCCGATACGATGATAAGATAAGAGGCAGTCCTTAACTTGATGTTCAGCAGATCCACACACCAAACATTGCCTTAATCTCTTGCGACAAATGTTGGCTTGGTGACCAGGTCTCTTACAGTAGGCACAAGCCAAAAGCTTCTTGCAATATGGTTGTCGGACAGGGCCCAAATATCTTCTATTCTCATGGGTATCCCTCCTAGGACGAGGTTCCGCTCCAACTTGGTTTAAAATGGCTAAGGTTGCGTCGTTGATATTCTTCATGACTTCTCTCGAGATATCCATCTGTTCAGCTTGAATCTTCTGATACTCTAGGATTTCTTGAAATAGAGCAACCATCTGAGAGGTGTTCTCTGGTACTGGTGAAGCAACATGAGTGGGTACTTCCTCAAAGAAAAGTAACCCAGTTAGAGGAGAGGTAGGATTTGCCAGTGTGGGGAAAACTTCACTGGATGATTGGTGAGGATGATCAATCAGCTGGTTGGGTGAAAAGCTCTGACTTGACTGAAGAGGCGGGGTTCGATCCGGAGATGATACCACATCGCCAGCAGAGTTGGTTTTGTCAGTGGTCATTCTCTGGAAGGTTTAGGATGCAAGCATAAGCAAGGTAACCTACCAGTCTATAAAAATATTTATCATATATAAATCGGTCCTATGTTGTGGCAATTTTGATGTTCTAGTGTTCCTAATTGTTTCTAGTTTTCCTAAATTGTTGATTTAGTTGACCTGCATGGGCCACCACTAAAAACATGTCACGACCCGATCCCAATTTCTTGGGTCGACTCGGATCATGCCCAGCCTGCACCGTTGTTGAGACGGCGGCAGTAAGCTGTATTCCATATGCAGGTACAATCAACAACATTTGAAATTTTTAATTGCCACAACATTTAATTTAACGATAAAATAAACTTGTTCATTACAAAAGAGTTCACCACTTTTAAAATAACATTAATTTAAATAAAAGACAACAAATCTCCATTTAAGCAGAAGTATCATCATCAACATCAGGAACCTCCTCTGGAAGCATAGCAGGATACAGCTCTGGGTCGTAATAGCTACTAATCTGTAGCTCTGAGTCATCAATAGGACCTATTGGGTGTGGGGAATCCAGTCAGGAAAGGAGCAAGTACAATTATGAAAATAACAATTTGCATAATGAATAGAAAATTGAAATATTAAAATAACTTTGGAAACAATGATTTTCAACTATAAAACAATTGTGATTTGAGTATGCAGTATCTATGACCGGTTTAGGATGATTCACTTGTATCCTATTGATACGGTCCGGCCTAACCCCGTGTGAAGAGGGGTAAGCTCGCACATTCATTTACTATTGGGTTTTGATCATAGATAACTACACTACTCCCCATTATCCCGATGCAATGATTCAATGTGTTACTCTAGGAGAGAGTACGTGTAACAATTGTGTATTTAATATGCAATATTCTAATATTAATTAAACTGAAATTAACACAACCATACTTGCCTTGAATTTCAATTGGTCGAGATTTGTACTTCGGGATTCGAAAGGTCACGTTCTTCCTTGAAATCCTACATTCCGGGGAACTTTATCTCAGAAATACAAATACCAGAAAAATCTAGTTGCAATCTCTATTTGTCTTTCCTAGTCTATTTTAGTTATTAGCTAACTAACACAACATCACAACGTTTACTAATGAGTTTGAATTTAGAAATTCAATTTATTTAGGTTTTTCGGGAAAACTTGTAATTTTTAATTTAAATATAAAATTTGGTATTTTATTAACTTATTGGGAAAAAGATTGGTGTTTTATAATAACTAAATAAAAATATAATTTCTTTTCTTAAAATGAGAAAATCGTGAATTATTAATTAATAATTAATAATATTATTGATTAATCCTACTCGTTTACTCAATCCCAGAATTCACAAATCTAATGTTCCTACTGATTACAAACTTTTGCAGAAAATAAAAGAATAGGCTTATGCCCTTACAAATTAATACATGAATTTAAATAAGAGAAAAATGGGTTAGTCCTTTTAAATCACCTAAAAATTAAATAATAAAATTTTAACTAAATTTGTAAATTATTAGAATGTCTCAGAACTGGTCCAATCTTCAAATACAGCTACTCTGCCTCAACGTCCGGACGAACCGGTGCGTTTGCATTTCGCTGGGGCCCATTGACCAATATGGTCGTCGCCCAAAATAATATAAAAAAAAAAAATAATATTATCCGAAAATCCTTTGAAAATCATTTTTATAATTTTCTAAAAATTTCGGCAGCACTCCCTCTGTTTTCGGTCAACCCAAAAACTGGAAAATGCTTCCGATATACCTGCAAAATAATTTCCAAAACTCGAAATTCATATATATATCCATAGAACATATTTTTCCAAAGCCAACACAGCATTTCCGAAATGATAACGAAATTCCCGAAACCCGAAACCATTCCGATTTAACTTCCCAAAAGAATTCAATTCTAGCATATTAACCGAAAATTCCCAACAGAACCCAAAAGCAATAACAGAACATTATCCAATCTCATTCACAGAGCTTAAGAGCAAAAATTTGAATCTCCAATCATTTCCATTAATTCTCGAAAACCCGAGAATACAGAAAACAGAGAATCTCTTCTTAAAAAGTTCTCAAAAATCCGAGAAAAACTACAGAACCCAGTTCTGTCCTAATAATTCTATTTAATCACAGAAAACAAACCACAGCAATCATTTCCGAGATTTTCGGAAAAGCCGAAATAGCAACGTAACTATTACGTTGTCGAAAACTGAAATCCCGAAGGATTCGGGGACCAGAGAATTCATCATCGACAGAAAGGAAAATAGAGTTCCAGAATTTATACCCAAAACCGAAGTCGAAGGAAATCCCGAATTTGGGTCGCGGAACCGAACGGCAAAACGGACAATGCTGGACATGGACAGGGGCGAGCAAAGGGTCGACGGACGAAGGCCACGCGGGGTGCCGGCGGTGGACGGCGGCGGTCGCCGGTCGGGCGCGGGCGGCGGTGACGCGGGGCCGCGCGGGTCGACGGGAGCGTCGGGAAGCGGCTCGGTCGCGCTGGAAAGGGGCGTCGGCCTCGGGAAAACTCGGCCAGTGGTTCGCCGGGGAGGATCGAAAAGGGAATTGCCGGAAAATAGTTGATTTGGAAAGAGGATGAAGAAGATGGTGATGGTGTGGAAAAAAAATGATGGGGAAAAGCCCCTTTTATAGGAAATAGGTAGTGAAGGTTACCATTTAAGAAGATGGAGTGCCATCCTGGCTTGATGGTCGGCCGGTTATGGAAGGCGAGGGGGTCGACGGGTGGGGAAGAAGAAGAAAACTTCTTCGGTTCACAAAGGCCACTCACAGCACCCAACACTAAAGAAGAATGAAAAGGCTATTGAATGTTTTCTTCATCAGACACTTAATATATGTCATTCAATACCAAGAGTAAGTATAGACTTAATGGGTTGAGACATACGAATGGGTTTGAAACCCACTCAAGATTTATAGGTTAGCCTATAATTGGCTTGGGTTAGGTCCAATTGGACTTAGAAAAATAATGAGTTTGGGCTAGGATTGAAACTAATGGCCAAAGCAATGGGTTTCAATAAAATTTAAAGGCTTTGGGCTAGGAAAATTTTAGACAACTAAAAATATTTTTAAAGGAAATATTATTTAGAAAATTTTTGTACAATTTATAAAAAATATTTTATGTTCAAATTTGGGTTCAAGTCCGGGCTGACATGCCAAAAATCCAAGTCTAACTATTTGGAAAATAATTTACTCTTAAATAAATATTATTAACATCTAACATTATTCTAAAGAAAAATTTATTGCTAACAAAATTTTATTTAGCAAATAAAAAATTAGAAGTAAACTAAAAATACGGGTTTTACAACCTTCCCTCCTTAGAAAATTTCGTCCTCGAAATTTAAGGACAGGTAGGACAGGATTCCCACAATTCAAATAGACACGAGTATGGTGTTCAATTCAGGTTCAAACAATAAGAATTTTTAAAGGTAATCATGGATGAGACAATTTAGGGACAAAATAAAATATAAAGCGAACCAAAGTGTATGAGGTTGATCAGACCATCATTGCACCGGTTCTGATTAGACAATATATTAATGGAGGCCTCCAATAAGATAATGTCATGATCAAGCTTGAAAAAGGAATAGCTCGCAAAACTAGGCTAACAAGCATAATGTCAAATTTGAAAATGAAACAGATGAGTATGGAAAGAAATAGGAATAATGATTCAACTTTGCCTGATCTTCATCTCACCTCTGACTATGCTTGTTACTGGTTTCTCTGACACTGCCTTCTTCTACAAATTTCAGTGGTTGACAACTGTTGTCTGCCCAGTGCTTCTGTTTATCATAGCTTGTCTCTGATCATCTTCACTTCCTCTGCTGCGCCAGTTACTCTCTCTGGATCTAACAGTATTCTTTCTTCTACATCGTCCTATGCAAGTTATGTACGAAAACTACATCCAAAACTTCAATGATGTTGTACTGATGCTAACTGGGTATTTATTGTAAGAAAACTCTACCAAAGATAATTGATCTTTCCAAGATCCTCCAGATTCCAGGAGGCAAGATTCTTCAGCATGTCTTCAAACGTCTAGATTGACTTCTTTGATTGTCTGTCAGTTGGAACTTCATGAATCCGGTAGATGTGTCTCTTGCACATTGCCGCCAACTCTTTCGTGAATAAAGCAACTTCATAATGAACTGACTTTGTCACAAAATCCAATTGGTGATCTTCCCTCCTTAGGAACAAAGTAATCCTAACACAAAATTCATTTATGTGTTCCATCGTTGGCAATAGAGAAACTCCCAAATGTTCCTGCCAACACTTGATCTCTAAGTTTACAAGTGCCTTGTCTTGAAACTGCGTCTTCTTGACTTTGTTCTTCAGACTCGAGCTCACTTGCAGCTTTATTGACACTGAATCAGCATCTAGTTCCATCCTTCTATCTTCAGACAGTATGCTCTCCAGCCCAACTTCCTGATGTCTAGGTGCCGCTTCTTGGTCAAACCATCGATATCAGCTTCAATCGTCTTCGTTTACCCAATATTCCGCTCTTTCTGAGTAGAAATATATTTCAGACTTTTATAGTCCGTATATAATTTTACTCTCTTTCCATAATAATTCCATAGCCTTAAAGCAAGGATACTTACAACAAGTTCCGAATTATGTGTGGGATAGTTCTTCTCATGAGTCCGTAATTGCCTAGATATGTAGACAATTATTTTCCCATGTTGTTGAAGAATACAACCCAGTCTTTTTCCTGAGACATCTTTGTAGATGGTGAAACCACCGGATCCTGCGGGTAGCGCAAGGATTGGTAAGCTTCTTCTACAGCTTCTTAAATGCGTCCAGACAAACTCTTCATTCTATCGAGTCAGCTTCATCATCGACTCAGCAATTTTGGCGAATTCCTACACAGATTCCAGTAGTATCCCATCAAGTCCAAGAAACCATTGAACTTAGATATACGACTTCTCCACAGCGGCTATCTATCTAGAGTCTATCAAATCTTCTTCTCTTGTGACATTATGGCAAAAACCACATTGTTTAAGAAAATTCATGTCTTGATAGCTTACCAAAAACTTCTTCAAAGTTCCTAGAAATTTCTCAGATGCTCTTCATGTTCTTCTTCAGTCCTTGAGTATATCAGATTTTGTTATCTAAAGAAAAGACAACAAACTGATTCAATTACTCATAAAAAGACTCTGTTCATGAGATTCATGAACACAACATGAGTATTCATCATTCCAAGAGACATGATCCAAAAATTCAACTACCAGTATTTGGTGTTGAATGTCGTCTTGAGAATGTACTCCTTCATGATCTTAATCTGATGGTAGTCAGTTCTTAAGTTAATCTCCGAAAACCCTTAAGTTCACTCAACTTGGATAGATCATCAGTCGAGAAAAAGTAATTCTTCAGTGCCCTGATAGTCTACTCTCATCCATATTGTTTTATCCTTCTTGGATACAAACAAGACTGATGCTTCTTAGAGTGAAGCTCCGTCTTATATGAAACCCAACACCTTTAGTCCATTGATCTAATCCTTCATTTCCTTGGCTTCCTTCAGGTCGATTCTATAGTATCACTTAGTCATAGGGAAGGAGCTAGGTACTAGGTTAATGGAATATTTCTATGCATAGGGTAATCCAGAAACTATTAGGGAAAACTTCTATCATGAAGATGTAACTAAGATTTTTATTCATATAAGAGAATTACAACAAAACTCTCATAATTGATCTAGGGACATCTTGTTACAGCTTCTTAATAGATAATACTACTCAGCAGTCCTAAGTACTATTCTTCATGGTTCTGGTTCTTGCTTGGGCATCTCCATTTTCTTCCTCTTCTATGATCCTTGATTCTGCTTCATCCCTTCCTACGGTCTGTTGGATAGAGTCCTGAGGTTGTGGCATAATAGACGCTCCGATACGATGATAAGATAAGAGGCAGTCCTTAACTTGATGTTCAGCAGATCCACACACCAAACATTGCCTTAATCTCTTGCGACAAATGTTGGCTTGGTGACCAGGTCTCTTACAGTAGGCACAAGCCAAAAGCTTCTTGCAATATGGTTGTCGGACAGGGCCCAAATATCTTCTATTCTCATGGGTATCCCTCCTAGGACGAGGTTCCGCTCCAACTTGGTTTAAAATGGCTAAGGTTGCGTCGTTGATATTCTTCATGACTTCTCTCGAGATATCCATCTGTTCAGCTTGAATCTTCTGATACTCTAGGATTTCTTGAAATAGAGCAACCATCTGAGAGGTGTTCTCTGGTACTGGTGAAGCAACATGAGTGGGTACTTCCTCAAAGAAAAGTAACCCAGTTAGAGGAGAGGTAGGATTTGCCAGTGTGGGGAAAACTTCACTGGATGATTGGTGAGGATGATCAATCAGCTGGTTGGGTGAAAAGCTCTGACTTGACTGAAGAGGCGGGGTTCGATCCGGAGATGATACCACATCGCCAGCAGAGTTGGTTTTGTCAGTGGTCATTCTCTGGAAGGTTTAGGATGCAAGCATAAGCAAGGTAACCTACCAGTCTATAAAAATATTTATCATATATAAATCGGTCCTATGTTGTGGCAATTTTGATGTTCTAGTGTTCCTAATTGTTTCTAGTTTTCCTAAATTGTTGATTTAGTTGACCTGCATGGGCCACCACTAAAAACATGTCACGACCCGATCCCAATTTCTTGGGTCGACTCGGATCATGCCCAGCCTGCACCGTTGTTGAGACGGCGGCAGTAAGCTGTATTCCATATGCAGGTACAATCAACAACATTTGAAATTTTTAATTGCCACAACATTTAATTTAACGATAAAATAAACTTGTTCATTACAAAAGAGTTCACCACTTTTAAAATAACATTAATTTAAATAAAAGACAACAAATCTCCATTTAAGCAGAAGTATCATCATCAACATCAGGAACCTCCTCTGGAAGCATAGCAGGATACAGCTCTGGGTCGTAATAGCTACTAATCTGTAGCTCTGAGTCATCAATAGGACCTATTGGGTGTGGGGAATCCAGTCAGGAAAGGAGCAAGTACAATTATGAAAATAACAATTTGCATAATGAATAGAAAATTGAAATATTAAAATAACTTTGGAAACAATGATTTTCAACTATAAAACAATTGTGATTTGAGTATGCAGTATCTATGACCGGTTTAGGATGATTCACTTGTATCCTATTGATACGGTCCGGCCTAACCCCGTGTGAAGAGGGGTAAGCTCGCACATTCATTTACTATTGGGCTTTGATCATAGATAACTACACTACTCCCCATTATCCCGATGCAATGATTCAATGTGTTACTCTAGGAGAGAGTACGTGTAACAATTGTGTATTTAATATGCAATATTCTAATATTAATTAAACTGAAATTAACACAACCATACTTGCCTTGAATTTCAATTGGTCGAGATTTGTACTTCGGGATTCGAAAGGTCACGTTCTTCCTTGAAATCCTACATTCCGGGGAACTTTATCTCAGAAATACAAATACCAGAAAAATCTAGTTGCAATCTCTATTTGTCTTTCCTAGTCTATTTTAGTTATTAGCTAACTAACACAACATCACAACGTTTACTAATGAGTTTGAATTTAGAAATTCAATTTATTTAGGTTTTTCGGGAAAACTTGTAATTTTCAATTTAAATATAAAACTTGGTATTTTATTAACTTATTGGGAAAAAGATTGGTGTTTTATAATAACTAAATAAAAATATAATTTCTTTTCTTAAAATGAGAAAATCGTGAATTATTAATTAATAATTAATAATATTATTGATTAATCCTACTCGTTTACTCAATCCCAGAATTCACAAATCTAATGTTCCTACTGATTACAAACTTTTGCAGAAAATAAAAGAATAGGCTTATGCCCTTACAAATTAATACATGAATTTAAATAAGAGAAAAATGGGTTAGTCCTTTTAAATCACCTAAAAATTAAATAATAAAATTTTAACTAAATTTATAAATTATTAGAATGTCTCAGAACTGGTCCAATCTTCAAATACAGCTACTCTGCCTCAACGTCCGGACGAACCGGTGCGTTTGCATTTCGCTGGGGCCCATTGACCAATATGGTCGTCGCCCAAAATAATATAAAAAAAATAATAATAATATTATCCGAAAATCCTTTGAAAATCATTTTTATAATTTTCTAAAAATTTCGGCAGCACTCCCTCTGTTTTCGGTCAACCCAAAAACTGGGAAATGCTTCCGATATACCTGCAAAATAATTTCCAAAACTCGAAATTCATATATATATATCCATAGAACATATTTTTCCAAAGCCAACACAGCATTTCCGAAATGATAACGAAATTCCCGAAACCCGAAACCATTCCGATTTAACTTCCCAAAAGAATTCAATTCCAGCATATTAACCGAAAATTCCCAACAGAACCCAAAAGCAATAACAGAACATTATCCAATCTCATTCACAGAGCTTAAGAGCAAAAATTTGAATCTCCAATCATTTTCATTAATTCTCGAAAACCCGAGAATACAGAAAACAGAGAATCTCTTCTTAAAAAGTTCTCAAAAATCCGAGAAAAACTACAGAACCCAGTTCTGTCCTAATAATTCTATTTAATCACAGAAAACAAACCACAGCAATCATTTTCGAGATTTTCGGAAAAGCCGAAATAGCAACGTAACTATTACGTTGTCGAAAACTGAAATCCCGAAGGATTCGGGGACCAGAGAATTCATCATCGACAGAAAGGAAAATAGAGTTCCAGAATTTATACCCAAAACCGAAGTCGAAGGAAATCCCGAATTTGGGTCGCGGAACCGAACGGCAAAACGGACAATGCTGGACATGGACAGGGGCGAGCAAAGGGTCGACGGACGAAGGCCACGCGGGGTGCCGGCGGTGGACGGCGGCGGTCGCCGGTCGGGCGCGGGCGGCGGTGACGCGGTGCCGCGCGGGTCGACGGGAGCGTCGGGAAGCGGCTCGGTCGCGCTGGAAAGGGGCGTCGGCCTCGGGAAAACTCGGCCAGTGGTTCGCCGGGGAGGATCGAAAAGGGAATTGCCGGAAAATAGTTGATTTGGAAAGAGGATGAAGAAGATGGTGATGGTGTGAAAAAAAAATGATGGGAAAAGCCCCTTTTATAGGAAATAGGTAGTGAAGGTTACCATTTAAGAAGATGGAGTGCCATCCTGGCTTGATGGTCGGCCGGTTATGGAAGGCGAGGGGGTCGACGGGTGGGGAAGAAGAAGAAAACTTCTTCGGTTCACAAAGGCCACTCACAGCACCCAACACTAAAGAAGAATGAAAAGGCTATTGAATGTTTTCTTCATCAGACACTTAATATATGTCATTCAATACCAAGAGTAAGTATAGACTTAATGGGTTGAGACATACGAATGGGTTTGAAACCCACTCAAGATTTATAGGTTAGCCTATAATTGGCTTGGGTTAGGTCCAATTGGACTTAGAAAAATAATGAGTTTGGGCTAGGATTGAAACTAATGGCCAAAGCAATGGGTTTCAATAAAATTTAAAGGCTTTGGGCTAGGAAAATTTTAGACAACTAAAAATATTTTTAAAGGAAATATTATTTAGAAAATTTTTGTACAATTTATAAAAAATATTTTATGTTCAAATTTGGGTTCAAGTCCGGGCTGACATGCCAAAAATCCAAGTTTAACTATTTGGAAAATAATTTACTCTTAAATAAATATTATTAACATCTAACATTATTCTAAAGAAAAATTTATTGCTAACAAAATTTTATTTAGCAAATAAAAAATTAGAAGTAAACTAAAAATACGGGTTTCACACTTGTAATCATTGTTCTTATCTCTGAGTGTTGTGGGGATCCGATTTGGATCGGGAGGAGTTTATAGAGGGTGTAATTCTTCTATTCCATTAGTGGAGGCTTCTCAGGGTTGGACTCCGATCGTCCCGTGGTTTTTTCCCGCAAGGGTTTCCACGTCAAAAATTCTCTGTGTCTGCGTGGTTGTTTTTGTGTGCTTGTTTTGGGTTCGTGCGTTGTTTGCTCGGTCCTCTCGCAGGTACTCTCCGGTTTGGGAAAAGGTTTCCGCGCTTCTTTCCCAACAGAGTGGTATCAAAGCTTTGGGTTCAAAGGGTGTCAGGAGTTGACAGAGGAACCAGAGAGGAGAGATGGACGCGAAGCCGGTGCGCATGGTGAACCTTAATGGCACAAACTATCATTATTGGCGGAGCAAGATGAAGGATTTGCTATTTGTCAAGAAGCTGCATCTACCTGTGTTTGCAACCGAGAGGCCCAGTGATAAATCCGAGGAGGACTGGACGTTCGAGCACATACAGGTGTATGGGTACATACGGCAGTTTGTTGATGAGAACGTGTACAACCACGTTGCCAATATTGAGCACGCGAAGACGTTGTGGGATAAGCTGGAATCCTTGTATGCGAAGAAGACCGGGGTAAACAAATTGTTCCTGATCCGAACGATGATGGGTCTGCGGTACAAGGATGGGGCGTCTATTTCGGATCACTTGAGTGAGTTCCAGGGCGTGGTTGACCAACTATCTTCTATGGGAGTCAAGTTCGACGACGAAGTTCAGGGACTGTGGCTGCTGTGTACCTTGCCAGACTCGTGGGAGACCGTACGAGTATCTATGATCGCTTCTGCTCCAGAGGGCGTGGTCAGTCTGGAGTTTGCCAAGAGCGGGGTGTTGAATGAAGAGATGCGGAGACGTTCTCAGGGCACTTCATCCACATCCCACCACTCAGAGGCACTTGTTTCAGAGAGCCGCGGAAGGGGCAAAAGCAGGGGTCCAGGTGGTGGCAGAGACAAGAGCAGGGGGAAGTCCAAGGGTCGTTACGAGGACTCAGAGTGTTACCATTGCGGTAAGAAGGACCATATCAAGCAGAATTGTTTCGCTTGGAAGAAGGAGAAGAAGGGCGACAAGGGGAAGCAAGAAGAGAACACTACAGCGGCGGCCTCGATGCATGGAGGCGATGTGATCGTCGTAGGTGATGAGGTCATTACTAACCTCGCCTGCGATGACAATTCTTGGCTGGTGGACTCAGGGGCTTCAGCACATGTATCTCACAATAGGGCACTGTTTGCCACTTACACGACAGGCGACTGTGGCGTGTTGAAGATGGGCAACGGAGATGTGTCGAAGGCGGTTGCCGTTGGAGATGTGCATTTGAGAACGAAGACGGGTGCGATTCTTGTTCTCAAGGATGTTCGTCATGTCCCTGATATCCGTTTCAACCTGGTGTCGGTTGGAAGGTTGGATGACGAGGGATTCTTTAGTCTCTTCGGAAATAGTCAGTGGAAGCTTTCCAGAGGTTCGATGGTGATTGCCAGAGGAAGCAAGAAGTCCGGTCTCTACTATATGGAGGGGAGCGCAGAGGGGGCACAGGAGGTGAACGCAGTCAGTGATGCGTCTACCGAGTTGTGGCACAGGCAGCTCGGCCATATCAGCGAGAAGGGGATGAGCTACTTGGTGAACAGGAAAGTGATTCCGGGGCTCAAGTCTACAAGGTTGGAGAAATGCACGCACTGTTTGGCTGGGAAGCAAAGTAGGGTGTCTTTCCAGAGTCACCCAAGTTTGAGGAAGCCGGCGTTGCTCGAGTTGATTCACTCGGATGTCTGCGGTCCTATAAAGGTAAAATCTCTTGGTGGTGCTTCTTACTTTGTGACTTTTATTGATGACTGTTCCAGGAAGGTTTGGGTCTATGCCTTAAAGACCAAGGATCAGGTGCTGCCTACTTTCAAGGAGTTTCAGGCCTCCGTTGAAAGGGAGACGGGCAAGAAGTTGTTGTGTGTTCGGTCCGACAATGGCGGCGAATACATCGGTCCCTTTGATGCGTATTGCAGAGAGCAAGGGATACGACACCAGAAGACTCCGCCAAAGACACCTCAGCTCAATGGTGTAGCGGAGCGCATGAACAGGACACTGATGGAGAGGGTGCGGTGTTTGCTGTCAGAAGCAAACTTGCCGGGCAGTTATTGGGGTGAGGCTCTTCTCACAGCTGCTTATATTATTAATTTGTCTCCTAGTGCTCCTTTGCAGGGTGATGTGCCTGACAAAGTATGGTACGGCAAGGAGCCGTCATACAGTCACCTGCGGGCGTTTGGTTGTAAGGCCTTCGTGCATGTACCGAAGGACGAGAGGACCAAACTTGAGCCGAAGACGAGGCGATGCGTCTTTGTCGGCTACGGTCGGGATGAGTTTGGCTATAGACTCTACGACCCAGTGGAAGGAAAGCTCTACAGAAGCAGGGACGTGGTGTTCGTCGAGGATCAGACCATGACCAACACTCAGGATTCCGAGACGCCTTCTGAGGCTGAGGAATTGCCTGAGTTAGAGTCATTTCGCTTCGAGCAATTTCCAGAGGACATCGCAGAGGATCCAGTTATGGGGGAGCCGGTACATGGAGTTGCTCCCAACCTTGATCATCAGCCTGCTGATGGTGGTCAGGGTGTCCCTCAGGAGGATGAGCATGCCGGGGAGGCAGTTCCTGAAGGGGAGGAGGCTGTCGGTATACAGCCAGCACCAGTGGCTCCACTGAGAAGGAGCAATAGGGATCGTCGACCATCTACGAGATACTCGCCGGATGAGTATGTGCTATTGACTGACGGGGGAGAGCCCGAAAGTTTCGCAGAGGCTATGGAAGACGAACACAGGCATGAGTGGATGGTAGCTATGCAGGAGGAGATGAGTTTCTTGCACACCAATTCTACTTATGATCTGGTGCGGTTGCCAAAGGGCAAGAAGGCTTTGAAGAATCGATGGGTGTTCAGAGTGAAGCAGACGGATGATGCTACTCGCCCTCGATACAAAGCGAGGCTGGTAGTCAAGGGCTACGGTCAGCGGAAAGGCGTGGATTATGATAAAATCTTTTCGCCTGTCGTCAAGCATTCGTCTATTCGGGTGGTGCTAGCATTAGCAGCCAGTTTCGACTTGGAGGTCGAGCAGATGGACGTGAAGACAGCGTTCCTCCACGGTGATCTTGAGGAGGAGTTGTACATGGAGCAGCCGGAGGGATTCTGTGAGAAGGGCAAGTCACATTTGGTCTGCCGGTTGAGGAAGAGCTTGTATGGTCTGAAGCAGGCTCCGAGGCAGTGGTACAGAAAGTTCGAGTCGTTTATGGGGGAGCATGGTTATGCACGGACGACGTCGAACCATTGTACATTTGTGAGGTACTTTGCCGATGATGATTTTATCATCTTATTGCTCTATGTTGATGATATGCTATTAGTGGGTCGGAATGCCACTAGGATAGCGGAGTTGAAGCGCCAACTGGGCGCGGCCTTCTCTATGAAGGATTTGGGCGCAGCGAAGACTATTCTTGGGATGGAGATCAGCCGAGAGAGAGAGTCCAAGCTGCTACACTTGTCCCAAAAGAAGTACATTCACCGGATACTTCAGCGTTTCGGGATGGACTGGTCGAAGAAAGTGAGTTCCCCCCTCGCGGCTCACTTTAAGTTCACTGAGGAGCAGTGTCCATCTACCGAGGACGAAAAGGAAGATATGGAGCGGGTTCCATATGCCTCAGCTGTGGGAAGCCTTATGTATGCCATGGTGTGTACGAGGCCAGATATTGCTCATGCAGTTGGTACGGTTAGCAGGTATCTTTCGAATCCTGGAAGGGTACACTGGAGTACGGTCAAGTGGATTCTACGATATCTTCAGGGCACTGCTGGTTGGAGACTTTCCTTTGGTGGTGACGAGCCGAAGCTGGTTGGGTATACCGACGCTGATATGGCTGGAGATGTAGACACGAGGCGATCGACTTCAGGCTACGTGATGATGTTTGCGGGAGGAGCAGTGTCGTGGCAGTCGCGGTTGCAGAAGTGTGTTGCCTTGTCGACGACGGAGGCGGAATACATTGCGGCGACGGAGGCTTGCAAGGAGCTGTTGTGGATGAAGAAGCTGTTGCAGGAAATGGGACTGAAGCAAGAGCAGTATACTTTGCTTTGCGACAGTCAGAGTGCTATCCATCTTGTGAAGAATCAGACGTTTCATAGCCGGTCCAAGCACATCGAGACTCGGTATCATTGGATACGGGATGTGGTTGAAAAGAAGGACGCGGAGCTTGAGAAGGTGCATACAGATGACAACGGAGCTGATATGTTCACGAAGATTCTACCAAGGGGAAAGTTTGAGTACTGCAGGCAGATCGTCGGGATGACGATGTCCTCCCCATAGTTGTGAAGGGGGAGATTTGTTGGAGTGGATGGGGTTCCCAACCTATGTGGAGAAGATCCCGGAGTGCGACGAGCGCCGTCCGATGTCGGAGAAGCTCGGGAGTAGTTGTTGTTGCTGCTGCTGCCCCAAAGGGGGTTCTGGACCAAGTCTGCCGAGTTCGGGCCGAACTCGGTCTGGCCGTTCCAGGGTTTGGCCACCCAGTGCTGGTTGCCCCACACAGAGTTCTGGTCGAACTCTGTGTGTCGGGGGGCTGAAGCGGATTTCTGGATGAGTTTTTATCATTGGATCTAATCCAACGGTCCAGGTTGGTTGCGGGATTAGGGAGATATATTGAGTTTTCTCAACCCTAATTCATTATCGTATAATCGCATTGGACAACACAAGTTTGAGAGAGAAGGAGGCAAGAGTGCCATTACAACTTCGGAGAAGAAGACGGAGGATTGAAGGTCGCTGTTCGAAGGAGATCGTGTTCGGGTAATCTCTACTCGTCGTTCTCGCTCTTCGTAGCCTTGTAATCATTGTTCTTATCTCTGAGTGTTGTGGGGATCCGATTTGGATCGGGAGGAGTTTGTAGAGGGTGTAATTCTTCTATTCCATTAGTGGAGGCTTCTCAGGGTTGGACTCCGATCGTCCCGTGGTTTTTTCCCGCAAGGGTTTCCACGTCAAAAATTCTCTGTGTCTGCGTGGTTGTTTTTGTGTGCTTGTTTTGGGTTCGTGCGTTGTTTGCTCGGTCCTCTCGCAGGTACTCTCCGGTTTGGGAAAAGGTTTTCGCGCTTCTTTTCCAACAAAATGGACCCCCCATACATAATGTAAAAAAAATATATATAAATAAAGCAACAAATTATTGTAGCCAAGATTTGAACCAAGAACCTCTTAAATATAAGTCTAGTATTATAAGCACTACACCACAATATTTTTTTGTTAAAAGAAGCACATGATACATATTAGTTCTATTGTAGATAGTTTCATATTGGTGCCCCCTTTCGTCAGGGGGTCCTGGGCCGTCGCCCGGCCTGCCCTGGGCCCGGGCCGCCCCTATTTATATGATGGTAAATTTATGATGTAAAGAGCATAATTAATTCAATAAAAAAAATTTTAAAACTTGAGAGAAACAGCGTGATAGTCTATACAACATGTTCAATAGGACTTTGGCTCGAACTCGATTCGTTCGAGTCTCTAATCAAACCGAGTTCAAACACCATTTTAGAGCTCGACCTTAAGCTCGGCTCGAATCAAACTCGTTCGATAGTTAATTCAAACAAAAATTAAATACTCTTTGTTCGAGCTCGTTCGTACGTTCGTTCGATTTTCAGCCCTACATACATACCATGCCCTATACTTGAGCTTCCTCCATCTCCATGTGGTATCCATCAACTTTTATGACTTCTTTTGCAAAGTATTTATATAGATTAGGTGAGAACCGATATATGATTAAGACGTTCAAGCTCTCAAGAAAAATATGTTTGGAAGAGTAGTATCGTGGTTAAAAATCTTTTGGCGGTTTTGTTGGCATGATTTCGATGTTGAGATGTTGAAACTTTCCTTCCTTTTCTTAAAAAGCTTTTGTGAAAAGCAAAGTTCGAACCTTCCTATATATTCAAAATTGCAAATATCATAAATACTTTGCAACCACAAGTTTGCTCCTGTTGTATCTCACCAAACCGTCATTATATATACTAGTTACTTTCACGTGCGTTGCACGTTAAAGAAGAAGAAAAAAAAATCTACATTATCATTGAAATCTAAAATCAAAATTGTTTTAGAATATTTTAAACATGATTTGAATTTATTTTAGTTATGATTTATTATTAAAAAAATTAAATTTTTCTATATGTGTTTAGTTAGACAATATCATTTAGTTAGTTTAAATATAATTTAAATTTTAAAATATTTTAGTATTATACATATTCATGCAGTTAAGAGAATTTTTGGTTTTAGTTTTAGTTTAGTTTAAACTACGTGAGAAAATAACTACGGTTACATGACTTAGTTTTTTTTTTAAAAATAACCGAAATGGTTGATGAAATACACGACTTAGACAGCTCAATCTTGAACCGTTTTGAAGTCCCCTTATATATATATATATATATATATATATATATATATATATATATATATATATATATATATATATATATTGTGTGTACTAAAATTAGTTGAGAGTATTTTGAAGATTTTGTCTTACTAGTTTAGAGTTTTATGGGGCTTATAAATATTGTTTGGTCATTTTATGAGTAGTGGAAGAAGAAGAAAAAAAAAATGTTGTTATCGTGGTTCCTTTTCGATTAGGATCTCCACTTAAAATTTTTGTCTCTCATTTGTGTTTCTGTTTTTGTTATTTTTTATATTTCGATTATCCACCCCAACATAAAATATAGATGGTAGGTAAGCCTACTTTTGGTCTTACATTTATTCATGAAGCATTCTCCAAGTTGTTGGAGTTGACTATAAATTCAGTCCTACACTCTTATAAAATGATGATTTTTCTTTTTCAAGATCCTGATTTCCTGAAACAATTAACTAGATTTGGGAGCACGACGTACATGCTTTTATCGAATTTTCAGGATCTAACAAAACGCTAGCTAGCTTGGATCGATATGTGGAGGATGGTAGATTTTGGGTTGTCTACTATATAGATGATTCTTCCTTGACTATTGACGGTACATATTAGATTCTTAAACTATTCAAATTCTTATAAAAAAAATAATAATCTAATATTTTAATCGTGTAAGTTTTTAGACTGTGTTTTTAAAGTGATGGGACTGACTGTCGGAAGTTACAAAAGAGACATATATTTATACAATGTCTCCCTCTCATTAATTTCATTGTTAGAAGAAATTAGCCCACTTTGACAACTTGGTGCCTAAGGAAATATAGCTTTCGTGCATCCTTTTTTAAAGACACGGCAGAATGGAGGTAGATATTCTATTGACTTCCATGCACATCTTTTAGCTGCTAGGTATACTTGCTTTTCATCATTTTTCAATGAACAATACATTTCATGTTGGAAACGCGATGTGATCTAAATTAGAGTTGGTCTCTAAGCATTAGCGGATCCAAAATTATAATTCACTAGAGGTACAATCATAGCAGGATACGAAACAACGCCTCCGATTTTTTTAATATAGTAATATATATAAAAGAAAATTTCACTGGAGGCCCCGTCCTCCAGTACCCACCATGTGGATCCGCCAATGTCTATAAGGTATGATATTTGACTCAGTCCATGTGCGGATTAAATTATTAACTATATTGTCACCAGCCTTTGAGCACTTTCCATGTTAGATGTTCCTAACTCCACCACCTGAAGAGTGTCTGTGTAACCTTGAGAAGAGAAGAGAGTCCGTATAATCTGATTATACGCATGAATGTTTAGCACAAACTAGTCCCGTAATCTTGGGTTCTAATACCACTTGTTGGAAATATGATGTGATCCGAACCGAAATTGACCCATGAGATTGATATGCTTTAAAAGGTCTCGTGCATGAACCAACCACAATTATCTATCAATTATGCTATTTTGCTCCCAAAAATTCTGGGTGATGCTATCTCCCATTATATGACATCTGACATGACAATTGACATGGCAGCTGACATGTCATGTTTTAAACCAATTAATTATCCTTTTTTTATTGTTAATGTTAATGTTAATGCTAATTTTAATTTAATGTTAATATTAATTTTAATGTTAATGTTAATTAATGTTAATATTCATGTTAATTTGATATTAATATTAATTTTAATATAAATATTAGTTTTAGTATTTTTAATGTTTAATTTTGTCACGTAAGTTGTCATGTCATCAACCATGTCATATACCACATAATGGGAGATGATATTACCCAAAAAATTTAGGAGCCGAATCATTTTTTATTATCATGATCACACTATCGACGGGGAATAGATTATCAACTCCATTGTCATCCTCTTTGAGCGCTCAACCAAAAACGAGACACAATCCAACATTTCCCTAGACTAGGCTAATGGTTAATAGTTACGCGTGAAGATAAGGTACGTATTTGAATGTGTGCAATAATAAAGAGAGGGAAAACAAATTCTTGCTTAATATTAACCTTAGCTAAGAATTTGTGGGGGTTGGCTGTTGCTTTTTATTCTTTGTTGGCTCAACTCTCTTGTTCTTTTTGTGCCAGTTCTATTCCACCTAGCTCAACTCTGACTCCTCCTTTTTGTGCATGGCATTGTTAGATCCTTGTATATCTCCATTAGTTTGTTAATTTGGAGAATTTTGGATGTTAATGTTCGGAAAAATTAATTCTGATGGATGAACTGAAGATCCATTTGGTTGGGCTGATGATTCATTGACAAGTATATATAAAGAGACCAGAGTGCTACATCCTTGAGAACCAACAAGAATGTTTCAAGTGTTGCATTGATAAATTTTTGTGAGTTGCTAACTCAAATTCTAGTGCTAACTTTTATATTTTGACATTATTATGAAAAATATTGGAAATGTCACTGCATTTGCATTGCTGTTGTTACAATTTCATGTTTTGCATGTGTTGGATTCTAGTCATGTCATGTAATTGCTCGCTCTCTCTCTCTCTCTCTCTCTCTCTCTCTCTCTCTATATATATATATATATATATATATATATATATATATATATAACATTATCCATCGTGTAGTAATTATCTCAATTTTTGGTCAGGTTTTGATGGAGTTTTTCAAGTTATTGGTGGCTTCATAATTAAGTCAAGATTTTCTAATTTATCTATTAGGTTTTTTTTTTGGGAAGATTTATGAAATGCCCAAAAACTAAAAATTTTTTATGTAAAACCCACCGCTAAAAAAACTTTCATCGCGTGCCCAGAATTAGAGAAACTTATCCAAAGCGAGTTCCAAATGACCCTTTTGCCCTTCCTTTTAATTTATTGGAAACATCCACAAAACTGCTCTTAAAAAAACGTTTCAATACTCCATCTTCTTCCATACGCTGCTCACTTTCGAATCTAGGTTTTCTCCTCAAAAATCTTCAAAAACTCGTCGAAAAATTTCGGAAAGACCGGGACGAACGACAAAAGTGCTAAAACGGAGGTCCAAACATCATTTTTTTTGCGAATCTAAAATTTCGGAAGGCCGTCTAACAGTAAAATTGTTACTTTCAGTCTCCTCGACGATACGCTCATTTTGCGACAAACGGAACCTCGTTTCGACCTCCCAGTCAAAAGTTATGGCCCTCCAAAGTTTTAGCTAACCATAAAATGCAGGAGAATGGCATTCTCCGTCTTAATTTACACGGAGAATGGTCATTCCAGTGTTAAAACGCAGGAGAATGACCATTCTCCGTGTTAGAAACACGGAGAATGCCATTCTCCGTGTTAGAAACACGGAGAATGCCATTCTCCGTGTTAAATGAAACGGAGAATGTCATTCTCCGTGTTAAATAAAACGGAGAATGGCATTCTCCGTCCTAATTAAGACGGAGAATGTCCATTCTCCGTGCTAAATTAAACGGAGAATGACCATTCTCCGTCTTAATTAGGACGGAGAATGCCATTCTCCGTTTAATTTATCACGGAGAATGGTCATTCTAGTGTTAAAACGCAGGAGAATGACCATTCTCCGTGTTAGAAACACGGAGAATGCCATTCTCCGTGTTAATTAGGACGAAGAATGCCATTCTCCGTCTTAAATAAAACGGAGAATGCCATTCTCCGTCCTAATTAAGACGGAGAATGACATTCTCGGTCCTAATTAAGACGGAAACGGAGAATGTCATTCTCCGTGTTAATTAGGACGGAGAATGACATTCTCCGTCTTAAATAAAACGGAGAATGGCATTCTCCGTCCTAATTAACACGGAGAATGCCATTCTCGGTCCTAATTAAGACGGAAACGGAGAATGTCATTCTCCGTGTTAATTAGGACGGAGAATGGCATTCTCCGTCCTAATTAAGACGGAGAATGCCATTCTCCGTCCTAATTAAGACGGAGAATGGTCATTTCCAGTGTTAAAACGTGTAATTTAGTTTTTTCAGGAATAAAGAGTTTCGTTCTTCTTTCAAAGCGATGATAATTCTTATGGAAAAGAAGAAGAAAGATCTTCTCTCCACAATTGAAGATCTGAGTTCAAATGTCTCCACGATGAAGATGATGATGATGGTGATGATGATGACGAGCGATGATCTGAGTTCGACTGAAGAAAAACACACCGAACTACGAACGATCTTTGCGATCTCTGCTGAATATGAGAGCAATGGAATTCAGATTTCCCGTGAAGAAGAAGAAGACGAAAATCGCAATCCAGATCTGAGTTTTTTGAATTCAAATACATATAGATGACCAATTCGCGCGGAGGGGTAGTTTCGGTATTATAAAAATAGCAGTTTCTAGCGGGTGGCATCTAAAAGGGAATCTTGGAATATTTAACGTGAAAATACTTAATTCTGGGTATTTCATAAAACTTATCCAGCGGGTGGGCATTTCATAAAAGCCCACCCCGAAATTGGGTTTCTTAGCAATTTCCAATTTTTTTTTTGCTCCTATAAATAGGAGGTTAGGAGGATTTTCAATTTTATCCTCTTCTAGAGTTTAAGGAGAACCACAACTTCTACCAAGGTTCTTACACTTCGAAATAGAAGAGGAGGTAGTTTTATTAAGTTTTGTTTTTGGACTGTTCTGGGCAGTTTTACACTAGATGTTTTTTGTGATTCATTTTTAATTTTTATACTTACTTTGGATCCGATCGAATCTTTGTTATATGTTGGGGGGGGGGGGGGGGGGGGGGGGGGCGGGGCGGGATCGGAGTTGTATTAATTTATTTTGTAGAGTGTTACCGAGATCTAAACCAAATATATTTTTATTTAAAATCCTATTTAAAAATAAGTTCATTTTTATTTACCCAATTGTGTGTGGATGTCGTACGAAGCTAGCTAGTAGTCGTACTCAAGATGAAAAACCATTATGACAATTCTTGAGTGAGATGATGAACATCCACACACCAAAACTCACTCAGGATGAAAATCACATTAGTTTTTGTTTCACATACCGACAACTCTTGAATGGAATGGAGAACATCCACACGGTCGAGTTTTAGTATATGAACAGAAATGGAGTCTTCCAAAAATAGTACAAGTAAACGTATATAGGTGCAAATTATGTTTTTTTTTTTTTTCCTGCAGAATTGAAGTGCAGTAGTACTAGATGACATGCAAATAATTGTCATCCTGATCTAGTCTAGTCTAGCTAGCTAGCTATTTAAACCCTGCCTTCCCTGTGTGTGACTATGAGATGAGATCTCTGCCACCTACCATAACCAAAACCAAAACCCTCCCTCCAATATTAATGTGGTTGTTGATGAAGAGGGTGATGAGGATCTGCGAGGAGGAGAAGAGGGTGATGAGAAGCGAGCAGGAGGCTCCGGGGAGGTGTCCCTACTGCCGCGGGAAGGTGGTGTTCGTCGACGTCGAGTCCACGTGGAGGCTCTGCTTCTGCCTGCCGCTCTCCGTCCAGACCAAGAGGAACTTCTCCTGCACCCTCTGCTCCAAACGCCTCGTCGCCTATCCTTAATTTTATATATCCAACAATTAATGTATTATTATTAATCCACAATGCTTGTACGTTCCTCTAATTTGCAAAATAAACACTATATATATATGCATGGAGGAGTTGAACGAAAATTTAATTCTCGTCATGCATTGCAATGTTGAAAGAAGTAGGTAATTTCCAAGTGAAGGTCATTAGTCTCTAACAGAGATTATGATCATTTTTCGACAACAGTTCTAACTTCTCTAGCAGTCAAAGTATTTCGGCACCGGCATAGCAATGCTCGTGGCCGGCCCACAGGGTTGGGTTGCCGTAGCCGAAGCTAATTTTGGTTGCCCTTTATTCCTATTGAAAAGATATAGGTTTTAAGTCGGGTTAAGACTGGATCAATCCTAAAAGAAAACTAATTCGTGGGTGTACTGGCAGATATCACGTAGAAACACTTGGCACGTAGGATAGCACCTCGATGCTCACATAGATTGTACCTTAGTACACACATAGGTTTATCCAGCACTCGCATAGGTAGTCAGATCAGGAATGAGGTATGTCGATGCGCTTGCATCGAGATGAAATTTGATAGTTCTGATCGTTGTAAATCTCTTTAGTAAGCTAGACTTAGTTGTTTGATAACTACTATATGGTTCAGTGTTCATAGACTTTTAACAGAATTTCGACAACAGTTCCCTAATTTCTAACCTCATTTTCATTTTGGATACTCTTTGGGTACTGCTTGGCAGGGGGAATGGAAATAGTAGCCAACATACTCATATATTATTTCTGGTATATTTTGTTACAGTGAGAAAGAATATAGAACAAAGTAAATTCCACAAATTGTTCTGGTATATTTAGTTACAGTGAGAAAGAAATATATAGAACAAAAGTAAATTCCACAAATCTTTCACTATACAATGAGACTTCAAAACGGCTCAAAAGTGAGCCGTCTAAGCCGTCATTATATCACGGTCCATTTTATTTTATAAAAATGTAAAAAATTGTTAAAAAAAGTTTATATTTTGTCAACATAGGGAATCGAAACCAAACAAAAAAAAATACATTACACCTTAACCACATGAGTTAGAAGAGATGTTTAACTATAATTGGATAATATTTTTATTATACGTTACCATGCATTTACTAGTTTGTTTTTTTTTGAAATCACACGCACACACACAATTGGGGGGCTCGAACCTTGCCGGCCCCTCCGGATGTCCACTCTAATACCACTAGGCTAGAGAGCTCGGACGTGCATTTACTAGTTGTCTAAGTAATTGCTTTTCTTCCTAACAATAATATTCGACATTTGGTAGGCGCAGATGGGAATCATGTAGGGGCTAGTGCACGCCACCGTACATAAATTTTTTTTTTTTTCGTATCAGTCAGCTCACACCTAGTCCACTCCAATTCATCCTAACTCGAATTTCTAGTTCCGTCCTTGATCGTGGACCTAAAAGGGGGACATTTAACCCTCATATAGCTCAAGCATAGCAATTAATCTTCGAAAAATGCTAAGTTTACTACCAAATGCCTACAACCTTCTTACAACTACTCTCTCACCTCCTGCTAACATGGGTCCCACTGGGTTCCACTCTTCCCACCTCTCCTCCAATTAATGAAGGATATATAGGCGGTTGTAAAGCTTACAACCAATAATGGTTGTAATCATAGCATTACTCTTAATGAATGACATACATGCGGTTGTAATGAATGACATATAGGTCTCGTTTGGTTCGCGGAATGGAAGGGAAATAAAATTAATTCCATGGCATTTACTTTCATTAAAAAAATTACAATTCTTATTGATTTTTCTTTTTGATGTTTGGAAATGCCAATGAATTTGGAAAGAAAAGTGAATACTTCAATGTGGAAAAGTGATTCCTTGCTTGGATAGATGGAATCACTTTTTTTTTTCTTTCTAATTTTTATTCTATTGGAAATCACTTTCCTTTCCTCCTCATTTCCTTTGGCACCCAAACATAGAAAAATAATCACTTTCCTTTCCCAACCCGATGATTCCGCGAGCTAAACAAGGCCTTAATCCTTTGCAAAAAAAAATTATTTTTATCCCACTCCAATCCTACTAATATGATGTGGTTTGGAAACGGCTCAAAATTAATTAAGTCGTCTAAGCAGTTTGTAAATCATCCAATAATTAATAATAAATTAATTAAAAAAGATAATAATTTTAAAACTAATTTTTTCTTCTTCTTCTTCTGCATAACCAAAACTTTTTTCTTTCTTTTATATATCTATAACAAATTATAATTAAAATATAAACAAGTCTTAATTAAAAAATATATATATATAATGAATATATTTAAATTATTTTTTAACAATATTAAAAAAATTATTTTACGTACATGAATTTACTATTGTCAAGTCTAGATGACATGACATCGGCAACAACGCACATGAACCAAAAGTTCACATTGAATGAATCAAAGAAGAACATTGCTGACACAACAGTTGAGATCAATTGATCGACATGACTGGAGCATATCAAAAGAAACTTCATAGGAGGTCAAACCCGATCTTACACTTGTGGACATTACGTAACATATCATCTTCATAAATTATTATTAGCCTTATTATTATTATTATTATTATTAGAGGAAATTTCATGGGGGAAGTAAACCTTAGGATAATTATAAGAAATGGGATAACTTTAGCAAATTTACAAAAAAAAGGGATCATACAACATCATAGATGGCGCCATAGGGCTGCCCCCTCCCTTGGCGACATCTGTGATGGCGCCAGAGGGCCGCCACCCCCTCGGCGCCATCATAGATGTCGCCAGACCACCCTTGGCGCCATCCTCTATGTCGCCGGGCCACCCCCTTCTAACGTTCCGCTTTCTAACGTTAATATTTCTAACGTTCACATTTCTAACGTTCGTATTTCTAACGGTTGGAAATTATATCTATATAAACGAGGTGATTGTGAGAGAATTTCATTCCCACTTCACTCTTTCTATTCTTCCTTCCACTTTCTATTAGCAGCGCTTTACATTCTTCAAAATTTTCTACAGATTAGAAGTTGTCCATTTTTTCGATATGGATCAGAGCCTAAGAATATTGTGCTCACATGGAGGTTCATTAAATGGGTTATCATACGAAGGCGGTTTTACACAACTTCTTTTAACCGATCGTATTAGTACATTAGATAGTCTACGAACTCTGATTATTAACTCTTTTTCTATTCGATATGAATTTATTTTAAGACATGTTTTCGTTTCTCATTGTTTGTTAATAGATTCTGATCAAGCATGGAATTTTGTTCTTGAAGTTAATTTGCAATCGCCATTTATAAGTATTTTTGTTACTCAAGTTTCTCCACCACTTGAAACGAATGACAAAAATTAACTCTAATTCAATATACAATAAAATAACGAATAAATATGAACTTTTAAAATATTACCTCTTCGGTAAACACCAATCGGGATATGTGATTTTTTCGTTCTTGTTCCTCTCTTTCAGTCGTCGGTCCGCCGGGAATACGACCATCGTTTCCAGCATTCATCTTCTCCGACTCTTAGCTCTTCAGTTCTTCTTCCTCTCTGTGAGTGAATGTATATGTTCTTCCACTCGAACCCTCTTATATACATCTTCCACTCCTACCACCCGTGAGGAATCTAAGAAAGCAAATCCTCAATTATAATTACATGGAAGAAAATTAGCATTGGGGAAGAGAAAGAGAATATGGACAAATGAAAAGGGAGGGAGAATAATCAACATTTGAAAGAAGGAAGAGAACAATGTCCACGTGAAAGAGGGAGGAAAAAGGGGGGGGGAGGGGGGGGGGGGGGAGATGTCTGGCGACATCCGAGGGGGTGGCGGCCCTCTGGCGCCATCACAGATGTCGCCAAGGGGGGGGGGGGGGGGTGCAGCCCTATGGCGCCATCTGTGATGTCGTATGACCCCTTTTTTTGTAAAATTGCTTAAGTTACCCCCTTTCTTATAATTACCCTAAAGTTTACCCCTCCCAAATGAAATTACCTCTTATTATTATTCGGGCTTGTTCAATTCTCTCTGAGAAAAAAAAGACATTTTTATTAGCAGAAGAAAAAAATTACGAGTATTGTTGGGCCCCTTTGGTATCAAATTTTTTGTTTTTGTATTGTTTAAAAAAATTTTAAAAAAAATCTCTTTTACACAAATATGCTTGGTAAGTGTATTTATGTTTTTTTTTCATTAATTAAAAATAGTGAAAACAAAGAAAAAATTATTTACCATGTTAAAAAAAAAATCCATATAGAGAAATAAATAAATTTGGGATGCTTTACTTATCATTTTTTTTATAACAACTACATATGTTACATATATTTATACTTTAACGTCTCGTTTGGTTTGCGGAATGGAAGGAAAAGGAAACTAATTCTTTGACATTTTCTTTTCTTTCGGGAATTACAATTCTCATTGATTTTCCTAAAGTGAATATTTCAATGTAAAAACGTGAATCACTTTTTCTTTTAATTTTTCTAATCACTTTTCTTTCCTTTTCAATTCTTTTAACATCCAAATATAATCACTTTTTTTTTTACCAATCCGATGATTCTGCGAACCAAACCAGACCTAAATGAAAGTGATACCAAGCAGACGGTATTGTTCAACTCATTTTACTTTGTGCTCTACCACTCCCCCCACCAAATCCTTTGTCTTATAGTGACCGCAGCCGACCAGCCGTGGCGATACGGTTGTGGGACCCACCGTTCGCCAGTCTGCTGCTGGTGCAGTGGGGAGTGCTCGCCAGTCTGACTCTGACGCCGGAGCGGGTGGGGGAAACAGCGTGATCGCCGCTGCTGGGCCCCCACCGCCACGGAAGCCCACTTTGGATTTATATCGGCACGCGTGGTGTACTCTTCACTGAACAGTGGTACTCTGTGGGCCAACAACAAGTAAAGGAGGGGCAAGTGGACGGACCAGCCTTTGTGAGGCCCACCGGATTGACATATATGGTAGCATTGCTTTTCCGTGGAGGCCCACTTCTGGTCTAAGGTGGGGACCTGTCTGCATTGTTCATTTTACAACAACAACAAAACATTTTTTTTCTTCTCTTTTTCAGTACAACAACAAGAAAGTCTCTGTTCAAAATAATTTAGGCCTAGTCCACTGCACATCTATTCTTTTTCACCTCAACTTTCTAAAATAGGCACATTTAATATTTGACAAGGATGGCCTTATTGGCACTTCTGGCATCCTACACTTCTTTTTTAATTTTTTTATTATTCAAATTTTAAATTTGTTCCAACATTTACATTATTAGCACTCGTATAATGTCATCATGCACTCCTCCCTCCATGCATGCACAAATTAATGTCATATTTAAAGCATGAGTCACTTTGCAATGTCAATGATAGAAAATTAAATAGGAGTGCAGGATAACATTTTAAGAGTGTCACTAAACAACACCCTTTTATAATTGATTCTCTTTCATACAACTCATTCATCTATTCAACATTCTTCATTTCCAAAAAAAAAAAAAAAAAAAAAAAAAAATCTATTCAACATTCTTACAACAGGGAGCAGCAGTATTTCTGTGCCAATTCTCTCTTATAAATAATATTATGGTAATCATGAAAACTTAAAAAGAAAAAAAAAATAATAATCAGCAAATCTATACAGGAACAGCATTGGCACATAATATCTGGAAAAGCAGAAAACATATCTGCTCTCTGCTTAACCACCCCTAAATATGTATTCTTTTGCAGACTTCAGAGTCTCAAGTGTGCAATAGAATTCCTTCACACTGAGCAATTGCCAACTAGAAATTTGGTAACTTTCACCTTTCTTGTCATATTGTTTTTAGTATAAACCTCAACAAATAAATCACTTATCTAAATTAATTAAAGCACAATAAACCAAACAATCTCTTGTTGTTCTTATACATTCCTCCTCTCAACGACCACACGAACATGTAAAAACAAGCATAATCTAAATTTATTTGTTCTGTTTGTATACACCCTTCAGGCAGAATCGGGTCATAGCTTTATGATCTATTGCTTACTTCTCCAATGAGAAGAATAAATCAGTACCTATATAATTTTGCCCATAAGTAATCTGTGATGTCAGCGCCCCGTATTTTCATCAGTACCTAAATCTCTCTCAAGTTGAAGAACCATGAAACAAGGGGGCAGGAAAGCTGGAAGCAAAACAGAACGATAAAAACCCTAGAAAACTTATGACTGCTTAATAGTCGTTGGACTTCCCCTGTTTCCGTCCAAACGGCCTAATAAGGTGTTTCGGCTTGAGCTTTTCATCTGATCCTCCTGTGCTCTGGGGACCATTACGATGCACAATTCTCAAAGGATGGGCTTCTGTGTTGAAAACCCAATCATCAAAGGAGATGTACGATGGCGGTGAAAATAAGAGGTAGAGATATTTAAGTGTCTCAGCGAGGAAGAAGCTCTGCATCATGTTGTCCTTCATGCCTGTATTGACCTGAAAAAGAGACCCAGGTACCAGAGACATCAATTGAAGGCAAATGATTTTCCATAGTATGTAGCTAAAATATGCACTGTGCATAAAACAACAAACGCAAAGCAAATAGGGCAGTGAAGATCATGTTGGTGAGGTGTAACATACATTTGCTCAACAGGAACTCAACCCTCTTCCACAAGTCATTATGGTCAAGAAGGCTATGCGCGCTGTGTGGTCAAGGTTATCTTGCTAGTCATTCCACTGGGTATGAGTATGACTTGTGGGTATGAAACTCTATCAGCCTTCTGCTGATTTCAGCATACAATTAAAAACAATGAACCACCCTCAAAAACTAAAGAGGGCTGATGTAAGCAATTGGTCTGAGAATTGAGGAAAATAAGGTTCGAAGGAAAGGGCCTTTTGCAAAAGCCCCGTTACATGTTCCTTTTGTTGTTTATTTTTCGAGAAAATAGGACGGCTCTCAGCAAAAAAAAAAAAAAAGCCCAGAAGGAAACAGGGGAATGGCATGACAGAATAAATGCTGAAATTGTATCAACTTGAAGTAATAATTAAAAAAAAAATCTATACAAGTCGGGAGTCCTATTATGATATGATGTGAGTATGCAAATACATGTTTTTAAAACACCCAAGGTCTATCCAATTAGTCAAGCTTCATCTATGCCTATGGAAGTAGGAACTGTGCAAGTCCATTTTTTTTTTTTGAAAAAGAACGTACCCAGCTTAGTTACAACAACAAATCCTTTCATCCCAAATGTTTGGGGTCGGCTATTTGAATCTTCTTCCATCCGGCTTTGCTAAGGATCATGCCTTCTGTAACGCTAACAAAAATCATATCCTTCTTTAATACTTCAAACCAATGTCCGTCTAGACCTACCTCCATTAACTATTATGTTATGGCTCCTCCTAACGGGAGTGTTATGGTCCCCCTAACGGGGAGCATCAATTGGTCTGCATTGCACATGTCCAAACCACATAAGATGATTTTCTCTCTTCTTAATTGGCACCACCCCATCATTTCTTATCATATCCTTTAATGTATTTCCACTCATCCACTCTGGCATTCTCATTTCTCATTTCGGCTACACTAACTTTCTGGATATGTGCAATGCACTTAATTCAAACTTTAAAAACAACTTAGGACCCATATATATATATATATATATATATATATATATATATATATATATATATATATATATATATTTTTTTTTTTTTTTTTTTTTTGAAAGAAGGTAATTGTGGCGAACGCTCCCACCAGGAATCGATCTCCTGACCACTCGGGCCGCATGCCTCTCTCTTAGCCACTAGGCTAGAGGTCATTTGCAAGGACCCATATATATATATATATATATATATATATATATATATATATATATATATATATTGTAGAGGGTATATATTGTAGAGGGTATGGCCATAGCAACAAACAAAGAAAGGAAAAAAGTAATATATCATTATCAAGAGTACTTACATCCTTGAGTCCAACATAACCCGATTCAATACGAGAGTTCTGCTCAAATGCTTGGAATATGTTCCAACCCCATTCCTGGTATGTTTTGTTCCCAGTGAGACGCCAAAGGTACATGAGTGACTCCACAGTCTCCGGTCTCAATATATTCCAGGACGTTCCAACATGCATATCCTGTAAAATGTTTTCATAATTACTAGGCACCCCATTTAAGAAAGGATGCGAAGAGAACCATTTTGAGAGAACTAGATCTAACCTGCCCAGGATTGAAGAAATAGTTTTCGCCTGCCAATTTCGTGGGAGTTGACTGATAGAAGTTATAGCACGTCCAAGCAAGCTGCAAGAGAACCTTTTTTTAATTACAGAGAGGAAGTCAAGCTAAAATACCGCAACCACGTACAGGTTGTAATTAGTAGTGAAAGTCTTAAACAACAATAGTTATTAGACTTATGCTAGTACAAATGGCACTTCCAACGTATCTTCGGAAGATCTTTGTAAGCAGAACAAATACCACTGTTCATGTGAACACCGTCAAAAAATATTTTTGCACATCTTTTAATTTCTTAAGCAACTTATGCTAGTACTCCTGAAATCTAAGCTGAAATCCGTAATGCCCTTCAGAAGGAAAATGGAGCTTTCGCTCCTAATCTTGGACACTAGCATCTGCTATATATGAAAAGCTACATTTAGAACACTTGAGAGTTTCTTCTGTCATAAATCAAGGACATCAAACCAACCTACCTCATTCTTTCAGAATTAGATGCCAAAATCACATCAGTTCATCTACCCTCAGATAAACTACTCAACAGTGGTACTAGGTAAAATCAAAACAAATTTTTGGTTTCAGTTTCCACAAAAAGGGAACATCCTATATTCTACAAACATCTGAACACTGAAGAGGAACCACATAGTCCTTCACAAATATGCATCCACAATCCTAACCTTTTTCTAATACTCTCAAATGAATGTTACATTACTAACATCCTGCACTTTAGGCCCATCTCATGATTCGCACCAAGTTCACATAGCTATGGTCTTAAACCTTTCCAGAAGAAGTTATATTCATTGTGCACTAATCATACAAATCATATACTCATTGCCTTAAGTTACGTTTTTGTGTTTATCCATAATCTTCGTCTAAGAAAGGTAGTCAGTGTTCGACAGGTGATAAAAGGTAAATATCTCTAGTCCTTTATATGGCAGGATACCTGACAAATGTAGTAAAATTTATCTTAAATGAAGCAAAGAAAGCGGGACACAATCTTGCAATTGATGCAGCAAACTGGGGAGGATCCTCCGGACTCATTGTAGCTTGGGTAACCGCAGATCAATGTGGTGATAGACCTTTTGTGTTATATTTGTTTCCTTTCATGATGTACCGAAAGAACAAAAGCATACAAAGTGTCATAAGTTATATATATTTGCAGTGCTGAGATTTATATATGAAATATGATATTAAATCCAAACAAGGAAGAGGTTGAAATTATGCTCTGTCCCCAACACCCACACACCCAAGAGAACAGTCAAATGAATATTTTTAATCCAAAAACCATGTACCTCCTCCGCAAGGGATAAAATCTTTTCTGCTTTTTCTGGACCATAACCAGATGATCCCAAAGCCAACATGCCGGGAACAAAGCATGCTAACTCATCCATCTGCAAAACTTTGGAAATAAGACACCTGAAATCTCCAGAAAGAAAAAGCATTATACCGCAGCATATTTAGGAATTAGGCAATTGCTTACCTTGTCAGAGAGGGAATTACCATTCTTTTCACATATATATGAGAAAGATGATGGAGTGGTTTTCCGAACCAAGCTTAAAAGACCCTCCATTGATTTTTCCCACATTTCTCTGTTTTAACTTAAGAAATTAGCACGGTATTTCGATTACTACCCATTACACATTTACACTTCTTGTAGTTCCAACAAAATGAACGAAATACAATAATAAGGAAGAAAGAAAAGTTGCGCTAATCAACTTTAAAATCTAGCCTGAATACAATGCAAGTTTCTTGACACAAAACAAGGCAATGTCTCATCCACATCCATGACCACTTAAATAAGTAATATAAATCGTTAATGTAAGGAATGACATTTACCTGTAATGCTTCACTGTTTCAGTTTTGTTCCCTTGTATCCAGGCTTTGAGTAAATACTCATAGAAACTGCAATATTTTTAACATGTAAAATCAGCAATAATTGTCAATGATAACTTTTTAAAAAATACAGCAGTCCCATTCAGGATGATAAGAACTTAAAAACATAATATAGCAAGTCCCATTCAGGATGTGGTATGCTACGATGATGTTAAGATTCTTAAGAACACAGCTCTGAACACGTACCATGCAGAAAAATACTATCAAAGAAGACAAAAGAGAACTATTTCCCCAAAATGATTTAACTTATACCCCAAAATCACGGATTACACTTTACCTATCACCCATTGCACCAAATGTAATTGTTGAGTGAGATGATGAAGCCCCAGTGTAAGGATTTATATAGATTGGAAGCAAGCCGTCACTAGGAAATGTTTTCTGTAGTTGTGTAATAACATTTTCTGCCTGGAAAGAAAAACAATATAAGTTTACAGTGAGAAATTTAAAAACATAGAACAGAAAATTATTGAATTTTTTTGTGTGCACATAGCTGCATAGCTGACCCCAAAATTTGGGATAAATTGTTGTTGTGTGCACAAAATAAGAAATTAGGCCAAAGGGCTACAGTCCATATATATTCCAAGAAAAGCTTGATAAGTTTAATCATGGCAATGATTGCCTTGACCTCCCGGTACACTACCCTGACACACTCACGGGTGAGAGATGAGATTGTCTGATAAATGATAAGACGGAACTGGTACTCTGGAAGTATATCAGGTAGCCTTTACAGGAAGAAAACCCTCAATAAATGCATTAAACTTCTTTTTTCTTAAGTTAGATTGCCCTATTCAGTGCAAAAGCATTTCGCTGAATGTAAATTCTGCAGTATGAATAAACTACGTTGAGGAGATGCATATTTATAACTTTTAATGTATAATCTATATAAGGAAATCATTTAACATCCAAATTCCAACTATAAAATATTAGATAATTAAATATCTGCATCTTTGAGGGGAAAAACATAAACAAATGGATCTCTAGGGGCTTGTTTGGTAACAGGAAAGTAGAAGAAAGTTGGAAACTAAGTTTCCGTAGAGTTTCTAGAAAGCAGTCAATATGTTTCCAAACAAAAAAAGGTTGGTTGGTTTGCTGGAAACTAGAACACAGAAAGTCGAGAATGTCACAATTAAAATAATATAAAAAGTACAACAATAAGGATTTAAAATACAGGGTGCATGAAAAAACGAAGACTCAATAAAATAATAATATTAAAGAAGCTGCAAAGAGCTTCTGTGACTTTCCATGGGTTGAAGAGGAAACTAATTAAGACAATAGTTTCCAAATATGCTAACACGGCATGGACAATTTGGACATCCTAAAATGACTTTCTGGTTACCAAAACACTATGGATGGAAAGTAGACGTAGGTTTCATAAGTTTCCTACGTTCCTTCCTACTTTTCTGTCAAACAATTTTAAAAGAGAATGAATTGATTGTTTGGGGACACAAAGAGGAAAGGAGAGGTAAATGTGGAAAATGAATTGACTACATGGGAAAACAAAGAGATAAGGTAAGAGCATCCACAGTGGGACTAATTTCAAGTGCTATATTTGATCTTTAGCCAAATTTTGTAGCACTTGATGGCTCCAATGGACTCTTGTCCACACTTGAAAAATGGTAGAAAGCTAAGAGACTCTCCAAATTTGGAGAGTCCACTAGTTGAGCTATATTACTTGCGGGCCCACCATATTTACTTTTCTCCTTCATTCTTTTTTTGGAGTGTTGCCACTTGCCAATTATGAAAGAAAAATAAGGAGGAAAATAAATGGAGTGTTGCCACTTGTCAATTTGGAGTGTTTATTTAGACTATACCATTGTGTACCAACATGAAGGGAATACTCCAAAATTAATTATTGGAGTATGGTTTGAAGTAATTTGGAGTATGATTTGGAGTGTTACCACTGTGGATGCTCTAAGGTTAAGTGAAAATGAGTGGCTGATGAATTGATTGCTTAGGAAGGCAAGAAAAGGCTAATATGGAAAATGAATGGTCAATGTACTAAAAAGAATAATGCTGAACTTTGTCCTTTTAACTCTATAATTTGAAAAAGAACTATTTTTATTTTTCGACTCATGTCCTTGATGTGTCCCCAAACGTTTGTGGTAACTTTTTGATTAAAAACACAAGACACGCTTAAATGAGGTGTTGGACACGTCCATCACCTCATTTAAGCAACTGTACTGCCAACCAAATGAGGTCTAATGGGGTTTGGAAATTTGGTTCAATAGAGGTCAGCAAGGCGGTGACTAAATTTTCCACTATATATATGACAGCGATCATGATTATGTTTTACTTAAGCACTCTTATTAATTGTGCTAGGAGTTAGGCTCTAAATGTTGCAATGACGAGGCAAACCATGTAACCATGTACATTCATGTTACAGATGAAAATAGAATGTCCCTGCCTAAGATTATAATTTACAATACTCCTTATGTGTAACTAAACTAGTTACACCTATTATTTTTCACAGTTGGATTTCAAGAACTTTTGATATTGGTTTGGAAAGATTTAATATGGTAGCAAAGGAAGAAATTACTATGAAATGACATTTAACTTAATGTTTGATTTGGGAGATTTAATATGGTACAACAGATAAGGAAGAAATTTCGATGACATTTAACTTCAGATATTGACACAAATTATTTTCTTTAGTTGGATATACTTCTAAACTCTCCCTGGCAGGTCCATAAAGCACAAGTTTTTCCTCAGCTTTTTAAAACAAGCTTACGACATTTCCAACATTCATCAAGAAGCTCCATTGCGGCCTCCACTGAAAACACATCCGCGTAGGCCTCTGAGCAAGAACCAGAGACTAGTACCACTGCAAGCAACCACTCTCTGCCAATTTCAATCATCATTTGGCAACTGTACTGCCAACCAAATGAGGTCTAATGGGGTTTGGAAATTTGGTTCAATAGAGGTCAGCAAGGCGGTGACTAAATTTTCCACTATATATATGACAGCGATCATGATTATGTTTTACTTAAGCACTCTTATTAATTGTGCTAGGAGTTAGGCTCTAAATGTTGCAATGACGAGGCAAACCATGTAACCATGTACATTCATGTTACAGCCAAAGATAGTAGTCAGTAGACAAAAGCAATTTAGTTACTAAGAGAACAACTGAGGAGCACAATTCCGCAAAGACTTACGCGGATACTGGTTGCCTAATTCCTTATATGCAGATACAGTTTTCTAATTCCTCAAGAACTTATGCTGATAGGGTTTCTGGTAGAGGAAGCAATCGAGGTCATGGTGGATGTGATTAACGGAGGTTGAAAAGGTGGTCGTGGTTTGGAAGGAAAAAGAGAAAGATGTGGCAGTCTTGAAGGAAGAGGAGAAAACGATAGGATGGATCGAGGTTAAAATCCATCTGAATTTGTTACTTGTCACATTAATTATTTCCAAATCAATATCAAAAGATCTTGAAATCCAATGGTGATGTGTGTGTGTGTGTGGCTGAAGGTAAAATAAATATATGGGATACTGACATAGAAATAGTAGAGAAGCTAGAAGCAACACCCAAAAAAAAAAAAAAAAAAGAAGAAGAAGAAGAAGAAGATGGGTATGATTTACAATGGTGCAATGATAACAAACAGAAAGGACTTCATTCGGAATGCGAAAGTAATTTGAAGGCTTATGACCTTTTGAAGGGTACAGGCCTATGTGGGTGTCAGTAACAAAATAAGATCCACAATCAGCCTTGGATAACAAGTTTCATTACACCATAAGGATTGGAAACCAAAATCATAGACCTGGCAAATATATGGATATATGATCCCTTGTCGATGTAACTTTCATGTTTACATATTCAGTTTTGGAAGATTTTAGTTTGCCTGGAATGGTACAATTTATTCATCAAAGCAAAAAGCCTTAGAATCCTATTCTCTGTCATGGCAACTATGTGTTATCGCTTATCAGCAAAAAAGAAAAAGGGCCAATCGCATAACAAATAGCTTTCCTGCTTTTATGCATATTAATATACCAATTGTATTATGGTTTTTCTATTGTAAACCACAAAATAAACGTAAACCCTATACTTCGAGCTGCCCAAAGACTTTTTGATGTGTCAGTGAAGCAGGTTTCTAATAGAAATTAACTAAGTGGAATCCAATATTATAGAACCTAATATAAAACAAATCTTTCTTCGTGATCTCAATATCGGAAGGCTTCTTGCTGCCTTTCCATTAAAACAAATATAAATCAAAAACTTATTTTAAAAGACGAAAATGCAAAAAGGAAAGATCACAGCAATTGTGGAGAACAAGACAGCTGCCATTTAGGGCCAGTTTAGTTCCCATTTGAAATGACAAAAGTTCCATCTCAAATGAAAACAACAAATGGTGCCCCCCAAGTGTTTGGCCTTTGCCGTTTTCAGTCGCTTTTGTATGGCTAAAACGGTAAACATTGAGAACCAAACAGGCCAGTTTAGTTCCCATTTGAAATGACAAAAGTTCCATCTCAAATGAAAACAACAAATGGTGCCCCCCAAGTGTTTGGCCTTTGCCGTTTTCGGTCGCTTTTGTATGGCTAAAACGGTAAACATTGAGAACCAAACAGGCCAGTTTAGTTCCCATTTGAAATGACAAAAGTTCCATCTCAAATGAAAACAACAAATGGTGCACCCCCCCCCCCCCCCCCCCAAGTGTTTGGCCTTTACCGTTTTTGGTCGCTTTTGTATGGCTAAAACGGTAAACATTGAGAACCAAACAAATTTCATTTTCCGTTTTGGCCAAGATCCCGGCAGAAATGGCAAACAGTCTATTAAAAAAGGGAACCAAAGTAGTTTGCAATACAAACATAATACAGAAAGGAGGAAAAACTTGGTCCACATGCATATGCATGAACCAGAGACAGGCATCTTCAACATCTAACAGTATAATTTCTTGAAGATTTTGTAACCAATATGATGATGTACTGGTTACCACAAAAATATGGTACCTTCTGCTGGTATTTAAGGTCACCGGTCCTCTGTGATAGAGCTATAAATTCAAGCTGCTCAGTACCAGAATCTGCAAGGATACTATCTCCCTGAGGAAAACAATAGTTCCAAATATATAAATTAGCTTCATAAACAATGACATCAGTTCTATACACAACAGATTATCTTCAAAAAATAAGTCACAATCATGATGCAATAATAGTCTCAACTAGAACGAGAAACAGTAATGCCAACCAGAAAAAAGAAAATAATAGATGGACATTCAGAATATACATAGAGTAGATTTTTAAGGCAATAAAACATTGACATTTGCCAAACCAATTTCACACTGAAGATCTTTTAACCTATCAGCTCTCTCTCTATCTTAACGGTTCAGTGGATGATTGTCTACTGCTAGTGAAACAATGTTTTGGAGTCCGGTAGATAAAGATTACTTACTTCCAATTCGCACTGACAAGTCAACAGATTTGCCAAATATTTATGCTTCTAGTGAAGGTGCAGCAAAGAAGATAACAAATAGAAAATGAAGGCCGGAAATGATATCTAAAGCTCGTTACTCAGCACTGATGATCACCTATAAAGTTAACACTTAAACCTCAGCTTAAAGAAATTAATTAGTAGCTTATACAACATCATAACATTTACGGGAAGTTAGGGATGGTTCCGGTTAAGGCTAAAATGTGACGGAAAATCATTTGGACGAGTTCAGACATGCAACTGCCAACTGAGACATGTAGGTGCATGTTAGAAGTGACGGGATGACACTTCAAGCTGCTAGGAATAGTGTAGACCAAAACAAACATGGATTGAGGCAATAAGAAAAACATGGTAGTTGCTAGTGTTAGAAGATCACCTTTAATACACTGAACGGAAGAGAATTTATGTAGTGAATTTCATAAAGCTTAGAATAAAGGATTCGTTATTGTTGTTGTTTTATAGATCGCGGGGCATCTGTCTGGACACCTTTTTTGCCACAGCCATCCAATGTTCAAGGTTCAAAGTTCAAACAAACAATCAAGTTATAGAGTTCATTATCATAAGAAAAGAACAAATGCAACTATCATAGTGAAGCAAAGCTGTGAACAAATTCTCAATGTCAAGTCAGCCAGATGGACATAAATCTGGATCATGACACATTGCATGTTACAAAAGATGATTGCTACTCTAAAATTATCCTAGGGATTCAAGTTTGCAAGTAAAAGATAAAAAGGCAGCACTTGACAAAATAACAAATGTCCAAGAAAGTGAGGACATGCACAAATTACCCCTGTCCAGCTCGGATTATGAGCATTGCCATGGGCTAAGTTGATTCTGTTATAGGGAATCCCTGAAGGTGAATCCCATGCAGGCAGCAACCTGTCAGTAATGTCTTTTGCCTTTTCAAGAAATAGTTTATCCCCAGAAAGATCGTAGGCACTAAGAAGTCCACCAACAACTCTGAAATTCAATAAGCAGTGAAAGAAATATAAGAAGTTTTTTACTGTTACTTGTTTCCTATAAAATGTGAATAACAAAAACAATGAAACTAAACCTTATAACGCAACCTTATGGTTGTCTCAAAAACACTTGCTTCATAATCCTTGTTGAAATCTAAGGAACTTGCAACCCACCTGCGAGGAAGCAGCAAGAAGTAGGCAAATATAAATGTTACAATTCAATGTATAAAGGAATATAAAACATACTCATCTTATTTGACAGTGAATACCTTAAAAAAACATGCCACTAATAAATGAACAGTAATATTATTTATTTATACCAAACTGGGATAAATAACCCTACTCCAGATAGATGAGGCTCTGAAGCAAGCTCAGCTGTTAAACTGCATTTGGAATAACCTTCCCCATCGCACAAGTACGGATGTAAATGCCGTCGGCTCCGGCGGAGCTCCAACCTGACACACCAGATTTGGAGTGGATTTGGAAGCAAACTTAGTGGAGGCCGAGGTGGATATGGAGTCAAGTTTCAACCTCCGAAACGGAGGCGAAGGCAGAATTGGAGGCAAAGTCATATCCGACTCCAAAAATACATCCGCCTTATATATATATATATATATATATATATATATATATATATATAGTTGAACTTGGGCGATGATGAGCCTGGCCTGTGCGATGCGGGGCATCCACAACGTCGGAGGACTGACGAAAAATGACCACGATCTGAGCTGGCGTGGGACAGAATAGGGCGCCCCGTGCATGAAAACTCATCGGCTAGGGCGTCGCGCGGGCGGTCGAGGACCGACACCATTCTGCCACGGGTATAAACGACGGCTGACCACGCGGCCCGTCGTGCGGCGTCCAATGGGCGTCGGGAAGACGTCGTAAGGACGTCGTGCGCATAGAACGGGTGGTTGGGCGAAACCGGCTGTCGTAGGCGTCGTGAAGACGTCGGGGGCGCCGTGGACGTCGTGGGCTAAGCGAGGCGTTGAGTTGCTGGCGTCAAAATACGTCGGCCGTCCCGTGAGGCTCTGGAGCGCGCGGAGTGCGCGAGGCGTACGTGCCGGGCAATGATGAAAAAGCCAGTGCGGACAGGATCCGCACGAAGAGTCCGAAGCGACATGACGACCGGCTAAAAATCGGGTGCGGGAAGACACGATTTAACTGAGCTCGCACGTGCTGAAAGAAATATATATATATATATATATATATATATATATATATATATATATATATATATATATATATAAAGTTTGTAGCGTATTTAGTTGGATGTGGATGGCAATACTTTTTTATGTTGGCGGACGTGTAGGGTCCAACCTCCAACCCGAATTCAATCCGGTTACATCCCTACGCAGAAGCATAATATATATATATATATATATATATATATATATATTGAGTCTAATATTTACACGTTCAAAGAAGAATATCATTCTGTTTCTAGTCAAAAAGTAAAAGACCACTATATACAGTTGACCACAACTCTAGATCCTTGGACCGAGACAAGGTGATGCATCAATGTATGCAGCACAACATTGTGAAATTCATGGATTGGCTCCCTAGCTAATCAGATCAGAATTATACCCAGAGTGAAACCAAACGAAATCACTCTCAGTTTGGTCGCCCTTTACTTTACAAGTAAGTATGCGCCAAAATATTGGACAAATCTAAAGAGAAACGTTCTCTTTGGGAAGTGTATTGCATGATACAATGTGCATTCAATAATTTAATCCAATATAAAAAAGGTTATGATCACTACCCCAACTGCTAAAGTTCACACTAACCCTAACACCGGCTAGGAGTACTATAGCAAACTCATACCAATGGGTTGCACATACGGGTATAAGTAATCTGGGTAGTAGATTTACTGGGGCGGGGAGTACTATACGGGTATAAGTAATCTGGGTTGCACATACGGGTATAAGTAATCTGGGTAGTAGATTTACTGGGGCGGGGAGTACTATAGCCATACCCGGCCCCGAAATCGACCAGAATTTTTTTAATCCCCCATCCATGCTCCCATCCCTGTTTTTAAATCTCCAAACAGGCCCCATCGAATTTGAAGGAAATTGCCATCCCTACATAATTCCCATTTGACTACAATTGATAGTCGATGCCAAAACTCTTTGTAAACTAGTAGACAGTTAAGATTAAAAAATGAGTAAAATATCATATTTCCCAATAAAGATTCTATAACCTATGATGCTACAACCGAAGACCCACTAAATACATATTGGTTTTGGTGCTGGCTATTAGATGTAAAGTTCAAAAAACCCAAGCTCTCCAACACTCTTTCTTCCACAAACTCACGAGTGGTTTCTTCAAACCAATAAGTGATATCTTGCCTTAAAAAGATGCAATTGTATGCCAAACAGCCTCAAGACCCCAACTCAAATCTAAATGTAAAAGTCGGATAAAATCGGCACCTAGGCGGTGGCTAGGCGCTAGGTGAGTAGTCAGCGCCCAACTTTCAACCGAAGTCGGCTAAAAGTCAAATGGCCTAAAGGACGGCACTAATCGGCCGCCTAGGCGGGTAAACATTTTTATTTTCGGATCTGGACTCAAAGAGAAGGAAAAGGGGGCTGACGAGGCAAAGACAGTCGTCAGCGAGCTCATCAAAGATGTTGACGATGCTCACGTGGATGAGACGACAGCGAACGAAAGGCGAATAACGATAGAAAATAAGGAAGGACCCCGTTGATGCTGATGAGGTGCCGTGAGAGGACGACAACAAGGCTGAACTCCACAAATCTTGAGAGGAAGAAGTGGGAGATACAGGCGATGCAGCGATGGTGGAGCTTGACGTAAAGGAGAATGGTGGTGACATAGCGGTGGCTAAACTGGTGGCAGTGGATCTATGGGATTGATACTGCATATCTGGAAGGAGAAAGACACACAGAGGAGAGGCGAGGAGTGGAGGGAAGAGGCCTAAGGCTTAGGTGGGATGGTTGCTGCCATTAGGAGGAAAAGAATGAGAGGAGAGAGAGAGAATGAAGTGGAAATGGTGTAGGAGAGAGCTACTCTCCATGGGGATGAGAGAAAACTGAAAGAAGAGAGAAAAGAGAGATTTAATAAATAAATAATAATAATAATAATAACAATAACAAGATATATATATTAAAGAGGAATTAGGTTAAAGTAACCATGATTTTTTATTTTTTATGAGAACACCTAGAACTAGGCGGTCGTCGAGTGTCCGTTCGACTAGCGCCTAACAATTTTTACAACCTTGCTCTAAACCACATTATCTAACAAGAATCCTCGAAACAGGAGACGGCTTCTCTAGATTATAATCTAGAAGTTGAAATCTAGTTGTTATTATTATCTTCTTCCTCTCTTTGGATTTCCTTAGTAAATACATACCCCACTTGTATTCTTCCAACATTCTTCCCACGGGTATAAAACTACCTGGGAGAAGTGCCAAAAAAGTTGAAGAGATGCCTTGAAGGGGCTTGAGAGGCAAAGTTTATTGGAAAAAGGTGGATGTTTTTGTCGAGTTTTTATCATAAGAGCTCCTTTTTTCCTTAAACGGAGTGGGGTTCTTGTAACTGTATTCCTGGGCCCTAGTACTTCTACAGTTCTACTCAAACCAACATCATCCTTCCATGGAAAGTATGGCAAGGCTGAATCTTCACTAAAATAAGACCGATGATGTCTAGACTAGTATAGTCTGTGCCCCTGGGTTGTCTGTTCCCACTCAACTACCATTCTATCATGCCTGTAATGCCTCATTATTCATGATCCAACCTTCATGGCCTGCAATATTTAAGAAAACATGCATAATAGCCTGAAGTTGCAAAATCATATTAACTAGGATCTAAACCTTGTGAGTAAATTACTTGAGTCAGTTATGATGGCACAAAATCATAGATGCAGAATGGCCTGAAGTTGCAAAATCATATTAACTAGAGGCTAAACCTAATGAGTAAATTACTTCAGTCAGTTATGATGCTACAAAATCATGTGTGTGTGTGTTGGTCGATGAGAGTAGAAAAGGGTTAGATGTTAAACTAGAAGTGCGGAGAGAAACATTGGAATCTAAGGGATTTAAAATTAGTAGAACAAAAAAAGAGCCTATGAAATATATGAAATGTAACTTCAACTAGAAGTCAACGAGAATGCGGGAGAGTTCATATAGATGGACGACATACCAAAAAGTGATAATTTTCGGTATTTCAGGTCAATCATCTATCCATCATGATAGAGAGATTAAAAAGGATGACAATGACATGCATAGAATTAAAACATGATGGTTGAAATGGAAGAATATTTTAGAATATTTTGTGATCGCAAGATACTTATGAAGTTGGAAAAAAAAATCTACAAGAATGCTATAAGATCAACATGATTTATGGATCAGAGTATTACGCAATTAAGAAACAAGTCAACAACATGTCTACAATGTCGGTTTAGCCGAAATGAAAATGCTAAGACGGATGACTAGCACTATGATAAGAAATGAGTGTATCCGTTGGAAGTTAGAGTTTGCGCAAATTGAGGACAAGACAAGAGAAAAAATTGTCTTAGGTTTGGACATGTGCAGCATAGACTAATAGATGTTCCGGTAAGAAGAAGCTATAATATAGTAGTTAATGTTGCCACTAGAACAAGGGGTAGGCCTAGACGAACATAGTTTGAAGTATGGTTTTTGCTAGCAAGCCTAGCATTCCATACGACACGGCCCTTAAGAGAACCGAATGGAAGAAGAGGAAACAAACAACCCCCCATAAAATTGGGATAAAGGCTGTGCTATTGTTGTACAGATTACAGAGTTATTTTTTCTGTGTTCGGTTGAGCAATGCCCTGAGCAAGAATCAAAGCAGTCTAAATTACTGATCAAAGAGTTGGATCAGATAAGTTGTCAAGTTGACCTGAATCAAGTTACATCCCTAATATAGGACAAAAGGTGAGAAATATCCAAACATCTCACCAAATGATAATAGTTTTGAACTGAAGAAGGAGTAGGTCGTGCAATAGGCGCTCAAATACATAAACAGGCTTCTGACATATGTTTGGATGGGGAAGAAGAAATGTGGTTAAAAATCTAAAATAGAACATTAGTGTGCCACATAAGTTGAATTTGCAAAGCACATATTCAAGGGGACTGGAGTTAGAAGTTCTATATTATTTGAACACCATGAGGTCGCAGAGTGAAAACACTAACAAGTTCTTTAATGATTACCACCATTAGCTCTAAGAGGATTTGATACTACGATTTTGACATGCATTCGAAGTGTTCTATGTAACTTGTTCTGGAGACGTCTTAATAAACCTACTAAAAAGTTCAATCCACGATTGGATTTTCATACTTTAACGAGATCCACACAGCAAGAAGTCAGCTGAATTGTAACATGTCCATAATAAACTGAATTCGAGAATGCCAACTTCACTATGAACACAAACTATTCTTAGGGTATATTGTGCAGAATATAATTTATGGCAAGCCTTACAATCGACTATTACACACGCAAATACTCAATAAATCTCACCTTCTACCATGTACAAATAGCATGCAGAAGTTGGAACGTGAATGTAAGCAAACTACTCTCCCAAAATCACATCTCACCAAAGATCATATAAAAAAATGAAAAATTACAGTTGCCTGAAGTTGGAACATGAATGTAAGACTCTCCCAAAGTGACCCTTTTTTTTTCGTTTTCCTTTTTGCGAGGCCTGGGCTCGAACCCAGAACCTCCCCAATAACCCTCACCATCCCTAAACATTGGGCCGTACCTGGTTGAATAACTCTTTCAAATGCTTTGTCAAGAGAAAGGTAGTTGAGACTCATGACTAGACAGTAGACTGGTGAAGATGGTTGAATAAGCACTTTGATATTCAAAAGTTTCAAGAATATTAAAGCATCAAAGAACTGTTCCGAGATGAAAAGATAACTCACTCTCTAGCCTTCTGGAATTGTTCGTCTAGTCCCATTATGTACAGAGTATCAAGAGAGTCGATGAGGGTTGCTCCAAGGCCACCAAAACTATTTACGCCATTCTTTGATTGTGGCTGGCCAAAAAAAGGTGAAAGGATTGCATAACCTTCAATGCATTTTTAGCAGGCTTACCGAGAGTATTGAGAAAAATGTAGAGTTTTCTATATTTATGTTTCTAAAGTCATATTAAGACAAACCTGAAGTTCATCTTGGCCCCAGGCATACTTTTCGTAAGAGTTCCACGCATGAAGCATAGCATCTTTCACTTTTTCCCTACGCTGATTGTTTGTAGGATCTATGTCAGAAAGATCCTTGCCTTTCGTTTTATCTTGATCTTGAATCATTTGCTTGCGAGGATTTCCCAGGCGCTCTTCTACTGTTCTTAACTGCAGAATAAATGACAAATTGTGAGTCAAGGACTATCTGAAATTTCTCGAAGTATAGATATATGTTTAACTTTCTGGGCTAAGTACCTGATCTTGCAACCGGTTCAGCTCTCCGTTCAATTTAGATATTTCTTCCTGCAGGTAGCTTATGTTAAACACATAGTAACATTATGGATAAAAATGAAAAGTAACCAAGGTATGAATAAGTAGGAAAGACAGATTATCAATAATAAGAAAGGTCCCTTTGTATAGACTTAAAGATAAGCTTTTAGTGAATAATAACAACCATCTCACATGCATAATTTTCAATTTCACCAAAAGCTACAGATAGTGATGCAGAGGAGGGTCGTAACAAACTCTGTCTAATTTTTTTCCTCCTGATCAAAATTCAGATGATATAGAATTTAATAAGCTGAGCTGACACTGGAGCTGGTAGAATCGTAAAATTTCAGAAACCACCAAACAGCACACACACAAAAATTATGTTCACATAGTTGTGTTCTTCCAAACAACTCAACGCTTTTCCTATGCTCAGGAAAAAACCCACTTAGCAGACCCCAACAACAAACAAACTTTGGATTTTACCAACGCACTCAACCAAACAAACTCTTTATAAATGATTAGTAGTACGGACATTTTCAAATAGGTAGAAATGTAGTTTACCTATGTTGCATGAGTAGAAACATGGGTACGGATAAGGACGTCATTTTACTGTGTCCGTGCAACATAGATGGCAAGTAACGAGGACTAGCTAAACTTTTCTTTCGCGCTATGCTATATACTCTATTAGGTTTTCCAATAACCCCCTTTGTAATTTTGACTTCGAAAAGGCTGCAGCTTCACCTGTGATGCACCATTAGGACGTGACATCATCGCATATATTTTGCTCAACAATTCAAGAACAATGTTCCAAAACCACTCTATGTAGTAACACTCGGGCTGCGCTAGTACAATCTACCATGTTTTATTACTATCAGAAAGAACATATCCCCGATATCGTGAATTATATATAATCTACCCTGATTTATCACATATATTGAAAATGATATATTTCTGAAACTTGATGTTTGTGTTGGAAATTGCCATTCCCCGAAACATATTTTTTTACTAATAAGTTATTAAAGATTCCTCCTTTACAAATGATGCAACTTCCCTAGCCTCAAATTGTCATAATATACCTCTATATGATAAAAATGAACAGATCTCTCAATTTTTAACGGTGTAAGGAAAGAAAAAAAGCAATCAGAGATCTGAACTCATGGGGAGGGCGAGGGGGGATCTAATGGCAAAAGAGCGGACCTCGTGTTCTCGAAGGAGGGAGTGGCGGTCCCAGAAGGCGAAGGTGAGGAAGACGAAGAGGATGAAGACCATGGCGAGGCGCTTCGGGCGCTTCAGATAGTAGGACGGGTGGAGGTACCTCCACCAGGAGGACGACGAGGACCGGCGAGCCATCGCTCTCTCCGTCGGGAAACCCTAAACCTAATTCTAGAGCCGAAACCCTAGAATTTCTCCGGATCGGGAGGAGAGGACGGGAATGGATTTAGGAAGAAGTCTGATCTTTCTCTCTCTCTCTCTCTCTCTCTCTCTCTGATTGTGTAGTTGCTGATGCTGTTGTTATTGGTCAGGTCGTCGGTGGGTCCCACCGGAGAAATCGGAAATTATGACCATTTTTGATATCAAATATTGAATATATCGGATTGAGATGGACAAATACAACCGTACTACCGTCCAATGTTTTAAAAACCGGACCGGTGGTTGACGCGGCCAAGGCACTGGGTCGGATCAAATTGGTTCAACCAGTGGGTAAATTTAAGTAGTCCAAATTAATCCTTTATTGCCATTAATTTTTTTACAAAATACTAACATTTAAACAAAATCAGGTCAATACTGAACCGGGCCGGAAAAAACGACCAGTTCACTCGGTTGAACCGGCCGGTCCAGTTTTTAAAACATTGCTACCGTCAATACTGAAACTTAATCTGGACTTGGTTGTATCCGAAAAAAAAGGAAACGAAACGTGACAACTAATTAGAGTATAGGTGTATCAGTAGTTAGAAACTCGTCTTTCTTTATACACCAAGTTACTCAATTAATAAAATGAACTATGATTGTTGACTAACATTCCAAGCACGAAGTCCGTTATCGGTGAAGACCACTACATATTCGTATCATCTATTACATTTATATTTGTCAATAGGTATAGGATACCAATTGTATTAATTTCAACGATAATGAACCATACCTTCTTTCCTATGTGTGCTCTGCCAGCCGACCACAGTCAAACTACTCCATGTACCATATGATATGTTTGGAAGCACTTTGTCGTCCCAAGGTTGATTTGTCATTCTCATATTCCTCTACCTTCTATGCCTTGGTACCATCATAAGCTCCTGAGATGGTCTTGTGAACGACTTCGTACATGGAGGCAATATGTGCATACAATAAGATGATGACGATAGAGGACCCCCGAGTCATGCCTAAGGACTATTGTGATGTTGTTTGATGCAATCCAATTTTTTTAGATGCTGACGAAAGTTATAAAATGGGGTTACCGGTTGATGTGATACAAGATGTGAAGATGCTGATGAAAGTTATCGAATTCTAAAGTTGTTTTGAAAGTTTTGATATGGAATTATTGATTGATGCTAATATCCAATCAACCACAAAATCAAAATAAAGTCATACAACCATCTAAATAGTGTCACATAATAAAGTCGTACAACCAGACGTAATAGAGTCACATAATAAAGTTATACAGCCATGCATACTAGAGTCACATAATAAAGTAATACATCCATACAACAACTACCACAATACATAATAGAGTCACATAATAAATTTATGTAGCCATAAAAGTACAACCATACAACTCTATCTAATATCCTTTCGTTGCTTAGAACGTCTCTCCATGTTATGAAAGATCAACACGTGTTCAGGATTGTTGGTGTCCAATATTTTCTTCCTATATTTTTCAAAAAAATTTGTTGCCATCTAGCAGTCTTGTGAATGAGTCTCACAATATCGATATTTGTATATGTATACATATTTTTATATTGTATTCTACATTTTTTTTATTTCAGAGTACCGAAAGAAATTTTGATTTTTGAGATTTTACTACTTGGTCGGTATACCGACGGTATACTCCACGGAAGATATTTTCACTTTTAGTTATTTTTTATTTCAGATATTTTCGTTAAAGTATTCTGTTATTTTCGCGAAAAGTATTTAGATATTTTCATGAATAGTAAAGATGCATTCTATTATCCATTGGTTTCTTTGTTTTATTCTGAACGGTCGAGATCGATTCAAATTGAGTCGCATATCGCGATCAGATGGTCACGGTTAATTCTCCTTCTCTATATTTACCCTTTCATTTTTTTCAAAAAAAAAATTCAATCTCTCTCCACTCTTATTCACATCTCGTTTTCTCTTCATTTCCTAGTGATATAGGAGCTTGGTCTCGAGGCCTCATAGTGTGTTTTATGAACCCCTCTTAGTAGTGGAGTTGAATAGTTAGGCTTTGAGCTATTTTAGGCAAGTACATATTGCCGAACTATTGGATGAATATTATTTTTAGTGCTATTTTATTTTCTATTGCTTTGATAGTCCAGTATTGCCTAGTACTTATTTTACTAAATATGTTTCTGTCATGACCCGCTATCCAAATTGTTGGGCTGGGCCGAGTCATGTCCAGCCTGCGCTTGAGATAAAGTGCAGTAAGCTGTTCTAGAGATAACAAGATAAGACTAAATGTGCTAACAGTTCTATAAGTGAATAAAAGTCATAAATGCTCCAAACACAAAAGTCGTCTCATATAGTAATAAGTCCAAGTACAAGTCTGAAATGTAAAACTGGATACATGTCCAGTTACAAAATACGTAGTCTAATACATGACTACACTAAGTATCCCAAGCAACTACGCAAACTATACGAGTTTCCCCGTAGGTACATCCTCGTAAAGCAAAGCCTGGTCTTCGGCAGTATCTCCATAATATGAGTCACAGAGCAACTCCTCCTCAGTAAGAATACCTACAACGTTATCCTGTCAGGACGGGAGCAAGTACTGATTCTAGCAAACTAAATATACGAAACATGAACAGGGATGTAATAAACTGGAATCATGGCATACCATGGTTTAATTGGTTCTTTTTAGAAATGACAACATATAGTTTAAAAGTTTAAAACCGTAGCATGTACGTGAATCGGTCAATAGGTGAATAGGATGTACAGCGACACATATCCAGTTTTTTGGCATGTACATACGTGCACGAACGACATTAGTGTATATCCATACACAAACGCGGGATCAGAACATACGGCAAGGTCACATATAGAATGTCACCGAGCGCGGTAAATACATACGGAGAAGGGGGTCATGTTCACGTACACTACTAGCAGTTTCCCCTTAACCCGTTATTTAAACATGTGAGAGATATGAGATATTATCCTAAACATGGTAGAGACTGAAAGTAATACAACATGTAAAGTTCTAACTTGCTACCCCAAGGATCAGCATTTAACATGGTTGGTAAATCGCAGTTTATTGTTATAGCAGTATGTAAAGTTCGTAGAAAGTACTTGCCTCTAGCAAAGCAAAGCTGTGATAAAATGATATAGATGCTTGGTAACTCGTCACTGTAGAAATAAATACATAAACTTAGTTTTTACACTAAGCTAAAACATTAAGACACTAATTGGTACAACACGACTTGTGACTGGGCACCTAGCCAAAATAATGACTTTAGCATAGGAGACCAATGTAGGGTGACACAATACTATAACTAACATACTAGGGTTTTTACACTAGTGTGGGGTGAGGTTTAATACGGCCATAACTCAAAATAACACAAAAAGTTGCAAGTCGTAATTAATCAATAAATAAATCAATTGAACATTGTGTTCCAACAATTTTTGAGATAGGCAAAAAGCTCTAGTTTACATAAAATAAAGTACCAAAATGATCCTTGTTATTTATAGGAATTTATTATAATTTTCCTGGAATTTATTAACCAGTACATGTATTTTATAAAAATCAGTTTTTTTAAGTACACAGAAAGTGAGTTCTGGTTTCATATACCAAAACAGTGGCAAAACTGTAAATTAAATACTGTAAAAATTATGATAAATTAGCTATATTAACATAGTATCTAAATACTATTTTTCCAAAATTTTAACAGTAATTAAAGTATTTTTAGAAATTCAATAATAGCATGGTACACAATCTGAAATTAAATAATTAATTATCTACGTATTTTGTCCATGTACATAATTTGAACCAGAGTTCAAATACATGACCCAAGGCCATGAATCAAGTCCAATATGACTTGTACAGGTCTTGAATGTGTGAAAATATATTTGGGTCCAAAAACCCATGCTAGGCTTGGACACCAAATGGTTGCAGTAATTTAAAATACACAAAAATACAAAGATGTAAAAATACATAATAAATATTAATATTTTAACAAGGTAAAATTATATATAGTAGTCATACGAATATGACAAGTATACCTACATATATTAAAGTATAATATATGTACAGTATTACGTAAATTACATAGGCTAAATAGTTTATGTATACATATTTATACATATATAACATATACATATATATATATAAAAAAAATATATATAAGAAAATATATATATATAAGAAATAAATATATATATATATATATATATATATATTATATATATATATATATATATATATATATATATATATATATATATATATATATATATATATATAACAGTAAATATATATATATATAATAACAATAATTATAATATATATAATAGTATATACATACATACACATATACATGTATATGTATATATATATATATATATATATATATATATATATATATATATATATATATATATATATATATAATTAAAACAAAAGAAAAGAAAAGAAAAAGAAAATAATAAAAAAAAAAAAACACCACAAAGCCTAAGGCTCGAACTCGGGCCACTAAGCGCGGGGGGGGGGGGGGGGGGTGGGGGTTAAACTCGCGTGCTGACCAATGGGCCAACTCGGCTCTTTGTTAGGAAAAGGATTTAGTTTAGATTTATGTTGATCTTAAATTAACGGGTTGTAACCCGATAACATTTCTTCGTGTCCTGACAGTTAAGGACACGAAATACAGTCGAGTCCAAGTGTCCGGGTCATTTGTGACACGCACGACATGAGTTTGCTGCGTCCACGCTTACCACTAGAGTCGTCGTGTGTTGGCGAGTCCCATACGTGAAAACGAGACACAATAGGACATGAGATACATAAAGACACATACGTGTCCAAGTCGAGCGGACTTTCGAGGCGGCGACTGGGCGGAGGACGCGTCGGGGCGGTGGCGCACTGGTGGCGCTGGGCGTAGCTCGTCGCGGCGAATCGATCGAAGGTGGTCGATGTCGACGGCGACTACTGTGGAGGCTGGACGGGGTTCGTCGGAGCTAGGGTTACGACGACGGGGAAGTGGGGAAGAACGGTGGTCGTGGGGGTCGAAGTAAAATAGGGTTAGAGTTTTGGGGGTCGGGGTAGCTTTATAGAGACGTAGGTCGGTCGAATTAGGGATAGAAATTAGGATTAGGGTTAGGGTTTCGGTGAGGATTACCGGAGACGACGACAGCGCAAAGGCGGTGGTCGGTTAGGGTTAGGGTTAGGTTTAGCAGAAAACCCCCTAGAGTTTGGAAAATTACAAAATAGCCCTGCGCACAAATAGTTGCAAATAAAATTTGTACCCCGCAATTTAAAACAAATTATAAATTACAAACTGCTATTATAACAATTCAATAAATTGCAGATTGATATAAAAATAATTCTAAATATTACAAAATGATATTTTAGCTATTAAAACTCATTTAAAAATCATTTAAAAATTGTAGAAAAATTTCTAAAATTATATTAAAATATTTTAAGGCTAAATATGACATTAGAAATTAATTAACACTACTTAAATCGAAATTAAAAAATCAGGGGCTGATAAGTCTTCCCTCCTTGAAAAATTTCATCCTCGAAATTCACAAGGATTGAAGACCCTACAATTTTCTAACATAGCAAGCAATGCAACAAATGACTAAGGCTACGATCGAAACTAATCTCTAAGGTATCAAGCGGGAACGGGTGGTTCCCTCGTAGCGGTTGGATCGAACAAGTAAGGGTATCTCTCCCTCATGTCCGACTCCCTCTCCCAAGTAGATTCATCCGGAGAGTGACGGCTCCAAGCTACTCGTACCAAAGGTATAACCTTGTTCCTCAGCCTCTTCTCCCTTCTGTCTAATATCTCCACTGGCTGCTCAGAAACTGTAAGGCTCGGCCCGATCTCCAACTCTGAATGATCTAGCACATGACTAGGGTCTGGAACATATCTCCTCAGCTGAGATACGTGAAAGACATCGTGAACTCCTGCTAGGTTGGGTGGAAGTGCAACCCTGTAAGCTACCTCTCCGATCCTGCCAAGTATCTCGAACGGCCCGATGTATCTGGAGCTCAGCTTCCCTCCTCGTCTGAACCGGATCGTCCCTCTAGTAGGTGATATCTTCACTAGCACCATATTACCGTCTGCGAACTCCATCAGTCTGCGACTAGCATCAGGCCAGTGTTTCTGCCTGTCCTGAGCTACTCTGAGCCTGTCTCTAATCATCCCAACCTTCTCTGCTGCATCCGTGATCATCTCTGGCCCAAGCATAACTCTGTCCCCAACATCATCCTAAAAGAGCGGTGTGCGGCATCGTCGTCCATATAGTGCCTCGAAAGGAGACATACCGATACTGGCTTGGTAGCTGTTGTTGTATGAAAACTCTACCAAGTGCAGATGGCTCTCTCATGATCCGCCAAAGTCCAGCACGCAAGTCCTCAGCATGTCCTCCAGCGTTTGTATCGTCCTCTCGGACTGCCCATCTGTCTGTGGGTGGTATGCCGTACTGAACTTGAGCCGACTGCCCAACTCCTCCTGCAAGCTCCTCCAATAGTGGGACGTGAATCTGTTGTCTCTGTCGGACACGATGCTCACGGGTACTTCGTGCAAGCGAACTATCTGCTGCATGTATAGCTACGCCAACTTCTCGGTGGAAAGCCCCACCTTGAAGGGTATGAAGTGCGCACACTTCGTCAGCCTGTCCACGATGACCCAAATGGCATCCTTCCCTCCTTGGGAACGAGGAAGCCCTGAGACGAAGTCCATCGTAATGTGTTCCCACTTCCACTCGGGAATGGGTAACGGCTGTAATAGACCAGCTGGCCTCTGGCGCTCCGTCTTGACCTGCTGGCAAACTAGGCATCTCGAAATAAAATGTGATACATCTCTCTTCATCCCGTGCCACCAAAGATGTTCTTGCAAGTCACGGTACATCTTGTTAGCACCAGGGTGAATAGAATATCTCGATCGGTGCGTCTCCTGCAAGACTGCCTCTACCAGCTCTTCCTTCGGCACACACAATCGGCTGCCATGCCTCAAGGATCCATCCTCTGCTACAGTGAAGTCATCCAGCAATCCAGCTAAAGCCTGGGCTCGAATTCTGCGAAGGCTCTCATCTGTAGACTGTGCCTCCCAGATCTGTTCTATCAAACATGACTGAATGTCAAGCGCCATTATCTGTATCACTGATCCTGGCCGAACTAGCTCGATACCGAGCTTCTCTAGATCTTCCCGCAAATGCCGATCTATCATTAGATACCATGCCATCGGATGCCTGCTCAGCGCATCCGCCACCACATTTGCCTTTCCAGGGTGATACTGTAAATCGATGTCGAAGTCTTTCATCAACTCCAACCATCGTCTTTGCCTCATGTTCAGCTCTTTCTGCGTGAACACATACTTCAAGCTTTTGTGGTCAGTAAAGATTTCCACACGCTCTCCGTATAAGTAATGTTTTAATAACTTGAGTGCAAAGATCACCGCAGCTAACTCTAGGTCATGGGTAGGATAGTTCCGCTCATGAGTCCGCAATTGCCTAGATGCATAAGCAATTACTTTTCCATGCTGCTGTAGGACACATCCTAGCCCCTTCCCAGAAGCATCGCTGTAAATGGTGAAACCTCCAGAACCTGAAGGTAAAGTCAGAACTGGAGCGGTCGTCAGCCTCCTCTTCAGCTCCTCAAACGCTGCCTGGCAATCCTCTGACCAAATATACTTTGCGTCCTTCCGCGTCAGCTTTGTCATGGGTTCAGCTATCCTAGCAAAGTCCTGGACGAACTTTCTATAATAGCCGGCTAAACCCAGAAAGCTCCTGATCTCTGAAACTGACGTCGGAGCCTTCCATGTCTTAACTGCAGCAATCTTCCTGGGATATACCGAGATTCTCTCTCCAGTAACTACATGGCCGAGAAACTCCACTCAGTCTAAAAAGAACTCACACTTTGACAATTTGGCAAACAACCTCTCCTGCCTTAGAATCCCCAAAACTGTCTGCAAGTGCTCTGCATGCTCCTCCGGCGTCTTCGAGTATATCAGGATGTCATCGATAAATACTACGACAAACTTATCCAGATATTGGTAAAATGTCTTATTCATCAAATTCATAAAGACAGCTGGCGCATTTGTGAGACCAAATGGCATCACCAGAAACTCGTACTGCCCGTACTTCGTTTGAACGCCGTCTTTTGGATGTCTGCTGCCCTGACCTTCACCTGGTGGTACCCGGATCTCAAGTCTATCCTGGAAAACACTTTCGCCCCAATCAACTGGTCGAACAAATCATCTATCCTGGGCAGAGGATATTTGTTCTTAATGGTGATGGCATTCAACGTCCGGTAGTCAATACACAACCGAACTGTACCATCCTTCTTAGGCACAAAGAGCACTGGCGCTCCCCATGAAGAAGCACTAGATAGAATGAAGGAAAATGTTTGGTTTACAATCAAACTTTTACAACTTTCTTACAACTTACACCAATTTGCTGACATGTGGGCCAGGCCACCACCTGGCCCACATGTCAGAAAATGGATGAGTGGTTGTAAGAAGGTTGTAAATGTTTGGTTGTAACTGTAGCATTGCTCTAGAATGAAACCCTTTTTCAACAGGTCATCAATCTGCTCTTTCATCTCTACGGCCTCCTTGGGGTTCACTCTATAGCAAGCCCGGGATACTGGTGATGAACCCGGTACTAAATCTATAGTGAACTCCACATCTCTGTCAGACGGAAGTCCTGGAAGATCCTCTGGGAATACATCCATAAACTCCCTAATGATAGAGTGTGGCGGTGCTACGTCCCCAACTGTCGCACAACAGTTCGGCTCTAGGCTGATCTCCGGCACTGTCCTCCTGACTCTGAATGGTGTTGTGCCTGGGGGACTGAACAGAATACTACCCTCATAACAGTCTATAGCTGCATGGGCATAGCTAAGCCAGTCCATCCCCAATATGATATCATAACCGGGGAGTGGCATCACAAAGAATCGTCCCTCAAACTCTCTCCCAGCTATAGTAATAGAGCATCTATAGATAGCTCTAATGGGCACTGGTCCTCCTCCCGTCATCACTCTACTAATCTCCGCAGTAGGTATAGATACTAAGTGGTGTTCATGCATAAACTCTAATGACAGGAAGCTATGAGATACACCAGAATCAAACAAGCATAGAACTAGAAAAGTATGCAAATAAACATGACCTGTGATGACGTCAGCCAAATAATATGGCTCTGAAACCTGCTCCGGCTCCGGCTCAAGGGCTAGGCTATAAGTCTTCCCCTGAGGTCCCTTCTGCTGCTGTAGATGTTACCCAAACCTCTGCTGCTGAGTCGGAAGCGGCCCTCTAGTCTTCGCTACTAGGCAGTCTCAAAGCTGATGGGTGGCAGACCCACAAGCTAAACACTGCCCCAACCTCTTCCTACAAATGAAAGAGTCGTGGCCTACCCTCTTACAGAATGTACACAAGGTTCCCTTCTGCTGCTGCCGGGGTCCCGGGGCTCTAACTGGCGGGGTCTGATGATGTGGTGTAGGCGGACGGTATGTCTCCTGGTGTGGCGTCGGCACTTTCTGCTGGAAAGTCTGACGCTTGGAGGGTCCCTCAATGTGTACAGAAGTCGATCTCTTGCAAGACAGAAGACGCTCCTCAATGCTCCGGGCCAACTCTAGGATCTGGTAGTAGTCAGTCGTACCGTTTGCCACTATAAGAATGCCGATGGCTGGAACTAGACCATGGCAAAACCTACGCGTCATCTCCTCAGGGTCTGCAACCAGACTAGGAGCGAAATGGCTCAGGCGACTAAACTCTGTCGCATACTCATCAACAGAACGGTTCCCCTACTGGATGTTCTGGAATCGTAGCCCCATGGCTACTCTAGCAGTGGTCGAGAAGAATTTCTTCTTGAACTGGGTCTTGAAATGATCCCAGGTGGCCCTCCCTCTCGCAAATAACGGCTCATTCCGGAACCAAACTCCTGCTAAGTCTATCAGCAGAAATCCCGCTGCCTCGACCTGGAGGTCATCCGGCATCCTAACTCCAAGGAGCTTCCTCTCTACCGAGTCTAGCCAGTCATCTGCCACTACTATGCCCTCGGTCCCTGAGAACTCCTTGGGGTTCAGACCCATGAAGTCCTTGATCGTTCCCGCTCTCTGTCGTGGCTCTACAGGTGGTGGGACCACGGTACGTTCCTCAGAACGCTCCATGCTCTGGCGGAGTAGGGTAGCCTGCTCCTGATGGGTTGTTAGGAACCCCTGGATCAGAGTGAGCAGTTGGTTTCCGTCGAGTGTGACGGAAGCCTGGGTAGGTATAGTGATAGGGGGTGGTGGAAGTATCGGGTCCTGCTGGGACTGTGATGTGGAAGGTGGTGGAGGCATCTGGGCTTGTGGATTTGTGGATTGGGGGAGTATGGTAGGTGGAGTTGGAGGTGTATCAGTCAACTGGTCAGCTGACTGGATGGAGAGTGTGCCATTCTCAGGTGTGACATACTGGGATGAACGAGTAAGCACCATCTAATTACAATAAAAAGGACTTATAAGGACTTGTTTAAAGTAAGCAATCATAGACAAGAAAATCTAATTATAATAGCAAGCATGTGATGTATTTCCTATGTTGCAATCCTAGCATTCCTCTAGGTGTTCTAAGCGTCATTTCTAATGTTGTCTAATTACCTTAAGTTCATAATTGCAGGCATGCTTGGTACAATAAGGTAACCAAAAAATTTAGTCTCGACCTGCATGGGCCACCACTAAAAATATGTTACGATCCGCTACCCAAATTGTTGTAAATTAGAAAATTGGTCTACGGCCAAGATATGAGTTTCGAAGTCCAAGATGGACTTGGATATGGGTTGTAGAGGTTGGTAATGATTAGAAATAGTCGCCTAGACCTAGTCTTGACCCCGGTTGACCACGGTTGACTTTTTAGACCAAAAGTCAACTATGGGTCAACACTTTATCCAATTTAGTCCCAAATTCCATTAGACTTGTGTAGTTGACCAAAAGTCAACTATTAGTCGCCATTGACCTAGGATTGACCTAGGGGTTGACCAGAGTTGACCGGAGTTGACCAGAGTTGACCAGTTGACCAAAAGTCAACTGTAAGTCAACCGTTGACTCAAATCGACCTAGATTAATTCTGTTTGACTTGCATTGACCCAGTATGACCTAACTAGACCTAATATGACTTAGGTTGACCTCATACAGTCTAGTTTGACGTGTCTTGACCTAGAATGACTAAATAGGATTTAAATTGTCTTGACTTTAATTCCTAAACAGAGTATTGATACGTCTTGTTCTCTATAGGTCCTCGAGACGCTGCATTTGCTCCGGTTGACATATCATACCATATTACAGGTGAGTACATTCTCTGACACTTTTTTAATTTACGATAATTGTTATAACTCATGTAATTAGTGTATATATGCTTGTTCTCGACACATTGGTCACACGGATTGGTATTTATGGATCCCGACATGAGATGTTATTCCTCGTTATCTTGGTATATCTTGTGCAAGCTCCCTTGTAGTTCTTGTGCAGTATATGGACACCGATTCTCGAGGAGACTTGCTCCCTTCTCGTAGAATCCCGTGTCATAACGTGTCTTGCTTGGATCCACTCTACCAGTCGGAAACGGGGAGCACTAGTCTAGATATGTGGTCATTATCTGCCTTGTTTATTCTTGTAGACCTTGAATAATACCAATCCTACACTCCACGTAGGATTGGTGGATCAGTAGACCTTGTGCAGACCCAAGCCGGCCACATATTGTAGCTAGTACTCACACACCTAGATATATGACTCTTGATTCTTGTACATGCCATGATCAGTTTACTTGCCTTGTTCTAGCTCTAGTTTTACAGCTTACCTTGCCATGATACTTATATGTACATTCTATGTTTTTCTTGTATATACTCTATATTTATATTTTTATCGCTTTTGTCATATCGTGTGAACTTTTGTTAGTAGATTGTACTCGTTCCATCCTGACAGGATATGTTGACAAATATTACAGATGCTGACGAGGGAGATTATTGTACCTACTACGGTCCGGATGACGTAGTGGGCGTAGACTTAGAGACTTTGGTCCAGCAGGGCTTAGCTCCGCCTGACGAGACCTTACCACTTGCTTAGTTATAGTAGGTCTTTGTACTGGACTTTGTCTCCAGCTACTTTTGAGACTGTTATTACTATGGATTGTATTAGAGACTTGGACTTGTATATATTTTTGTGTTGGACTTGACAGATTATTATTTTATTATCGTCTTGTTGTCTTTATCTTTCAGTCTTTACTCTGTTATCTTAGAGTTGTGATTGAGTACTCATATATATTCATTGCTTGTCCTCCGTTCGGAGTTGACCATATTCTCGACAGGTTTTTGATATATATATATATAAACTGTTTAGAGTAGAAAAACCTACAGCGTTCCACGCCGTTTTTCCGGTGAGGGCTGGGCGTTGTCACGTGCACGTGCCCTTATAGCGGGTGCGGGTCGTGACACGTTTTAGTGGTGGCCCACGCAGGTCCTATAGTCGCAATTAGTGCGATGTCGTGGCGGCACTCGTCTTAGAGTGTTGACTACGAGCCTGTGTTACACATAGAAGGTAGTAGGCTAAGAGTGCTCAATCACAGTAGGATCTTTTCTTGCTTATCTTGCTTACCGTCTTTGATATTGATTTACTGCATTCTAGCTGTCCTCCTTTGATATTGTCTTCATGTGCCATATTGATATCTTCTTTTCAATTTGTCTCCAGGATAGTTATGACTCACTCTCCTGGTGAGGAGCACGGGGAGACGAAGAGGTCTGCCACCTCTGGCGGGCAGGCTCCGGTCACTTTCCCTGCAGATGGGACTTCTGTTGGGGCTCTCGGGGGTACTCCTCCAGCTATCTCGATGACAGTCCCTGGGGTTGCGGGTGATCTTCCCGTAGTGCCGGGAGCTGTCGGGGGCGCTCTTCCTCCTCCTGCGCAGCGGATTCCTCCGCCAGTTGCAGACGTACTTCCACCTCCACCTCCTCTTCCTACAGATATGGGGCAGATGCTTACCTTCCTCCAGCAGATGCTGGAGACTCAGAGAGCCCAGGCCGAGGCTCAGCAGAGGCAGACAGACGCGATGCGTCAGGGCATGGAGGATGCCCATCATTTGGCCCTTGCAGCCGTGGAGCAGAGGGCTCCTCATCCGGGGACGCAACCGAGGTACGGAGATATCCAGGACTTCAAGAAGCTCGGGCCCCGTGACTTTAGCGGGACCGAGGGTGTGGTCTATGCAGATGATTGGCTCGAGGATATCGAGCGGCAGATGAGGGCCTCCCGCCTGACAGACGACCTAAAGGTCGAGGCGGTAGGTTTGCAGTTGCTAGACATTGCGTGCACCTGGTTCAGAAACAAGCCAGCCCTAGCTGGAGAGGGCCGTACTTGGGCAGAGTTCAAGCTCCTCTTCAAGGAGAAGTTCTTTTCTTCTACGGACAAGATTGACCTGGTGCGACAGTTCCAGGATCTGCAGCAGGGCAGTCTATCTGTGGAGGAGTACGCAGCGGAGTTTGATCGTCTGAGCCGATACGCAGAGTACATGGTTCGAGACCCAGAGATCAGGGTGAGCCATTTCAAGGAGGGGCTGACTTGGGATATCAAGATCCTCATTCCCTCCTTCTATGAGACTTATACCCAGATCTACGCGGAGGCCCGCAAGGTTAAGCGGGAGTGGGGCTTGAATCCCAAGAGGGAGCGTGATCTTTTCTCGGGGGCTAGTAGCAGAGCAGGGGCTGCTAAGCGCCCTCAGCTTCAGCATCGTTCTTTCCAGCATCATCAGCCGCAGGTGCAGGCCAGAGCACCGGTTCAGCAGCAGGTGCAGCACACTCAGCAGAGGCAGGCACAGCATGGGGTTCCTTACAACTACTGCAAGAAGCCCGGTCACATCTGGGAGGTCTGTCGGAAGAGGCTAGGCATGTGCCTCTACTGCGGAGAGACTGGACATCAGTTGAGGGATTGTCCTGCGAACCCTCGCAGGGTAGTCCGTGGAGCGGTAGCAGCTCAGGGGGCACCGGCGAGAGTTCCTGCAGTACAGCAGAGGGGTCCACTTCCGACCCAGCAGCAGCAGTTTGTTCAGCACCACCAGCAGCGGGGTGGTCAGGGTAGAGCCTTTGCTCTTGCGGCCGAGGAGATCGAGCCAGTCGCAGATGTAGTTGCAGGTTCGGTTCTTCTTGATTCTTTTCCTGCCTTAGCATTGTTTGATTCAGGTGCTACGCATAGTTTTGTGTCAGTTTCTTTTGCACTTAGGCACAATATCAATGCTGAGTATCTTGGTAGGACTTACAAGATTATGACTGGAAATAGCATCATCCTAGTTAATAATGTTTGCAAGGGGCGGAGAGTTTCTTTGAGAGGCCGGGAGCTGAGTGCGTGTTTGCTCGTAATGCCACTTCCGAGTTACGATGTGGTACTCGGTATGGATTGGTTGAGCATGCACCACGCTAGCATCGATTGCAGAGGGGGCAGGATTCTGTTTAGGCCGTCGGGAGAGCCGGAGTATGAGTTCACCAGGGGTGCAGTGGAGCAGGGAGATGGATTCTGTGGAGCATTGTTGGCGGGGCCGGTGTTGCCATATCCACTCATTGCTGAGTTCTTGGATGTCTTTCCCGAGGAGCTGCCCGGGATGCCGCCAGATCGTGATGTTGAGTTTTCTATAGACCTAGTGCCGGGCGCTGAGCCTATCTCCCAGCACGTCTATAGAATCAACAATAGCGAGTTAGCGGAGCTGAAGAAGCAGGTCGACGAGCTGGAGGACATGGGCTTTATTCGATCTAGCTCTTCACCTTGGGACGCGCCAGTTCTTTTTGTCCCCAAGAAGGATGGTACGGTACGTCTGTGTATTGATTACAGGGCGCTCAACAACCTTACCATCAAGAACAAGTATCCTTTGCCAAGGATTGATGACTTGTTCGACCAGTAGAGCGGGGCGAGAGTGTTCTCGAAGATCGACTTGCGCACCGGGTACCATCAGCTGAAGGTGAAGCGGGATGACATTCTGAAGACTGCCTTTCGGACTCGTTATGGCCAGTATGAGTATACCGTCATGCCGTTTGGGTTGACCAACGCCCCGGCGGTATTCATGAACTTGATGAACAAGGTATTTCATCAGTACCTTGATAAGTTCATGGTGGTCTTCATTGATGACATCCTCATCTATTCGAAGACGCCAGAGAAGCACGAGGAGCACCTGAGGATTGTGTTGGACACTCTCAGGAGGGAGCAGCTGTATGGAAAGCTGTCCAAGTACGAGTTCTTCTTGGATCGCGTGGAGTTCATAGGCCATGTTGTCTCTGGCGAGGGAATTTCAGTGGATCCGAAGAAGATTTCTGCGGTGGAGTCCTGGTCTACGCCGAGCTCAGTAGCAGAGATTCGAAGTTTGCTGGGTCTGGCAGGTTACTACCGGAGGTTTGTACAGGACTTTTCCAAGATTGCCCAGCCGATGACCCGCCTTACCAGGAAGGACGAGGAGTTTGTTTGGTCAGATGAGTGTCAGGCCGCCTTCGAGGAGCTGAAGGCGAGGTTAACTACAGCTCCTATCTTGACGCTGCCATCTGGATCTGGTGGTTATACGATCTACAGTGATGCTTCAGGATGGGGTTTGGGTTGTGTGCTTCGGCAGCACGGGAAGGTAATTGCCTATGCATCTAGGTAGTTATGTCCTCATGAGAGAAATTACCCTACCCACGATCTGGAGCTGGCAGCGGTTATCTTTGGTTTGAAGCTGTGGAAACACTATCTGTACGGAGAGCGTGTGGAAATCTATACTGACCACAAGAGCTTGAAGTACGTGTTTACCCAGAAGGAGCTGAATATGAGGCAGATGCGATGGTTAGAGCTGATGAAGGATTTTGATATATCCTTACAGTACCATCCGGGGAAGGCCAACGTGGTTGCGAATGCTTTGAGCAGGTATCCCGTGGCCATGTGTTTGACGATGGATCGTCACCTTCTGGCTGATCTGGAGAGCTTGGGCATAGAGGTGATAGTTTCTGGGTTTGAGGCGCAGATGTGGGGTCTGCAGGTGCAGTCGGAGCTGATGGACAGGGTCAGGGCAGCTCAGTTTGAGGATGAGGCTCTGAGGGTCATCAGGGAGCAGGTCCAGATAGGGCTGTTGGATGAGTTCTCTATAGCAGGGGATGGGTCGTTGAGGCATGGTACCAGATTGTACGTGTCGAGCGGAGGACTTCGGGAGGAGGTTCTTCAGGAGGCGCACCGTTCTCAGTACTCTATGCATCCAGGAGCCAACAAGATGTATAGAGACTTGAGACAGCATGTTTGGTGATATGGCATGAAACGTGAGGTGGCTCAGTTCGTTTCGAGATGCTTGGTATGCCAGCAGGTGAAGGCCGGAAGGCAGAGACCCGGTGGATTGCTCCAGCCACTACCCATTCCTGAGTGGAACTGGGAGCATATCACTATAGACTTTGTATCTGGGCTTCCGCGCTCTCCAGGAGGGAAGGATGCGATTTGGGTCATTGTTGATCGATTGACCAAATCGGCCCACTTTTTGCCTTTCAAAGTGGATTTGTCGACGGAGAGGTTGGCCGAGATGTACGTACGGTAGATAGTCCGATTACACGGGGTTCCAGTGAGTATAGTCTCGGATCGGGACAGCCGATTCACTTCCCACTTCTGGCGGAGTTTACAGCTTAGCTTGGGCACATCGCTCAAGTTCAGTACCGCATACCACCCCAGACAGATGGGCAGTCGGAGAGGACGATTCAGACCTTCGAGGATATGCTGTGTACCTGTGTCTTGGACTTCGGGGGATCTTGGGAGGACCACCTTCACTTGGTAGAGTTTGCTTACAACAACAGCTACCAAGCCAGTATAGAGATATCACCTTTCGAGGCTCTATACGGACGGAGGTGTCGTACTCCCTTGTCTTGGGATGATGTCGGCGAAAGGGTTTTGCTTGGCCCTGAGATGGTAGTGGATGCTGCGGAGAAGGTCAGGGTTATCAGAGATCGACTTCGGGTGGCGCAGGATAGGCAGCGGCATTGGGCCGATAGCCACCGGAGGCCGTTGGAGTTTGAGGTATAGTTTAGATTTTTCTAGTATTTGAGTCTGATTGTGATTGTTTTAGATCAAGCTCTAAGTCTTGTGTTTTGTTCTAGGTTGCTGATCTTGTGTTTCTGCGAATTTCTCTGACGCGTGGCACGATTCATTTTGGTGGCGGCGGGAAGCTTAGCCCACGATACATCGGACCATTCCGTATCTTGGGCAGGGTCGGTGCAGTGGCTTACCGACTGGAGTTACCGCCCGCACTAGAAGGAGTGCACTGCGTGTTCTACGTGTCGTAGCTGAGATGGTACGTGGCAGATCCCAGTCACGTCTTGGACCACTCAGAGATCGTAGTGGGACCGACACTCAGCTATCCAGAGAAGCCGATCGAGATCTTGGACCGAAGAGAGAAGGTGCTCCGGAACCAGGTCATTCCCTTGGTTCGCGTTGCATGGAGACACCACTCTCCAGGTGAGTCCACCTGGGAGAGGGAGGATGACATGCGGGAGCGATTCTCATATCTCTTCGAGCCTTGAGGTAAAATTCTATCTTTTTCTTTCCTTGTTCAATTCATAATTTCTGTGTTAGTTCTCATTCAATTTCGAGGACGAATTTTTTTAAGGAGGATAGATTTGTCACTCCCAGTTTTCGAATTAGGGGTATTTTCATCATTTTTCACATTTTATAATTTTTAAGAATTTTTATTTATTTTATGTGATTTTTTGGGATTTATTTGGTTTGGTTTGGATTTTATCCAATTTGGACTTAAATAGGAGACCCGGGTAGCCTGAACACTAGTGGGACCCACATACTAGCTGAGCTTGGCCCACATACCACCCTAATTAGGCTAGAAATCATAAACCCTATTTTCTATGGCTTAATTAGTCATTTTAGAGCTTAATTGGTTAATTAGAAACAAACCGAACCAAACCGAAACAAACCAAACCTAAACCAAGTCTAATGGGTGGAGGGTTATTGGATCCTACCCAAACCCAATAACCCCCCCTACCATGGCTGGCCACATGAGGTGAGCCCCCCTTTCTTCTCCATTAAGAAAACTCTCTCTCTCTCTTTCAAAAATCCATTTTTCTTTCCAAGCTCTCTCTCCCTCCAAGGAGCCTATAGGTATGCATTTAAATCCCTAATAAATTTCTCTATTCCATTTATTGCTTCACAATAAGTGTAGAGAAGAGGATTCTCTACACTTTGCCCACAAATTTTGTAGGATTCCCTAGAAATCTAGGTTAGAAATTATTAGGGGTTTTAATATATATAGTGGTATATATATGTATGTATATATATACGTGTATGTATTTGTATGTAAGTATTTGTATTCATGTGTATGTAGAGATGGTGGTTGTGTGTGAGAGTGGTAGGGAGTGTGTGTGTGTGTGTGTTGGGTGGTGTATGTGTTTGTGAGAGTGTGTGTGTATATGTATATATATATATAAATGTGTGTGTGTGTGTATTTATATACATATATATATGTGTGTGTATGTATGTATATATATATATATATATATATATATATATATATATATATATATATATATATATATATATATATATATATATATATATATATATGAGGGTGTTTGTGTGTCTATAGATATATATTTAGATGGATAGGTGGATATATATATATATATATATATATATATATATATATATATATATATATATATATATATATATATATATATATATATATATATATATATATATATATATATATGAAGAGTAGAAAGGAGAAGAAGAAGAAGATAACAGCAGTAGCAGCAGCTACAGCTGCTGTGGCAGCAGCTACTGCTGCACCAACAGCAGCAGCATGCTGCCAGTCCCTCCCCCCCATTTTCCCCTCCTATTTCACCCTTAAACCCCCCTATATATATATATATATATATATATATATATATATATATATATATATATATATATATATATATATATATATATATATATATATATATATATAGGTATAGATAGATATATGTAGAGAGGGAAATGAAGAATAGAGTAAGAAGAATAGGAGATTAGGAAGTTAGAAAAATTAGAAGAAGTTAGAGGGAATAGGAAGAAAAGTTAGAAGGATTGGAAGAAGTAAGAGAAAGAGAAGGTAAGAATAGGAGAGAGGGAAAAGAATAAGAAGAATTAGAATTAGGAATGAGAAGAGGATTAGAAGAGAATGAGGGAAAGGAGAGTAGGAAAAGAAGTTAGGAATTAGAAGAAGAATAGGAAAAGTTAGAAGAAGATGAGTAGAAGTGGGAAATAGAAAATAGGGAAAATCGAGTTAGAGAGCGAAACGGAGCTCGGAGCGTCGGAATGAGATGAAACTTGGCATGGACCTAGAATACGTGAATTAAATTTTGCGGGTAGGCTCCCGAGTTGAAATCGGGGTTGTTGGGCGCCGGTATCGCGTCGTACCATTACGTATCTTGAAATATTCAAGATATCGGCAATGGGCCGTATCATGGACTAGACGTCCACTTTACTTAGGTATTTTGGTAGATAATATATCTATAGGCTAGTACCTTACTACCCTAGGGAGCACGGGTCAAAATAACAAGCGTAGGTAGGCTAACTAGGTTTTCACCTAGGTTAGGAATTTACCTTAGAAAAGGTAAATTAGGAAATTGGCCTACGGCCAAGATATGAGTTTTGAAGTCCAAGATGGACTTGGATATGGGTTGTAGAGGTTGGTAATGATTAGAAATAGTCGCCTAGACCTAGTCTTGACCCCGGTTGACCACAGTTGACTTTTTAGACCAAAAGTCAACTATGGGTCAACACTTTACCCAATTTAGTCCCAAATTCCATTAGACTTGTGTAGTTGACCAAAAGTCAACTATTAGTCGCCATTGACCTAGGATTGACCTAGGGGTTGACCAGAGTTGACCGGAGTTGACCAGTTGACCAAAAGTCAACTGTAAGTCAACCGTTGACTCAAATCGACCTAGATTAATTCCGTTTGACTTGCATTGACCCAGTATGACCTAACTAGACCTAATATGACTTAGGTTGACCTCGTATAGTCTAGTTTGACGTGTCTTGACCTAGAATGACTAAATAGGATTTAAATTGTCTTGACTTTAATTCCTAAACAGAGTATTGATACGTCTTGTTCTCTATAGGTCCTCGAGACGCTGCATTTGCTCCGGTTGACATATCATACCATATTACAGGTGAGTACATTCTCTGACACTTTTTTAATTTACGATAATTGTTATAACTCATGTAATTAGTGTATATATGCTTGTTCTCGACACATTGGTCACACGGATTGGTATTTATGGATCCCGACATGAGATGTTATTCCTCGTTATCTTGGTATATCTTGTGCAAGCTCCTTTGTAGTTCTTGTGCAGTATATGGACACCGATTCTCGAGGAGACTTGCTCCCTTCTCGTAGAATCCCGTGTCATAACGTGTCTTGCTTGGATCCACTCTACCAGTCGGGAACGGGAAGCACTAGTCTAGATATGTGGTCATTATCTGCCTTGTTTATTCTTGTAGACCTTGAATAATACCAATCCTACACTCCACGTAGGATTGGTGGATCAGTAGACCTTGTGCAGACCCAAGCCGGCCACATATTGTAGCTAGTACTCACACACCTAGATATATGACTCTTGATTCTTGTACATGCCATGATCAGTTTACTTGCCTTGTTCTAGCTCTAGTTTTACAGCTTACCTTGCCATGATACTTACATGTACATTCTATGTTTTTCTTGTATATACTCTATATTTATATTTTTATCGCTTTTGTCATATCGTGTGAACTTTTGTTAGTAGATTGTACTCATTCCATCCTGACAGGATATGTTGACAAATATTACAGATGCTGACGAGGGAGATTATTGTACCTACTACGGTCCGGATGACGTAGTGGGCGTAGACTTAGAGACTTTGGTCCAGCAGGGCTTAGCTCCGCTTGACGAGACCTTACCACTTGCTTAGTTAGAGTAGGTCTTTGTACTGGACTTTGTCTCCAGCTACTTTTGAGACTGTTATTACTATGGATTGTATTAGAGACTTGGACTTGTATATATTTTTGTGTTGGACTTGACAGATTATTATTTTATTATCGTCTTGTTGTCTTTATCTTTCAGTCTTTACTTTGTTATCTTAGAGTTGTGATTGAGTACTCATATATATTCATTGCTTGTCCTCCGTTCGGAGTTGACCATATTCTCGACAGGTTTTTGATATATATATATATAAACTGTTTAGAGTAGAAAAACCTACAGCGTTCCACGCCGTTTTTCCGGTGAGGGCTGGGCGTTATCACGTGCACGTGCCCTTATAGCGGGTGCGGGTCGTGACAACTTGGAATGTCCGAGCCCACACCCAAGCAGCCCGTAAGACATGATTCCGCCTAGGCCGGCCACGATATCGTCGATCGTTGCCCTTGAAATCCCTTATTGCTTCTTCCCCCCGTATGCGTGTGGGTTGTCCGCGACCATTTCGTATTGTCTTGTCATTTTAACTTAACGGCTTGTCCCTTAGCCGTAGGCTGTCTGTGAGCCATAATGCATTATCGACCAGGTTGGCGGCGGCGTCCGTGCAGCGCAGGTAGCGAGTCCCGTTGCACGTCTCCGTCATACTTGTCGCTAACCATCCCTTTTCTTTCTTAACTTTCATTCATTCTTTCTTTTCTTTCTTTCACTTGTTCGTTCGTTCATTGATTCATTTACACATTCATTCATTCATTCACTTATTCGTTCATTTATACATTGTGCAACTCCCTGTGTGGGAGTCGCCTTGGCGATCCATCGGTCTCGAAGTCTACCAATGTTGCTATACTCTACTCAGAACGACTATGTCGATAGCCTTCTCGTTTCATTATTGTAAACCATTCATTGCTTCATTATTGAATGCATAAGGAATTTGAATTGTAAGCATGTGCCTTAGCACGAGCGTGGAGTGCGGTGCGAGAGTTCTCACATTTTCTAAGTTCTTTTCCATATTTTATACAAGCATACAAGATGGGATTATTCCCTTAGCTAGGTGCATTGAGTCATTTATTAGCACGCGCAGTGTTATCGCCTAGCGATTCTAGCAATAGTGTCTGTATTATTAAGTGTCTAGTCTAAGCAAAGACGGGTTCATCGGAGCCACCCACCTTAGCGATCTTCGCATCAGCCGAGCGATACTCCGAGCGCGCCTTTGAAAGTCTAAGTCTGGACTCATCTTCGATGGGCCAATGTAAGTCTTGTATCGATTCTTCATCGGGTCGATGCCAACTCTTCGAGTCGATGGCCCGTTTGAGTCGTTGCACTTGCCGTTTGAATCGGTGTTCCGCTAGGACGGAGCGGGTCATTACAATACCAGAGTACTTGCCATGAGACTTAGTATATATGTTATACATGACTTTTCTCTAGTATTGTTTTCATGGTTATACTTGAATTCTACAACATTCGGGATGAGATTTGGTTTATGGAACTTGTTTTAAGTCCTAAGTGTTATTTCTCGGACACAAACGACATATAACCGGTATACCAGTTTGTGAGTCCTTTTTAAGTAGAAAATATGTTGTTACAATTAACGATATATCGGTTTGTGGGTCATTTTCGAAGTTTGGTGCGGTTCTTTTTTGGCCTTCTGGTTTGCTTCGTATATTTGGTACTCCAATTATCCTCTAACCAAAACAACTTGAATATTGTAGGGAACTGAAATTGGCTCCAGTTGTGTAACCACCACTTTTCTAAAATGTGGGTAATTTTAAACTTTTATAAAATTGATTATTTAATAATAGGTTTAAATCATGTTATTAATTTATTGGTAAATTTTAATTATTTTAATAATATTTAAATTGATGGATTGTAATTTTGGTCATTTTTCATATTTTAATATTTTGGGAATTTTTATATTTTAATATTGATTTTACGGGATTTGTTTAGTCGGGTTTGAGTTTCGTTTCGTTCCGACTTGTGTTAGTGACCCGGGTAGCTCAGACTCTAGACGGGACCCCAAGATTAGTTAGTCATGGCCCACAAACCCCACTAATTAAGTTGTAAGTTTAGACTAATCCCACTTGCTTAGAATGGTTAAATTAGAGACTTAAGCTTGACCTTTTTTTTTTACCACAAACCTTGTCACGACTTAAGTTGATCCAAAAGAGACTTGTAGGGGCATCTTGGACATTTCACATAGGCCCATTAGGGCATGTATGGCCAGCCACCTATAGGGGAAGAGGTGTCCCTCTCTTTTATTTCACACTTGCCTCTCTTTTTCCTCCAAATTTGTTCTTCCCCAAACTTGAGAGCTTCCCTCTTGATTTTGATCTCCAAATCCCTCCATTTTTCTTCCAATCTTCCATCATTTCTTCTCATTCAACCAAGGAGGAGGTGCTAGCAAGGATTGGGAGCAAGGAAGGGTGTCCATTTTGGAGGAACTTTCGTGTCGGAACCGTGTCCTTTGAGTGTATCATTGGGATCCCACTTCCGATAGGTATAACCATCTCTCTATTTTAATTTTTCTTGCATTTTAGTTAGATTCGAATTCATAGGAACCGCCTCCATGCATGTACAACCATTAGATTTTAATTTGAGGCTCTTTGGAGTCCTCTTTAGGAAGTTTGAATAGGTTTGGTGTCCTACTTGTGGAGTTTCCAATATAGGGCACCCCATGTGTTTGTGTTTATGCAAATAGGCTATTTTGTGGTTTAATTTCAGTTTTAGGATGTTTAGAGAGTGGATTGATCTTAGTTAGGATGGTTAGAATGAGTTTTATTTGGATAGCTATGTTGGTATCCAAGTATCTTGGCCTACATGTGTTTCTTTTCTCCAAAACAACTCAAATTCGTCATAATTTTTATTCACGTTTTTAGTAGCCAGAGCAACTTAGAAATGCCATAACTTTTAGCTCAAAACTCCGATTAATCTTCTGTTTTTTTAAAAGAACCGTATCGAAGTTAGATTTCCAAATATATATTTTAATAAGCCAAAATCTTTCTAGAACTTTCTATAAAATTATTTGAGTGTCAGTTGTACGAATGACGAACGCGTTTTGGTGTTTTTGCGATTCCGGGAGCTTCCGGACACGAAAATGCGATCCGTTTGAAGTTTCGAAAAGCTAACACGAAGAGCTACAACATACATTAATCCTATAATTTAGTGAAGGCCCAATTGGTACAGTATTGGTTTTAAGTAGAAGAGTGACTATACGACATGGACATTTTGTGTATCCTATGAGCCTATGCAGTATGGATATCATGTGAATGTAGGTATCATAGGTTGTCAAGAATATGTATGATATAGTACACATACACACACATACACACACACACACACACACACATATATATATATATATATATATATTATATATATATATTATTGTTAGGTAATATATGTTAGTATAGTGTGTGTGTTTGAATGAGATAATGATGTGTGTGGTTAGTAGAGAGAAGTAAGATTGATAGAGGATATGTGCTAGTGTGTGTTTGATGTTGTATAGATGGTAGTGTAGTGTGTGTGTGTTGTGAAGGTGAGAGAGTTGGGAGGATCATGTCATCCTATTACTTGAGGCTAGTGTGGTTTGTTGAGTGATTTGTGTTTTGGTTGAGTGGTAGTGTGTTTGTATATAGATGTGTGTGTGTGTTAGAAGAGAGGAGGTGGATTTGGTATATGTGTTTGTGTGTGTGTGTTAGTGTTGGAGTGGAGAGGGATTTAGATGTTGTATGTATGGATATGTTAGTATGTTAGTGGTTATGTTATAATCTATGTAGAGGTTAGAGGTATCTTAGAAGTTAGATAGTGATATCTTGTATAAGTTAGATAATTAGTTGTGTTAGCCTATGTTATTGTTAGTTAGAGATGACAAATGTTAGTTAGTTAGAGTTAGAGATGGATATATATACATATATGTTATGGTTAGATATTAGTTAGTGGATGTTAGTTGTGTTAGGTTTCTAAATTAGAATAGATGGTTAGAAGTTATATGTTAGAGTTGGTTAGTATCTTGTATTAGAGATATAAGTTAGGATATAGAGTGATATCTTAAGATACCATAGTGGTATCTTAGGATATTTTGAGTATTTGCCTATTACCTTAAGGTAATGTATTTACCTACAAGGTAAAGGAGACTTACCTACAAAGTAGATGGGGTTTACTTTATACTAAGGTATCAGATACTAAGGTATTGTCTATCTAATATTTTAGGGTGGATGGTTAGAGGCTAGATATTTAAAGTATTAGTATTAGAGGTTAAGGTATTAGTTTCCAATCAAGGTAATGGTTTACCTTACCTTAAGGTAATGGGTTTACCTTATTACAAGGTAAGGTATTGGGTTTACCTAGGTAACTAAGGTTAGATATCTAAGTTATTGGTTAGCTAGTAGCTTAGGATATATATTAGATATCTAAGATTGATATCTTGATAGTTAAGGTATTTATACCCAGACTAAGATATTGGGTTTTTAACTAAGGTATTGGTATTAGGATATCAATAGGACTAAGGTATATGGTGTCACGCCCCGACCCGGAATCATCCAAATCATCGTCCTCGCATGGGACGTGATGCCTCACGAGCCTGGAGTTGCGCTCGTGTAAGGCAAGATGACAAGTTCTCAAATGGTTATCTTTGAGTTGAACATTAACAACAAAAGGAAAACAGAGTATACGAAACAATTCTCTTTATTGATATTCGAAATGAGATTACAAAGGCTTTCAATAGCCCAACAGAATTTGCCAGATTGGCTACAACACTCAAGTTCTCTCTTGCCCACAAAGGATTTTACCATTCCATACATCATGCCTTCTATATCTCGACCGAATCAATCCTGTTGCATGTCCGAGCGTCAATGCGATCGCACGCTTCAATACGCTTCAGCATTCCAAGCCTCAATGCGTTCAAACGAAGCTCCGCCGCGAGCAGACCAATTCCTGAACCTGCTAGCAAACTAGTGGGGGATTAGTACTTTTGTCCTCGCTGTACTGATCAAAAACCCTTTAACAAACCGATATTTAGTATTGTATTGATTCATGCAAACATACAATTTAGTTCTCTTTCTATGTTCTCGTAAGGAAAAGTTCATGGCATATTCGAAGACTGTAAAGCATGGCAAGCATGTTATTCAATTCGCATAAGTAAACAGACAAGCAATCTCGTGTTTGTTTCGTGGCAAGACTTACCAATATCGATGCACCCGCCCTTGCAACCGACGCAAGGTGAATACGCCTATCCATTTTTCCCTGTCATGTTATAAGTGCCCTCTATTCAAGATCCATCCATGCAGGATATATGTATTGTCACGACCCGATCCCAAAGTAATGGGTCTAGTCGGATCATGTCCAGTCTCCACCGTTGTGAGACGGTGGCAGTAAGCTGTATCAAGCAGTGAAATGCAACATGCAGAAACGTCTAACGAAAATAAAATATTTTTTTATTAAACTGAAACTGGTCTGAAATGGAAATAAAATAACAACACAATTTATTTTATTACAACTGTTCTGAAAAGGAAAAGTATTAAGCCAACACTCTAGGGTTATGGGGTTCCCGGTTCAGCCTCTGTGGGACCCAAGTATGTCCCGCAGAAAGTGTATTAAGGCAGCTCCTCTTCGTCGCTGCCACCTAAAAATGTTGGGTCTCCAGTCAGGAGTGAACAAGAAACATATTTTCTCCACATCTAGCATTTCTAAATTAATAATAAATGAAAAATGCGAGACAGTTTAAGAAATAATATATTTTTGTATTTAATAGTAAAAAGAGACCGGCAAGCAAGATGATGTTAATTTCCAGCATGATGCAATACTAAGCGAGTGTTTTGAGTATATAACAGGGCCTGTGATCGGCTAGTGAGGCAATATGTATACTAACGTTTTTGGCCAAAACAAACAGTATACGGTACGGCTCAATCCCCTGTGTGGTAGGGATTAGCGCGAGGCAATAAACGATCGATATTTGGCTTTGGTCACAGACGTTATACTACTCCCCCAATCAATCCCCAAGCAATAAGTCAATGAGTCAATATAGTAATCCAACAATCCGTCAATCGATGTGGAATCCGAGAGGGATCCACGGTGAATCAGTGTCACTATACTACATGTATACATTTAATTATTAAAATAAAGACACAGACATGGAGTAGATATGAAACTTGCCTTGGATAACTCCTTGCCGTGGAACGCGACGAGCAGCAAGTAACCGCTAGGATTTAAGGTCCCGAACCTACAGATCGCAGTACCAGATTTAGTAACCAGAACTACGCTCTAATTCTAAGGTGCAATAGTAGACTAAGTCAGACAGGTTGGTGATCCTAATTGAGAACCACTATGTACATAAAATAGATTTTGTTACTAAAAGTTAACATATAACCGTTTCAATAAAATATAGATTTTGTCGTAAATATTAATTAATAGGAAAAATACTTTAAAATGAATTTCTCGAAATTAGTAATTTTCGTAAGAAAATAATTTTTATTTAAATAACATTTTAAAATAGAATTTACTTAATCAGAATGATTTTCATAAAATATATCTTTTAGACATTTCATAAATTATGTAGAAAATTACCTTTAAACATAGATAATAATAAATGCGCAAAAACACGTTTTCTTACCAAAATATTGGTTTAAAGTTAATATAAAAGGTTTTTGGGTTTTAATATTAAATACCATTACCAAAATAACATTTTTAAATAAATATTAGTTTTTTATTATATTAATTCTCCTTATAAAACCTTCTTGATCAGAAATCATCTTTAAAAGGAAAACATTTATACATATATATATATATATATATATATATATATATATATATATATATATATATATATATATATATATATATATATATATATATATAATCATTTAACGAAATCTATTTTTTTATACCATTTACTTAACCAAACTTTTATTTTAAAGATAATAACTTTTAAACGAATATTTATTTAACTAATACTTTGTAAACAAAATATTAAATCATTATTTGGTTTAAAAATCTCTATAACTTAACATTAAATTAAAAGATAATCCTAACTTTAATTTAAACCAATTAAATCATTTAAACCATATTTAAATTTATAAGGTTAATCCATAAATCAATTAATACCAAAATAAACATGTACAAAGTTTCCTAATATGTATATTATTACCACATTGATAATTACAACGCAGAAAGCTAAAATATTAAACCATAGAACCTAATAAAATAATTCTACAAAACCAAAATAATAATCTACAGGATAGACTCTACGGCCAGAATGATAAATGGATTTCTGTGAAGAAAATGACAGAGAGAAATGGGAAGAGTTTACCCAAACTTGCACGAAAGAGTACCGAGGGGAGACCTTGGACTCGGAACGACGAGCACGGACACGTGCGCGCACACGGGCGGATACGTGGGGAAGACACGAGGCGACAGAGCACGCGCGGGAGACGACGGCGCCGGCGGAGGGCGCTCGGGAGACACCGAGGACGGGCTCGGAAGGTGGGAGAGTGGGGTCTAGAATCAGAGAGGGCGGCAAGGGGAGCACGGTGGTGGTCTCGGATTTGGATTTGGTGGAGGGAGGAGGAAGTTATGGATTTTTTGTGGGAAATAGGATTATGAACGTTCTGTGGGGTTTCTGATCTTCTGAAAAAATGTTACGTGAGATTAAGAAGGAGAGGACGTGGGCATGGACAGCGGATCTGAGAGAGAACCGGGGAGTGGGATAATGGGTAAGTCTAATGGGTTTTGGGCTTCGGGTTTGGGTACCAAGGCTTAAATTATGGGCTAAAAACAAAAGGCTCACCAAACAATATAAAATATGGACATTAAAAATAAAATAAAAGTCATGGGCTTCACATGTATACCTTGTACTTCCAAATCCATCACCCTTAACTATATGAAGGTCGCTAGCTTTCCGGGCTAGAATGGACTTATATTTATCGAATCGAAATATAAGACGATGTTAACTCTGTGCGGTTGCTAACCAAACATCAGAGGCCACCGAAATAATTGCAATAAGCGGCTTATCACATTCACCAGAAGGTCGCTACCCGTCTAAATGAAGTGTACCAACAATACCGTAAACGTAATCCCTCCTAGGCCGAACGGTCCCAGCGCCCTGGTGCGCCACGTTCGAGGGAATACCCATGCACGGGCTTTTATATCTTTAAGTCCATTTGACCATGCAACGAATCTTATCTTTCACACAACCAAGCAAGTTAGCTTATCTCTATTTCAATTGGCACAACGTCCCAATGTCCTCAACGAACGCCTGAAAGCTACGAACATTTCGAAGGCACCATGCCGCATCGACAGTTATGTCACATACATGCAACAACTGTTCTTCTCGTTGCAACGATGCCATTTTTTATAAATATCGTGCAACTGCGCACATTCGCCGTCTTTCCTTACATCGTGCGTTCAATGTACGCCTCGAAGCCGTGTTTTTCATATTCTACGCCTTAGTATTCAACGCGTTATATTTATGTTCCATCCTTCCGACTCGTGCAACTGAGGCACGCCTCGATAAGGTATTCAATGTTCTATCGCTCGTGCACTGAGGCACTTACATCGATATAGTCTTTCAATGTTCTAGCATGCTAAATCGTGCACGGGGCACAGAATGACTTGTGCACTGGGGCACTCGTCGATACAGTTATCCCATGTTCTTATAGCTTACGCACCGAGGCGCTCGCCTTTGCGATAGTCAATGTTCCATAGCAACTCGTACGTCTACCGTACGATTCATTTCAATTGTTCTATCTAGTGTTCGACACGCACTATGTTTATCTCTCTATCAAGCCACGCCCGTGGCGTTGATAGGTTAACTCAGCATACAATGATATGTATTTTACTTAAGCATGACGGAGTAGGAAAGAGAGTCAATGTCCCCCCACCTTGAATCGATATGCCTCGTCGTTTTGCCGAGCCGTTGTGGCTCGTTTTCGTAACTTCATTGCACAAACAACTCTCTTGACTTAGCCATTCGAGTACTTCGTGCTTTATTAAATTATACGTCCGTTTTGGCTTACCGTGCCAACGCTTCAGTCCGTCGCAAGGCGACAATTTGCTTTCGCGGACCCCTTACTGAATAAGGCAAAAGATCGACCTCTAATATTTTAGCGTAAACGTATAGCCTGCACATGAAACCAACTAAAATCAATACTTGCATCGATTCGGACCTGCGCCTTGGTTGATTCTATTTCTTAGAATCTTCGAGCCGTCTCAACGTACTTATCCTTCGAGGCAACGCGGCGCTTCGCATCGATTCACTCGATGCATTCTTTAGGATAAGGCAACTCTTCGCATCGACTTAGTTCTATGCGTTGCTCGGGACAATTGTATCGATTTGAAATCGATACGTAATTGGGTCAATGCTACTCTTCGAGTCAATGACTCAACATAATGCACCGTACGGAGCAGGGCATTACATAATATACCACTCAAAACAAGGTTCGTCCCGAACCGAAACCAATACTAAATTTCTAAGGGTTTCATTAGATCATTCCACGATCTCGTCTCACTATCGTTTGGATCGTACAACTTAGTTTGGAATCATACACATATTTTAGGCGTCCCACCAATATATGCATTTTAGCCAAGCTCAGTTGTAAGATATCGGAACAACGCAAACATGTAACTTCTTATTCTCAATTACTTGCCATCTCATATTCTCGATCGGGCTTGGCTCAAGTGCTTGTTCTCACAATTCTAGCGCACGTGCATATTGATACCTACATGATCATCCAACAAAAGTCAAGGTAAATGATGCGATTCAAAAATCGCATTTCTCACTTCGTAAGTTTTATCGGGACTATCAATTCTATGCGTCGAGTCAAGCCGTCGCGTATCCGATCACAACGAGTCTCCGCAATGCCTTGTGTTCGATGTCGGCACCCAACTATTTCCGAAGTCTGGCTGTGCAACCTACCTCGATACGATTTTCTTTGTTGACTTGCAATTGCATCAACATTCAGGACTACGTCCACTAGGTGACTTATCTAGACACCGTACTCAAATTCTTCCAACGCAACTTTAAATTGACATTGCACAAAGGCCACAATCTATCCGACACAATTTAATTCAAGTCGACAATGCTCAAGGCAATGATCGCCTTAGCATGAAAGTCTTTACGACGCGTCTTACATTTGATTCCTAACGACTAGGAATGCACTAGCCAAATTTCTAACTTATCCGTCTCGCAACATCGAACAAAATTTCGATTCACGCAAGCTCAATTGCAAGGTGAATCAAATCTAACGACATAACTCGTAAGTCATTCTTTTATCGTTCATAGCACGATTCTCGCAATCGCCTATTCGAATCACCAAGTTTGTTGGTGAATTTCTAGTTTGTTCATCGACCAACATAACCATTCAAGCATTCATCCGACGAATACTCGAAATCTAACTATATCATTCTCAATTGAAAGCTGTTCCAACAATTCTCAATCGTCTAGACTTATCGTCAACATGCACCATGTTATATTTGTTATCGATGCAATCTCGTATGCAATATTACATGGGTCATCTTACGGTCTGCACATTCAATTTGATTTGGCGGTCAAGTCTTCTAGGGTCAGCTGCCCCGAAGCTACGCTCGATAATTGTGGATCATCACCAAAGGACAGTTTACTACGAACCATGCTATATCTTATTTCGGAGCCAAATCACGTTCCGACGATTTCTATGCGACTACCCAAATTCGTACATAACCATTTCTATCGGCGCAACTGATGTGCAACTATCCTCCGAGTAAAGTCATGCACGGCCGTCAATGATTCCGCAATTTATGAAACATCTACTCGTATCGAGTTCGAGTCTATCTTATTTCGCGGTCGACACACGAGATACCATACGCATCGAACAATCGTCGATGACTTATAGTCTCGCCCTGATCAATCACAAAATTTACGATCAACCAAGTTCGTTCATTCTCGCATCGTTATCTACAAAATTTGATAGCGCGAGGCACACTCTATTTTGTATTCTCACATCGTGCTTAAGTTTCCTTACGTATCGATCTCGATACGCCGTATCAATTTCGATAGCGTAAGGGTCAACTTTGAATCCGTTTCAACGTTAACTTAACTCGCATCGCATACATCCAAGTTCGTAACGAACTTTTCCATACGCATCAACTCGTTCTCCGATTTGCCGCATCCCGCTATACTTTGATCGCGTAACTGAGTTACCGATTATCCAACATCGAACCCTCAAGTCATACGATCGCGACCTCTAAGTTTTGCGTATTTTCAGTCGTACTCAAATGTGTTTCGCCGTAACGTAACCAACTATTTCTTAGGCACGATTACTCGCGTTAACCAACTTTCTTACCGAAGTCGCACATCGTGCGATCCGATTATATTTCGTCTCGTCCAATATTTCTATCGAGATCGTAAGTCGTGCGATTCGATTTCACTTTGCATCGGCTAACATTTCTATCGAAATCGCAAGTCGTGCGATTCGATTATAATTTGTATCATCCAACATTTTTATCGAGCTCGCAAGTCGTGCGGTTCGATTTCAACGTTTCGAGTTTTCTATCCCGTCGATCCGATTGTTGCCTCAAGGCATAATCGTTTCGCTAGTTTCCTTCATGTCACGCCCCAGAACCAGAATACTGGAGAACGGGGGCAAACATAGCCAGCTACGTATATTGAAATAGAATACATCTCAACTATACGGTCACGACTGTCTAGATATGAAGGTTTACTACAAGCCAACGGTCTCTTAAGGTCGAGCCTATTGTCTCAATCTCAAGCAAGTAATATAGTTACAAGATGTTTGACCATCAAATATACAATAAAAGGCGTCCCAGATATTACATATCAGCTGATCATGAAGATAGTCGTACAAAATGCTAGGACTACCAAGAGTTAAGTCATACATGATCAACCCTAGGATTTGTTAATCATATTTACATCCCGTAGGCAGACAGTAAGTAAATGTGCATCGAGCTAACAGGTGCTCGTCGGCTAAACGTCTCAAAAGAATAATTTTACAATAGAGTGAGCGAAACAAAATAGAAAACCCACTCATAGCCCGGGTTCCTTCTAGTCGCCACCATCGGGCTGGAGGTTCGGTAGATCCTCGGGTGCTGCTCTAAAATCTGGCCACACAAAACCAGCTGGGTCAAACCCCAGAAAGAGCAAGTGCGACAAAGGAGGCCACGAAATAAGAACAAAACCAGCATATCAGAACATAAGAAATTGAAAGAAAAGCACCAGTAATAAAAGTACAGCCGGACAATAAACGACTAGGGGTACGAGACTACTCCGGGAGCCAGATTACAACCCGTGAACCAAACGAGGACCGGGGTTGTAACCCTTCGTCTGAATAGCACTTGTCCCTATCCATTTATTGTTACAACAAGTAAAACAATCATGCTCAGGAGTACCAGGGTACAGGAACTAGACAAGACTTAGACATGGCTAGACATCATCCATTCACAAGCGGCCAAGCAAAATACTACGGCTTACTACTTTAACTAACTAGGGTTATCACAAGCCTAATTACTAACAAGATGCAAGTGAGAATTTCTCAGTCCCAAGCCCTGCAGACGATCCAGTTATCCTTCCGCGGGTTGAGAGTATGGTTGGGTACATCGCCCGGGAGACGATATACCCTTAGGTGACTTAGAGGGTGCAACACATGACAGTGTGCTAGAAATGTGCTCTACTCGTCGGCAAGCTACAAGTCCAATTAAGAGCGCCCAGATAACGAGATTGCCTGTGACTGAAAATTCTCCATGAACTATAGTTTGATCTAGTCATTAGCCTAATCCATATTCATTATGAATCCCTGACCGTGGGAACCAGGGAGTCATGTCCTAGACATGATGCAAGATAAGACAAGTGGATTGCACAAGCAAGCAGGAACACCCACGGTGTCAAGTTGATTATACGAGTCAAGTTAGCCGTCGCAACATCATCAAGATAAATCATGTCAGGGTACTTATCAGGAGTGCGCCACGACGGGCCACTATCATGTCAGGTTGGTCATGTCAGGAGTGCACCACTACGGGTCACTGTCGTGTTATGCTAGTTCCTTGTCATACCATGCCATGTACAATAGTCATTCCAAATATATTAAGTAAAATCAAGTTCATGACAAAAGGCGTAAGGATATAAAATAGGCGTAAAATATCTAATAAAATATCAATATACAGGGCTATAGAAGAGCCAAGCTTAAGGAAAAAAACCAAATCTCCATGATTGGACAGATTGCGCAAGGGTCCCTGGGGTCGGGTTGTGCAGGAGTCAAGTGCACCAGGGGCCAACTGCGCAGGAGTGAGCTGCGCAAAAGTCGGCTTGCGCTGAGCTGGTTGGCACAGGGGTCAGATTGCGCATGAGTGAAGTGCGCGGGAGGGATGTCGCATGGGTCAGATTGCACAGGGAGCCAACTGCGCAGGGGTGAGCTGCGCAGGGGTATAGGTGGTGCATGAGCAGACTGTGCATGAGCAGGCTGCGCATGAACAGACTGCGCATGAGCAGACTGCGCATGGATGGATGGCGCATGGGACTGAGCGCAGTTCGCCAAGGGGCAAGCAGCGCGGTCGGCGCTGCGCTAAAGAGCGCAGGCCGAGAGGAGGATGCGCAGTCCAGCACTGCGCTAAAGAGCGCAGGCTGCAGTCTGCTACTCCAGGCCGAGAGGAACTCTTCAAGAACACCAAAGTTCGAATCTTCATATCTTGGTCAAATCAAAGCCAAATCTAGATTTTTAAAGTTCTAACTTGAGTAAAATTGAGTTCTCTTCCACATGGAAGCATCAAAACCCACAAAACCCAACTAAAATAGATCAAAACCATGTAAATCCGAAAATAGAGAAAACTTAGATCTAGAACAAAGGAGACTCTAAATTACAAAATGTTAAGTTCTAATGTTGATCTCCATGGCCTAATCTAGCTAATGGACAAATAAAATATGGTTCTCATGTGGTGGCAAGGTGCACTTGCCTATGGGTGATGGTGTTGTGTAGAGGAAGAAGAAGAAGAATTAATGGAGGAAAGTAATGAAGAGAGAGAGTGTTAGGTGGGGATTTTAATGGTGGAGGATAAGTTGAGTGTAGGGTAGAGGTTAGCTAAGGTGCTCCAATGCAAAATAAACCAAACCAAACCAAACCAACCTTCTCCACAACATAAAACCAAGCCAGGTAAAATCCAATTACGAGAAATCCAAAATTCGCAAGTCAAGTCAATTACAAGTACAGGCCAAAATCCGAGAAAATAAAATACAGATCCAAAATACGTATACGCCTGATAAAATACGTATTCCGAATATGGGTGTTTTACTTCATTCGGCCGATATACAAATTTTTTAATCGACGTATCATTCAATGATACAAGTCCCGCCTTACCGTTCTAACCGATCAACGAAGAACACTTGCATCAACATGCCGTCATACAAATTCTCAATCGAGTCTCGGTGCTATCCCTATTTTCCATAAATAAATTCTATTTATTTATTGTGTTTCTGAGAAAATTACAACTGTAGGAATCTGATCTAGAAGACGATCACTTTATCCCTTGGACGATGCGATGAAGAAGGCTCGGATCTCGAAGAACTTGGACAGCAACTGGGCAATCTCTCTGTTCTCTCTGAATTGAATGTGGTGTCTGTTGAAGGTGGAGAAACTCTCTTTTATAGAGTTCTGGATAACTGCTCTGGGCATACGCTCAGTCAGTTACTTGACGTGTGCATAACTGCAGGGACGCGTGGCGAATTTTGGTAGAGACACGTTGGAGTGCGGTTGAGAGTAGTGGAGTATATCCAGGAGAGATTGATGGCATGAATGCCATGTTACATAACTTCTGAATGAGTGGGTAACCGAATACAGGACACATGAGAACGTGTGTTGACTGTACATTTGAAGTAATTCTGAATGCATTTGCTTTGATACGCTATCTTTTGGAAAAGCATGACTAGCATACACTGTCTTGTTTGAAGAGGAGTCGTATGAAGTCCATACGCTGTCTTGGGTGACAAGAAGTCGAATGGAGTATATACGCTCACTTGATGATGAGTCGTATGGAGTACATACGCTGCCTTGATGAGAAGTCGTATGAAGTCCATATGCTGCCTTGATGAGGAGTCGTATGAAGTACATACGCTGCCTTGATGAGGAGTTATATAACTGGAGAAGTAGACACGTGGCTGTCCTCAATCTTCTCGAATACACCATATCTCCTAATAACTGACGAATATCTCTCGAGCGTCGTGTTGCAGATATGACGGCTGACAGGCTGTCAGAAATGACAGTAATGATGGCTGTGCATTTATGATGGCTAATGGGCTGTCCTCGTAAAAGACAAAATTAACTCTCGAAAATCCATACGACGGTTAATTCTCCTAAGACAGCTGTTCTTTGCACTAAAGACAAAATGTCAGATTCATTGTCCACTGAGTGTATGCTGTGCTGTCAGTCGAAAAATAATAATATATTCACTGAGCGTATGACTTTTGTACTGAGCGTATGGCCTTTGACTGACTTGGTCTTATGTCAGCGTGTCAGAATTTTTCACACCCTACAATCCCGTTCGTTGCGGACAAATCCTCCGTAAGACTCACAGTACGTCGATGTAAATTCATCGCACGAGTGGTATTGCATATACCACTCGAAATCGAGCCATTCATTGTATCGGTGGTATGCCATATACCACCCAGAAATCAAGTTACTTTCGTCGCAACGTACTCTTTACGAACTAACGAACTCTTTCGACTCACGATTTCCGCAGTGATCGTGCTTGATCACAACCGTAACTCTGATTAAATCAAATCCAAAACAACTCGGCCAATGTTTTCATTTGCCAACACAAGCTCGGTGCACAATCGAACCGATTTCATTTCTGGATTTATAACTTTTGTTTTCTTCCGTTACATCTTGTGCAACAATTCATTCTCAATATCCGTCGTACTTCGTACAACGATTTCACTTTGATATACGTTGCACCACGTATAATAATTTGCTTTCAATACGTATTGTACATCGTGCAACGATTTATTTTCGATATTTACCGCACCTCGTGCAACGATTTACTCCCAACATTTAAAGTCAATGCCCAAATCCGTTCAACACATTCGATATTGACTTATCACTTTTCATCGTAACGCACATTCAAAATCAATATGTGAATCCGTTCGACACATTCCATATCAACTTTCATTTTCTTTTCAATGCATCATTTACAATCAACGCGTGGCAATTGCTGCAGCAACATTCCACGACTTTCATTGTATCGATACAACCAACACTTCTCATATCGATCGTTGTAAACAACGAACATCTCAATTTATAATTCACGACGTGTTGCATCTGTAGCAACAAATATGTAGCCTCCCTTCCCAAAAATTTTTAAAATATTTTTTTATTATTTATTTGAACTAAATAGTGATTTTAGATTTTTTATAAATAATTACATAGTTAATTATTACGGTAGATGATTTTAGCCATAGTTGTGATTTGGAGTACAAGATGACTAGGAATCATGGCACGAATAGCTCAGTGGCGTGCTTTGACTAGTGTTTAGTCATGGTAAGGGAAGGCCGAGCCATAGTGATGCCCTAACTAGGAAAACCAGGCTAAGTTGTAACATGACCATTATGTTTAGTTTAATTATTTATTATTATTGTAATTGGACAGTTAAGTGCTCCGATTGTACTGGACTGGACCCGGGCCGGTCCAAGCCATGTAGTCATGCGGAACGTCCAAGGACGGTCGCATTGAAGGAATTTGGTATAAGGGTATTGTATTTCATTTTAATGATTTAACGAATATTTTCTAATATTCGAAATTAGATATTATTAATATTTATGGTTAAAGGAGTATTTATTGATATATATATATATATATATATATATATATATATATATATATATATATATATATATATATATATATAAGGTATATATGTATATGGTAGTGTATATACGAATATAATATAAATGGGTATATATATATATATATATATATATATATATATATATATATATATATATATATATATATATATATATATATATATATATATATATATATATATATATATATATATATAATTGTATATATACGGGTATATTTGTGTGTGTACATATATATATATATATATATATATATATATATATATATATATATATATATATATATATTAGATAAAAGAAAAAGGAAAAAGAAATGCAAAGCAGTAACACCCTCAGCCTACAAAGTCGGCCCACCCCCTGAACCCGAACAGTCCAGGCCCACTTTAGCCCAACCAGGTCAAGCCCAGCAAGCCCATGACCAGCCCACTAAACCAACCCAACCATTCCAGCACAGGCTCGAATTCACCTCCCCTTCGGTTCATAACCGAACACCTTTGTATATTTAAACACTCACTAACGCGCAAACGAAGGGATCTGAAACCCTAATCTCTGCACCACAACGAGCACCCCCGACCTGGACGACGACTGCGTGCCACCCGCCGCCGGTGCCGCCGCCGTGTGCGGCCACACGAGCCGCCGAAGTCAGTCGTGCACGTAGCAGCAGACAGGGCGCACGAACACAGCCGCAGCAAAGTGCCTCACTTTGCAAACCCCTTTCTTCTTGTAGGCTCGATCAATTTCGATTCTATAAAATTCTTTACGAAGCCAACCTAACCCCCTCCAACATCAATCAAATAGTTTCTATTTATCTGTGCTTAATAGCGAGAAAACAGCCTGCGAAAATTGTGAAAAACCACGATTTCTGACAGTATCAATTAGATGGATGGGCACTGTTTGGAAGGCGAATCGCTATCAATCCCGAATGAATTATCGAAATCCATCTAAACAACATTGTAGACAACCTATCAGAGTTTGAAAACCTTCTTGTAGTTTATGTTTTCATTAAATATAGTTTAAGTTATTTGTATTCGAAAATCAGAGAAATCTATGGTACACAGTTTTTGAAAACTTAGAAAATTCATCCACACGACGTGCGTCCCGCCATTCTGGGCGACATGGTCGCGAACCGAAAGGATTGAAAGCTGCATAACGGCTTTGTGGTCGTGTGGGCTTTGGCGGAATTCAAATTGGTCGCGTGTGCGCGACGAATTTGATACGTATCCGTCGAAATTCACCGTATCGTGCACTTTACAAATTTCTCAATTACTTTGTGCACGCTCGTCAGATCGAGACAAAACTTGTGCCAACAGAACCGTATCATTTTTCTGGTCCTGTATGCCAAGTTTGGTCCGATTCTGAGACCGTTGATAAAATCACCGTTTTACGGGCCCCACGGTTCCACTCAACGGGCGATTTTGTGCACGGCCCGCCGGAATCCAACTCTGGACATACGGTTGGGTTCGTATCGAAAAACTGGATCCGTAGACATATAGTTTGACGACTTTAGAGACCATTGACTCTGACACATTTTTCGGTGCAAAGCGGGTCCAACGGCGGATATCGTTTTTGTCCGAAATTACCGTTTTACCCCTGTGTCCAGAATTAGACTTAAGGACAGGCAATCCTAGCTAATTTGACTATTCTGAGAACATTGGTACTATTTATTTCAGCATCCGGAGACTTCTACATGTGTTGACTGATTGTGGCTCATTGAGTGGTATGGTATTATTGGTTTCTCCAGCTAAGGACCTCAGACAAGTGCACTTTCTGATTGCTTTCCGATTTATAGTAGTGTTTTCATCTCATTTCTATACAAATACCTTGCTACTTGTTGACACATTCGTCACACGGGGTAGTCGGGAGGAAAAATATCTTAGTAAGACATGTGAACTACCCAGAACTATCCCATGAGTCTATTCTTGAATAATAGCATCTGCGCACGACACGTGTAGATGCCGGATTTACCCCCTAGCCGTTCACACGTCGAAACGGATATTTTACACCACCTAGATAGATGTCTTTTATTAGTTTTTCCTTGTTTACTTCTCTATCGTGCTATGTCATCAGTTTTCTTACAGCTTTCATATCTCATATGCTATTTTTATGTCTTGTTAATTCTGTTGTGTTTTGTATTGCTATTGATTTGTGTACTTGTTCCATTCCTGACTGGAAACCAAAATTTTTTAGGTTTAGCCGCGATCATTCTTAGCACTGGGAGAATTTGGGCATGCTGAAGACAACCTAGAGATAGATAGCAGTGGTTTCATTTTTCATTAATTGCTAGAACCTGTATTTCTTTTAATTTAAATGTTGTAACTGTTGTAATAAATTTAGAAATGTGAATGAGCAACAATTGTTTTATTTAGCATCTATTTTTTGCGGGCTTGACAGCGTTCTACCGTCGACTCTGCGGCGTAGGCTGGCTTGGACACGTCTCGTATCCGAAAAGCTGGTGCGGGTCGTGACAAAATCCTTGAATTCATATCTCGCAACTTGTTGCACTTGCAACAACAAACCTTTTTCGACTTTTCCAGCAACACCATGTAATTTCCAAAACAACACGCGGCAAAATTATATGATTTGTATTAGACTTATTGTATGGAACATCCAGTGCGGCATCTAGTAGAGTCAAGAGTAATTTCGATTGGTGGTGGGCAACTCTTTGGAGTTGAAACAAAGCAAACGTCCAAAGGAAATTGAGCCTAGAGCTCTGATACCAATTTGTCACGCCCCGACCCGGAATTATTCGAATCATCGTCCTTACATGGGGCATGATACCGCACGAGCCTAGAGTTGCGCTCGTGCAAGGCAAGATGACAAGTTCTCAAATGGTTATCTTTGAGTTGAACATTAACAACGAAAGAAAAACAGAGTATACGAAATAATTCTCTTTATTGATATTCGAAATAAGATTACAAAGGCTTTCAATAGCCCAACGAAATTTGCCAGATTGGCTACAACACTCAAGTTCTCTCTTGCCCACAAAGGATTTTACCGTTCCATACATCATGCCTTCTATATCTCGACCGCATCAATCATGTTGCATGTTCGAGCGTCAATGCGATCGCACGCTTCAATACGCTTCGGCATTCCAAGCCTCAACGCGTTTAAGCGAAACTCCGCCGCGAACAGACCAATCCCTGAACCTGCTAGCAAACTAGTAGAGGATTAGTATTTCGTCCTCACTGTACTAATCAAAAACCTACTTAACAAACCGACATTTAGTATTGTATTGATTCATGCAAACATATAATTTAGTTCTCTTTCTATGTTCTCCTTAGGATGAGTTCATGGCATATTCGAAGACTATAAAGCATGGCAAGCATGTTATTCAATTCGCATAAGTAAACAGACAAGCAATCTCGTGTTTGTTTTGTGGCGCGACTTACCAATATCGACGCACCCGTCCTTGCAACCGACGTAAGGTGAATACGCCTATCCATTTTTCCATGTCATGTTATAAGTGCCCTCTATTCAGGATCCATCCATACAGGATATATGTATACCTTGTACTTCCAAACCTATCGCCCTTAACTATATGAAGGTCACTAGCTTTCCGGGCTAGAATGGACTTATATTTATCGAATCGAAACATAAGACGATGTTAACTTTGTGCGGTTGCTAACCAAACATCAGAGGCCACCGAAATAATTGCAGCAAGTGGCTTATCACATTCACCAGAAGGTCGCTACCCGTCTAAATGAAGTGTACCAACAATACCGTAAACGCAATCCCTCCTAGGCCGAACGGTCCCAGTGCCCTGGTGCTCCACGTTCAAGGGAATACCCATACACGGGCTTTTATATCTTTAAGTCCATTTGACCATGCAACGAATCTTATCTTTCATACAACCAAGAAAGTTCGCTTATCTCTATTTCAATTGGCACAATGCCCCAATGTCCTCAACGAACGCCCGAAGGCCACGAACATTTCGAAGGCACCAGGCCGCATCGATAGTTATGTCACATCCATGCCACAACTATTTTCTTCGTCGCAACAACGCCATCTTTTGTAAATATCGTGCAACTGCGCACATTTGCCGTCTTTCTTTGCATCGTGCATTCAATGCACGCCTCGAAGTCGTGTTTCCCATATTCTATGCCTTAATATTCAACGTGTTATATTTATGTTCCATCCTTCCGACTCGTGCAACTGAGGCACACCTCGATAAGGTATTCAATGTTCTATCGCTCGTGCACTGAGGCACTTGCATCGATATAGTCTTTCAATGTTCTAGCATGCTAAATCGTGCACGGGGCACGGAATGACTTATGCACTGGGGCACTCGTCGATACAGTTATCCCATGTTCTTGTGGCTTGCGCACCGAGGTGCTCGCCTTTGCGATATTCAATGTTCCATAGCGACTCGTACGTCTGCCGTACGATTCATTTCAATTGTTCTATCTAGTATTCGACACGCACTATGTTTATCTCTCTATCGAGCCACGCCCGTGGCGTTGATAGGTTAACTCAGCATACAATGATATGTATTTTACTTAAGCATGACAGAGTAGGAAAGAGAGTCAATGTCCTCCCACCTTGAATCGATATGCCTTGTCGTTTCACCGAGCCATTGTGGCTCGATTTCATAACTTTGTTGCACGGGCAACTCTCCTGACTTAGCCATTCGAGCACTTCGTGCTTCATTGAATTATACGTCCGTTTTGGCTTACCGTGCCAACGCTTCAGTCCGTCGCAAGGCGACGATTTGCTTTCGCGAATCCTTTACTGAATAAGGCAAAAGATCGACCTCTAACATTTCAGCGTAAACGTATAGCCTGCACATGAAACCAACTAAAATCAATACTTGTATCAATTCGGACTTGCGCCTTGGTCGATTCGATTTCTTAGAATCTTCGAGCCGTCTCAACACACTTATCCTTCGACGCAACGCGGCGCTTTGCATCGATTCACTCGATGCATTCTTTGGGATAATGCAACTCTTCGTATCGACTTAGTTCGATGCGTTGCTCGGGACAACGTAACTCTTTGTATCGATTTGAAATTGATACGTAATCGGGTCAACGCTACTGTTCGAGTCAACGACTCAGCATAATGCACCGTACGGAGCGGGACATTACATATGGTATCTTGGGATAAGATATAGGTTGGTATCTTACTAGTATCCAGTATCTACGTTAGTAAATTAGGATGTAGATGAGTGTGTATCCTAAGATACAAATCAGTATCTTAGAGGGTAAATTAGTAGGCTAAAGTAATGTCTAAGGTATTGACAAGGTAATGGGGATTACCTATAGTCTAAGGATAAGGTATTGGTAGGAAATTGAGATTGACGGCTAGATACTAGTCTAAAGTATTAGTAGGATCTATTAGCCTAGGTTAGTGAGTTATCTACTAACCTAAGGTAATATATTACTAAGGTAAGGGTATTACCTAGTATCTAAGGTATTGGATTATCTTGGTATGTAATGATTAGATTTTGGTTATCTTGGTAGATAATGGTTAGAAGTCAGTTATCTTGGTAGTAATGGTTAAAAATAGGTTATCTTGGTAGGTAATGGTTAGAAGTCGATTATCCTGGTAGGTAATGGTTAGAAGTCAGTTATCTTGGTAGGTAATGGTTAGAAGTGGGTTATCTTGGTAGGTAATGGTTAAAAGTCGGTTATCCTGGTATGTAATGGTTAGAAATGGGTTATCTGGGTAGGTAGTGGTTAGAAGTGGGTTATCTTGGTAGATAATGGTTAGAAGTGAGTTATCTTAGTAGGTAAAGGTTAGGAATATGATACTTGACTTAGATTTTACCCTGTTTGACTAAGGTTGACTGTTTTGACTCAAAGTCAACTGTAAGTCAACATTGGACCTAGATTGAATTAGAAGTTGACCAGAGATGACCAGTTGACCAAAAGTCAACTGTAGGTCAACCCTTGACCTAGTATGACCTAGATTGACTTAGTTTGACTGAGTTTGACCTAGATTTGCATAGCATATACTAGAAATCATGTCATACACTGTTAAACTTTAATTAACTCATGATATATCATCTTTAGGTCTGTAAGATCACTCTGAGCATCGACCTTACTTGACAGCTCAGGACAGCAGACGAGTACATTCTCTGATAGTAGTTCCTTGTCTTGATATCTTCTGTATCCGATTCAGTTATAGTATTTTACTTGATTCTTGTCACGATGGTGCACGGACTAGTATACATTGGATCCTGGCATGAGATGTTATTCCTGAACTTTCTTGGTATATTGGTACATTTTCTGTCTTGTTTTCTGTACTTGTATAGACACCGATTCCTGAGAGGGAGTAGCTACCCTCTTAGGGAATCCCGTGTCATGACGTGCTATGTCCGGATCCATATACTATTCGGGAATGGGGAGTTATTATAGGTTATGTGATCAAAGCTACCATGTCACTATATTCTTGTGCTTGAGCCACCCTCACTTCACGTAAGGTGTAGCGAGATCTTATTACTTGTGCTCGTTATCCACGTTCGCCGGCATGACCCTTTCTAGAGATTTTCTTGTGATTGCTGGGCCAAGTGGATAGCATGTCCGGTTTCCCAAGCCGATCACATAATGCTAAAATATCTCAAGGCATATTTTATGTTTATATTATACATCAGATATTCCTGTACTGTTCTACTTTCCTGCATGATGCATCCTGACATGATTTCTTGTTTTATATATCCTGTTATATTTCCATCTTGATATGTTCATATTGTATTCCATTGTGATTGTCTCTTACAGCATTTCTCAATACTATAAAACTGTTGTTGGTAGTTTGTACTTGCTCATTTTCCTGACAGGATAACCGTTGATGTTTACAGAGTACATGTTGGCCGTTTGCTCTATCTTTTATGGGTACGGCCAGGATGGAGATTATGATCAGCTATTACCCCTAGAGCCCATAGATGATATTTCACCTATCTAGATCTGCTAGTTAGGTTTGTCTGGACTGCGAGCCAGCTAGTTTATGAGACTTATACTATATTTTGTTATGGGATCTTATGTAGTTTTTCGACTCTCTACTGTATTGTGACTTTGCATTCTATTTTCGTACTTTTATTGCCATCATATTTATATGATATTTGTGCCTATCTTTCCTAGATGTCTTTGTTTGCAAAAAACAAAAGTATGAAACTTTATTGATACAAACTTTGTAAAGATTACAAGAATTTTGGAAAAGTACAACTGTAGGAATCCAATCTAGAAGACGATTGCTTTATCCCTTGGACGATGTGAACTTTGAAGACAGTAGCCTCTGAAGTTGATTTGAAGGCAAAAAGCCTCGAAGAATTGAAGGCAAAAGCCTCGGAAGAATGCAGCAGCACTTGGGCAAGAACTCCTGAACTCTCTGAACTTTTACGTCTGATCTCTCTATCTGATCTCTGATTTCTGATCTGTGATCTATGATCTCCTTGAATGGAGACTTGAAACTCTATTTATAGAGTTCTGGAAATAACTAACTTTTAGTTATTCTAGACTGTGCATGATGGATTGCGCATGAATTAGATTGCGCAACAGTAGACTGCGCAGGAAGTTGTCTGATCATGGGCCAACTGTCTTGGACACATGGCATCATTTGATTGAAATGTGCATGATCGTGCATACACGGTTGCCACGTAATGAGCAATTGATGGCATGAATGCCACGTATATGTTGTCAGTTGTGTTGATAGAGTGCGCAACCTGAGTTGCGCTGGCTTTGGATTGCGCTGGAATGGACCGCGCAGGCATGGATTGCGCCAATATGGATTGAGCATCAGATAGGCTGGTTGATTGCGCTGCCAGCTGTCCTCGAGCGCCGTGCTGCACGATTAAACAAACAGTCGCCTCGTTCTCCGCGCTGTCAGCTGTCAGAAGATTTGATTGTGTCAGGTAATGATGATTATTTGCCACGTCAGCCTGCGCGCTTGAGATTGTACGCATTCTAGTGTGCGCAATCTGTATGATGCGTAATCTAATGTCTGCGCAGTTCATTTGAAAGATGCATTTTTTGATCTTCATGACTTTATGATGTGTGCAACTTAATTTTTTAGGACCTACATGTCACGCCCCGATTCCGTCGAATCGATAGTCGTCCCCCGGGCGTGATGCCGTGCGAACCTAAGTTGCGATCGCACAAGTCATAGTCATAAGGTTATCCGAAACACAACATCAATTTAGAGTACGCAGAGAATTTGAACAACACATTTGAAGTAAAAATAGACTTTTCATTGATAATAAGAACTTTACATAGACTCCTTTACAATCATTGCCGCGCGGGCTACAACATGACTTCGACTTACAAAATGAACGCCGATGAGATAGTCGTTCCATACATTACACCCTTTTATACAAGTAAAACCAATACATATTTCCACCTGCTATGGCGGGAAGTCGAGTCGTCATCTTTCTTTGGACTGATGTGCGGGTCTTCTTCAAAAGGAAATCCAGAAAACAAGCCTTCACACGGACGAGGCTTCAAGGGAATGTACGCCGCCTTGAGCTTTAGTTGGCACGCCCTTCGTAGTTCGGGGTACCTGCGTGGAGAGCGAGGATCAGTACATTACACTTTGTACTGGTGCGTGGCTATTTAAATTCCAAGCTCTCATTTGGTTGAAGAGTTTATATGACAATTGAGTATGAATGTTTCTAACCATCCTAATGGATTACAAACATGTAATGACAAGCATAGTGAACTTTACGTTGAAACTTACCCCGGCGGACCGCGCCGCGCCTTAAGAAACTTACCATGTTCTTCCTTATCCATTTTTATCCTTTTTCATTTCCAAGTGCCTTATTACGTGTGATTGGTCACTGGCATCACAAGCCATCCTGGACGTATAGCTTTGTTAATCGGGATCCTTTCAACGCAAGTAGCTAGCTCCGTTGCAAGCCCCCGCTTAACCTGTGCTGAAACCTTATGCACGGCTATACCCTGTTTCCCCCTAGGCCGAGTCGGTCCCGTGGCCTCGGGTTGCCGCTCGAGGAAACTATTGCCTTGTCGACAAGTTGTCCATAACCGTGTAAAGACATATTTTTCCTTTTTAGTTATTAAGACATAGCCTACATTCTCTTTGAAAACCCATCCTTTTTCCCGTGTTCGTGCCCTGCATTTGTCTTTTCATCCGCAACAACATTATCGATTTTGCCTAAGAAGGGGGTCGAGAAGAGAAGGGTCAGCCACTCACCTTGAGTTTACCTTGGCGAGCGAACTTGTTGGTCGCGCTAGACGTCGCCTACGCGATTACCTGAAATCGCACAAGCAACCGATTAGAACACTGCATTATTCAAAGAGTTCGATAGGAAATGCGAGTTCGAAATGCAAGCTATGAAAACCATCGAAAACATTCACGAAAATGCATTCAGAAAATAAAGCCAAAACCAACGCAAGCGGCGTGAAAAGCAGAGCAACGGGAGGTCTCTCCCGACTTAGCCGCAGAGTCAATCCTCGAGGCGCAACCCGCTGAATATGGGACTTGGTTCCGAAGAAGACATTCCATAACGAGGAATGGATCTTAATTCAACCGTTCCCGTTCGATCGACTCGGTCGATCCCGACCTATCGGTCCCGGCCGAATCGATAGCGACAGTGTTCCTTTCTCGCGCACCCCGTGGATAGAGTACGGGGCACGATGTAGGGACGGGGTACTACACCATAACCAACTAAGAAAAAATTTCGTCCTCGAAACTTAAGAATAGAACCTACCTCTATGAAAATAATGAAGGGAACTTTTCCCTCATTTCTGACTCGAGTTCCCATGTCGACTCCTCTGCCGCATGGTTCCTCCAGAGTACGCGGACGAGAGGGATCGCCCGATTTCGAAGTAACTTATCCTTGCGTTCCAATATTTGAACGGGCGCTTCAACGTAGGATAAGTCGGACTTTAGCTCCAGCTGGCCAAAATCCACAACGTGGCTAGGGTCGTGCACGTACTTCCGCAGTTGGGAGACGTGGAAGACATCGTGTACACCTTCAAGCGCCGGTGGTAGGGCAATCTTATAGGCTACGGGGGCGACCCGCTCGAGTATTTCGAACGGCCCAACAAATCTCGGACTCAGCTTCCCCTTCACGTCGAACCGAGTAACTCTACGCATGGGTGACACCTTCAGGAACACGTGATCGCCTACACAGAACTCAAGCGGTCTTCGATGGGTGTCGGCATAGCTCTTCTGCCGACTCTGTGCAATCTTTAGTCTTTCCCGAATTAGCTTGACCTTCTGCACCGTCTGTTCTACCAGCTCCGGGCCGAGTATCTGCCGTTCCCCGACTTCATCCCAGCAAATGGGCGATCTGCACTTCCGACCGTACAAGGCTTCATACGGCGCCATTTGGATGCTGGACTGGTAGCTATTGTTATATGCAAATTCTGCCAACGGTAAGTGGACGTCCCAGCTTGATTTGAAGTTGATTGCGCAGAGCCGTAGCATGTCTTCGAGAATCTGATTAACGCGCTCCGTTTGGCCGTCGGTCTGTGGATGGTAAGCTGAACTGAACTGCAACTTGGTACCCAGCGCCGACTGAAGGCTACTCCAGAATCGCGACATGAACCGTGAATCCCGATCAGAGACGATGGATACTGGAACTCCGTGCAGCCGTACGATCTCGTCAAGATAAATCTGTGCCAGCCGATCAACGCTCCAAGTAATTTTAATGGCAATGAAGTGCGCCGACTTGGTTAATCGATCGACTATGACCCAGATGGCGTCGCTCCCCCGTGGTGTCTTCGGCAGGCCAACAATAAAGTCCATCGTGACATGATCCCATTTCCACTCTGGAATGGCAATGTTCTGCATCTTCCCGCCCGGTCGCTGATGCTCAGCTTTTACCTGCTGACAGGCCATGCATTGTGACACGAAGAGCGCCACATCTCTCTTCATCCCGTGCCACCAGAAAGTCGTGCGGAGGTCCTTGTACATCTTGGTACTGCCTGGATGCAAGGTATACTTCGCGTGATGCGCCTCCGACATAATCTCCTTTCGTGGTTCAGAATCATCCGGAACACATAGTCGGCCATTCAATCGCAGCGCGCCGGTCTTGTCTTCCGCAAAGTCGGTCACACTACCTGTTGAAATTCGCTCGCGCATTTTCTTCAGGTACGGATCATCCTTCTGAGCGGCCATGATCTTTTCCAGCAAACTCGGCTCTAACTGCAGCTGCGCCAACCGTATATCCCTGAATCGAACCCGGAGATCGATGCCCATTTCTTCAAGATCTTGTAGTAGTCTGCGGTCGATGGATAGCGAGGCAAGGAATTTCCGACTCAGGGCGTCCGCCACCACATTTCCCTTGCCCGGAGTGTAGTCGATCGTCAAGTCATAGTCCTTGATTAGTTCAAGCCAGCGCCGCTGTCGTAAGTTCAGTTCCTTCTGGGTGAAAAGATACTTGAGGCTCTTGTGGTCGGTATAGATCGCGCACGCCACGCCATATAGATAGTGACGCCACAATTTCAACGCAAACACAATCGCCGCTAACTCCAAGTCGTGCGTAGGATAGTTCTTCTCGTGCGGCTTCAACTGTCTGGAGGCGAATGATATCACCTTGTTCCGCTGCATGAGCACACATCCCAAGCCCTGGCCTGAAGCATCGCTGAATATCTGAAAACCCTCTGGCCCATCCGGAAGTGCGAGTATGGGTGCCGAAATCAGCCGCTGTTTTAGCTCCTGGAATGAAGCTTCACAGTCATCCGACCACTCATACACGACTCCCTTTTGAGTGAGGCGAGTCAGTGGCGATGCAATCTTCGTGAAGTCTTTCACGAAGCGTCGATAGTATCCCGCCAAACCAAGAAAGCTTCTAATCTCGCTAGCAGACGCAGGCCTCTTCCAATCAGCAACGACTTCCACTTTCTTCGGGTCGACTGCAATGCCTTCGGACGAAATGATGTGACCAAGGAAGGATACGCTGCTGAGCCAAATTTTGCACTTACTCCGCTTCGCAAATAGCTGGTTCTCTCGAAGTGTCTGGAGCACGGTCCGCAGATGTTCTGCATGCTGTGCCCTGTCTTTCGAGTAGATGAGAATATCGTCAATAAAGACTACCACAAATTTATCAAGGAAGGGTCGAAACACCCGATTCATTAGGTCCATGAAGGCGGCAGGGGCGTTTGTTAGGCCGAATGGCATCACCAGGAACTCGTAGTGGCCGTACCGAGTGCGAAAGGCTGACTTTTGCACGTCGTCCGATTTGATCTTGAGCTGATGATAGCCCGAGCGGAGATCAATCTTCGAAAATACCGAGGCACCTTGCAGTTGATCGAATAAGTCGTCTATGCGGGGCAAAGGATACTTGTTCCGGATGGTGGCCTTGTTCAGCTCTCGGTAATCGACGCACAGACGCATGGACCCATCCTTCTTCTTCACGAACAATACGGGCGCTCCCCACGGTGAAACACTAGGCCGAATAAATCCCCTGTCGAGTAATTCTTGTAACTGGGTCTTGAGCTCCTTCAGCTCGGCGGGGGCCATTCTGTACGGGGCCTTTGAAATCGGTCGAGTATCGGGGAATGTATCGATGCTGAACTCGATCTCTCGGTCGGAGGGCATGCCGGGTAGCTCGTCCGGGAACACATCGGGGAATTCTGCCACAACGTCGGTCTGACCTACGTTTGCACCTTCCTGTCGCATGTCTCGGACGGACGCCAAGTAGCCTTCGCACCCAGAATGCAGCATCCTCCGAGCAGAGATTGCCGAGATCAACATGCAGGTCGACGACGCCTCACCACACGAAAAGCAGAATTCAGGCACTCCTGGTATGCGGAAAGTGACCGTCTTCCTGGCACAGTCTATGGTTGCGTTGCACGGCCCGAGCCAATCCATCCCCAGAATGATATCGAAGTCATTCATGTCTAGGACCATCACGTCCAGACCGATCTTTTGACCGCCAATACAGATAATCCCGTCGGTGCAGGCTGAATTAGTGAGTATTGGTGTGCCCGAAGGTGTGCTCACGCTAAGGTCGAGGTCTAATGATACTAACGGAAATTTGTGCTCGGCGACAAAGTCCGCCGCTATAAAACTATGCGAAGCACCTGAATCAAATAGTACGCGAGCAGGCACATTATTAAAACTAAGTATACCTGTCACGACCGTGTCTGAGGCAAGCGCTTCGTCCCGAGTCATGGCGTAGACGCGGCCCTGGGCATTGGGGCGACGGTCTTGGCCATGTTGAGGTGCAGGCTGAGGGACTCGAGGCGCTGGAACTTGATTCCCTGGACGGTGTTGAGGTGGCGGGGCATTACGGTTCTGTCTTTGGGGGCAGTCTTGTTTGTAGTGACCTTTCTGGCCGCAATAGAAGCATCCCCCATCGGCGACAAGGCACTTGCTCGCCTCGTGCCCAACGGAACCGCACTTGGCGCATCGCGGTGGTGTGTTATGTCCCCGATAGCCGCCATGGTTCTGACGCTTTGACGCATGGTTGTTACCTCCCGTATAGCCAGGACGTTTGTGATTGGAGTGGCGCACAACGTCGTCAGCACTGGAAGGATGCAGGCTCTCAAGACGGAGAGCGTGATTCAGGGCCTCGCCCGTGGTCTTGTACTTCGGGATGCCGACATGCGCACCAATAGATTGTCGCAGTCCCACTTCGAACCGTCGCACGCGGCACTCTTCAGTAGGCAGAAACGTACCAGCAAACTTGGACAATTTGTTGAATTATGCGGCGTACTGTTGCACGGTCCTGCTCCCCTGCTTCAATGACATGAATTCGTTTTCCTTTGCTTGGCGAACGGCAGACGGAAGGTACTCGAGTTCGAAGGCCTTGCGGAACGTGGCCCAAGAGATCGGCGCGGTAGTATTATCCGGTCGAATCGCTCGCTTGCGCACGGCCCACCAGTCGTGCGCGTTCAACCGTAGTTGAAGTTGTGCGCAGGCGACTTGCTTTGAGTCTTCGATGCCGAGGAGCTCGAAGTGGTCTTCTAGTTCTTCCAGCCAGTCGATCGCAATGGAAGGACCCTCGGTGCCGCTGAAAGAGGTGCGACACGCCTTCTTGAATTCTGACACTTCGAAGTTGTACTTCTTTGGTGCCGCTAGTTGAAGCTCGGGCTCCGCCGTGTCGACTTCAATGGGTGGAATCGTCGGCACGGTGGTAGTAGGTACGGTGACGGTAGGTGCCGTCGCAGAATTTCCGTTGGCCGCAAACGTCTGGACGATCTGCTGCAGGGTATCCATCTGCTTTTGTTGAAGTTTGATGTGCGCATCGAAGCGAGCTTCGAACTGGGCCTGTCGTTCCTCTACTCGTTGATGTCGGTTCTCGGACTGGGTCCGCTGCGCCTCCATCATGCGCAGCATCCTTTCGATGGTATCGTTAGAAGGTCCGGTCTGCGGACGATGCGAGCTACTAGAGCCACTGGAAGCGCTCTGTTCTTACTCGGCCGTGGGTTCCGCCACTTCTGCGATACGAAGGCAACGCATCAGTCTCAAATTATTACGGACTCATTGTATGGAACAACTTATCTCATCGTTGCGTGGTCAATGGTTTGAAACTCTAGACGCGAGGCCAAAGGATGTAAAGCCGTGCTCTGATACCATTATGTCACGCCCCGATTCCGTCGAATCGATAGTCGTCCCCCGGGCGTGATGCCGTGCGAACCTAAGTTACGATCGCACAAGGCATAGTCATAAGGTTATCCGAAACACAACATCAATTTAGAGTACGCAGAGAATTTGAACAACACATTTGAAGTAAAAATAGACTTTTCAATGATAATAAGAACTTTACATAGACTCCTTTACAATCATTGCCGCGCGGGCTACAACATGACTTCGACTTACAAAATGAACGCCGATGAGATAGTCGTTCCATACATTACACCCTTTTATACAAGTAAAACCAATACATATTTCCACCTTCTATGGCGGGAAGTCGAGTCGTCATCTTTCTTTGGACTGATGTGCGGGTCTTCTTCAAAAGGAAATCCAGAAAACAAGCCTTCACACGGACGAGGCTTCAAGGGAATGCACGCCGCCTTGAGCTTTAGTTGGCACGCCCTTCGTAGTTCGGGGTACCTGCGTGGAGAGCGAGGATCAGTACATTACACTTTGTACTGGTGCGTGGCTATTTAAATTCCAAGCTCTCATTTGGTTGAAGAGTTTATATGACAATTGAGTATGAATGTTTCTAACCATCCTAATGGATTACAAACATGTAATGACAAGCATAGTGAACTTTACGTTGAAACTTACCCCGGCGGACCGCGCCGCGCCTTAAGAAACTTACCATGTTCTTCCTTATCCATTTTTATCCTTTTTCATTTCCAAGTGCCTTATTACGTGTGATTGGTCACTGGCATCACAAGCCATCCTGGACGTATAGCTTTGTTAATCGGGATCCTTTCAACGCAAGTAGCTAGCTCCGTTGCAAGCCCCCGCTTAACCTGTGCTGAAACCTTATGCACGGCTATACCCTGTTTCCCCCTAGGCCGAGTCGGTCCCGTGGCCTCGGGTTGCCGCTCGAGGAAACTATTGCCTTGTCGACAAGTTGTCCATAACCGTGTAAAGACATATTTTTCCTTTTTAGTTATTAAGACATAGCCTACATTCTCTTTGAAAACCCATCCTTTTTCCCGTGTTCGTGCCCTGCATTTGTCTTTTCATCCGCAACAACATTATCGATTTTGCCTAAGAAGGGGGTCGAAAAGAGAAGGGTCAGCCACTCACCTTGAGTTTACCTTGGCGAGCGAACTTGTTGGTCGCGCTAGACGTCGCCTACGCGATTACCTGAAATCGCACAAGCAACCGATTAGAACACTGCATTATTCAAAGAGTTCGATAGGAAATGCGAGTTCGAAATGCAAGCTATGAAAACCATCGAAAACATTCACGAAAACGCATTCAGAAAATAAAGCCAAAACCAACGCAAGCGGCGTGAAAAGCAGAGCAACGGGAGGTCTCTCCCGACTCAGCCGCAGAGTCAATCCTCGAGGCGCAACCCGCTGAATATGGGACTTGGTTCCGAAGAAGACATTCCATAACGAGGAATGGATCTTAATTCAACCGTTCCCGTTCGATCGACTCGGTCGATCCCGACCTATCGGTCCCGGCCGAATCGATAGCGACAGTGTTCCTTTCTCGTGCACCCCGTGGACAGAGTACGGGGCACGATGTAGGGACGGGGCACTACACTACAAGACCCCCTTCAAAGTTTTCGAAAGTTGAACTTATTCAAAATTTCGAAATACTTTGAATTTTGAAATTTTAATCAAATTGCGCATGTTCTGAGCTGTCTGCGCAATCGACTTTTTCGGCGCAGTCTGAGGCAGTCGTTACTCTTTGAAAAACTATAAATATCTCTCTTCGATATTCATTTCATTCTTTACTTTGCTTTTGTGATCTTTTAAGAGAGAAGTCTCGAGCTACTCCTCTTTTCTTCTTCATCGAATCTCTATGGCCCCCAAGCGATCCTCCGCTGCTGCTAAGGGCAAGGCCCCCGCCGAGTCGTCGGCTAGGGCTGCGCGACGTCCTTTTCGCCACGAGACTGTGCATCTCGCGTTGCAAGGTAGATGACCCAATCAAAAACTCTATTTAGGGTTTTCGATTTCACTGTTCTTCAGAATCCATCTCTTTTTAGAGATGTGATCATACTGCGCCACCCTTTTTAGGGTTTTGGTTGCACAAAACCATTTATTCTTCATTTTTATGAAGAATAATTTCTTGCGCAATCGGTTGAACTGCGCTGGCAAAAGTCAGCACAATTTGCTATATTGCGCGAACCTGCCAGCACAATCTGATGACTGTTTGCTGCGCAATCTGATGATTGCGCAATCTGATGGTTGTATCCTTGATTTTTTCCTTGTGCTGAATTTTTGTTTTCTCTGTTTGATGCAGTTAATACTAGAGAAGATCCGGGGTATGAGAACTTTGTAGGGACTCTTTCAGAATCGGAATACAAAGAGGACCTATCTCATGTGCACTATCCACAGTATGATCTGCCAGCTTCCCGCCAAGCTATCTTGGTGGCCCAAGATAATGAAACTCTGTTATGTCTGATGAATGGACAACCTTTGGAGTCGGTAGATGCCATCGTTCACAAGAAGCCCTTATTTTTGTTTGGTGAGGCTTTTGAGAAGAGCTCTCAGCCGAGGCCACGGATGGAGGAACGGATTGTCCATCAGAAAGACAGGACAATCTCGATACCAGATGTCTCCCGCTGCCTTCCCTTATCTCGATATGCTCATGCAAGCTATCCGAGGAAAATGGAATGGAATCTCACACCTTTTCAGGATGCCCGTCCAGGAAAGATTTATGTAAAGAAGGGGTCTGACAAGAGAGACATGTTCTACAGTTCTTCAGAACGATACAGTGTCTTGCTCAGAGGTTTGAAACCCGGTTGTATTCCGCCGAAAAATTCTTCTTTGTTATTGCCCGTGAGAGTTCCAATATTCGCGAATGAGTTCGCGAAGGTTGAAGGAAGGTATCCAGATCAAGACCTCAGATTAACTGGACTGGTGAATCCAGACTTTAAGAGATGGAATTGTATAGCAAACTGGATTTTGACTAAGTTTGAAGACAAACTTCAACAGATCAACTTGTATCAAGCAGTGCATGCCACTGTTTACGGTTTTGCTGCCAACCCGCATCTATTCCTAGCTCTAGCAGAGAGATACAATTACAGGACAGGAACTTTTATGACTCCCTGCGGAGAGATCGGGTTTGCTCTTCACGAGATGCAGTACATCTCTTACTTGCCGATGGGGGATGCCCCGTATGAGGAATTTGTCCCAACTAATGATGAATTGGACAAACTTTGAAAAGAGAACGTAGACATGGTAGCAGTCTTCGAAGAACTACTGTGTCATTATAAAATCTGTTCTCTGTTTTACGAAAGTGGTACATCTAATACCTGCTATTCATCCAAATGGTTGCCTTATCTGTTCCTCAACCATATTAAAGAAAATAAGACCAAGGAACATGATAACTGCTATCCCGACTTCTTTAAACCACTGAGCAGCGCTGAAGTAGTGAAGTTAATGGAGTTAAGTGGGGATTTGGATGAAAAGATCAAGGACGATTATCAATGTCCTCCTCTAAAGAAAGGAGACACTCTCGAGAGTTATATGAGAGTGGGATATCGATTCATGTCAAAAGAAGCCCAATTAGCAGGATTTTTGACGTACTGGCTCCGTCGGTTCGTCGTCCCTGGATCAAGTGCCGTAGACCGCTTCCATCGCGGTGTTCTTTTTGCCGCCGTTCGATTAGTCTTCAGCTACAAGATGGATCTCTTATCGGCAATGACTTGTAGATTGAACGCCGGTCTCCGCCTGTACGTCAATTTGATGCTGAAAGCTAAGGGCGAGAAAGAGTTTCCTCGGCTAGAATTGCCGTATACTTATCTGTTCGGGTGGTTGCTTCTACACCATCCTACTTTGATGGACCCCAACATGGGACCAGTCGGTGGTAGCTTTTTGCGAAGATACTCTCATGGTAAGTGGAAATACACTTCTTTGAGAGATTGCAGATATGCTTTGAACCTTGGTAAAGGATGGAACTTCTATTGCACTTATCCTCCTACCGGATATGAACAAATGCCGACCAACATGGTTGACTCAAAGATACAACCTTTGAGCCATACCGCTTTCAATTGGTTGAAGACAATTCGTCCATCCCACTTGGTGTATTGATTTGAAGAAGAATGCTTCTTGGAGCCATATCTTCCCAGTCGGTTTGCTCGGCAGTTTGGATATGACCAATTCCACGTAGGTAATGCTATCACATGCCTACAAGGAAAAGGTTTCTTGATAGATGGAGCCCGAGCTTGGGCTTATTACAATACTCGAGATACGAAAGCAACGTTCTCGATGCCGGTGAATAGTAGTCATGGCCCTCGTATGCTGTTCACCTATTCAGTGTTTTATACATCAGTGAACACTTTTGCCGAGAACTTCAATCTGGCGGATAGCTTCGCGTATGCTACGAGATTGAAGAAGGGAGGAGTCATCATGTCAATTCCAGGTAATGATGAGGTGCATGAGCCAGTGGATGCACCCTTAGAAGTTTCGAGGGACGTTATGTTCCCTGAAGAGGTTAACGTGCCACTGCGTGTTTCTTTGAAGGTTGTTAAATCTCCAGCCAAGAAGAGAAGGAGAGAGGAACCTTCCGTCCCAGTTGCAAAGAAGAAACTGATCTTAGATTATTCTTCGGAAAAGATTACTACCAGATCTCAATCTCGGCAGCTGGCCGAGACAGTTCAGCAGGAAGAAGCTGCCACACCGACCTCTGTTCAAAAACAAGTCGAAACAATAGACGCAGAGAGTCCTGAGAGACCTCTGCATAGAAGAAAAAGGTTGGTCCGCAGAAGGCAAGTTTCATCTTCGATCGTGATAGACGCTGCAGCAGGACTCACCATGCCCTCTCCCACTCCTGTTTCTGAGTCTAGGAATAAAACTCCCAGTCCAGAGCAGAGAGAGGAAATTAAGCAGAGGGAAGAGCTCGAACAGAGAAATGAGGTTGAAGAGCCTAGAGATAACATTGTAGAGGAAGAGCATAATGTCGTACGATCTCCTTTGCCAACATCAGCGGAAATCCATCTTCCTGCCACACCGGGAGCAACTCTTGCTGAAGAAGATCGTTTAATGATCGACGCTTTATATGACTGTGACTTCGGTTATCATGAAGAAGCTGATCCTGCCGCTGATGCTGCTAGTGAAGAGGTTCCCGAGGACAGTGAGAACGAAGAGAGAACCTCATCAGAAGTTGCTTATGAGACACAAAATCTGGAAGAAAATGTTGAGATCCAGACATCCCCTCGAGACATTCTGACTCCTGAAAAGGAGGCTGAGGTGCCGAGATCTCCGGAAAAGATTGCTGATGAAGAGGTGGATGTGGAAAAAACTCCAATTGCTGCTCCCGAAGGTATTGTAATGAAATTAGCGATCTTCTTTTAATAAGTAGTTTGATAGCTAACATCGTTACTTTTATTCATACAGAACCCGGATCTTCTTCTGCTCCTCCAACATGTATGGATATAGTACTGGCAACGACAATTGCCAGTAGCAGCCGCCATTTGTCTTGTGGCTCTGAAGCAGGAAGTAGCCAGGCCGTAGCATCCGAAGCTACTTCTGCTCAGCTAAAGTCTGTCCCTGCAGATGATAGGCTTATTGCTGGATCCACCCATGGTAAGACTATTTCACTTTTGATTCTCTTTATCAATAGCCAATGACAGATAAAGTGACAGTATTTGATTTTGCAGAGGAACAACCAGGAGGAGCGACCAGCTTCACTTTGGTTTCGTTATTCAAAGAGCTTGCTGTTCAGATACGAGAAGTTGAGCGTCCTGCTGCTTCGTCATCAACAGGAGTAGCTGCGACTCCTGGTGCTCTGGCGACTAATCAGCTTGTCATCTAATCATTCACTAGATGCTTCTTCGAGTCCTTGGGACCTTTGATAAATAGAATGATGGACAAAGCAGACGCTGATTTCTTTATGGTTAGAGGTCCAACCTCTTTCTTGGTGAAGGTGAAGGCCATCCGAGAGCAAGGTGATGAGGCTCAGGCCACTTTCCTTGACCATATATTGATTGAGCTGGAGATCTCCATAAAGAATTATAAAGATCTCAACAAAGGGGAAGTGGAACCTTTAGTGCAGGCAGAGTTTGAACAAATGGCTCAGGCAGCTGCGATTGAAAGAGTGAATCTCCAGAACCTCTTGGACGCTTATACTACTAAATCTGCTGAATATAATTCCAAGTTGGAATCGGTGATCTCAGCTGCTGAGAGGAGAGAGAGAAGGATTGCCGAGCTGAGAGCAGAGATTGCTCGTCTCGAAGAAGAACTGGAAAATGAAGTTACAGAGCATCAAACTTCAGTCCAACAAATTGATGCTCTAACTCAGGAAAGAAACGAGTTTGTAGCAGCTCATGATGCGGAAATTACTCGTCGAATGGTGACCATGCCCATTTTTAATGAAGAATCTGGGATGGAAGAGGCCAGGAGGAGAGTGATGACATCTCGTGAAGAACGGTTGCAGATTCTGAAGCAGCAAATTGCTAATCTGATAATGCCTCCGTCTCAATAGAAAGAACCTTTTGTATCTTCTTATCTTTCTTTTGCTATGTAATGTCTTAAATTTTGATCAATAAAAGACATTTTGTTGTGGCTCTATTATTTCTTGCATATCTTATTCAAATATAAAATAATAGCGATAGAAAATATATTCAGAGGTGCAGGACATGATATATTTCTTAGTGATCTTGTAGAAAATAATTATATTCATTATATCTACTCAGAGGTAATATAGACGTGGCAGAATATAATTTGTTGAATATTATTATTTCAATAGATAACTTAATCAAGGATGATAAGTTACTGATGTGGATGAAAATGAACGAAAATGAATCGTCATAATGAACGGATAAATCGTCGGATGATGATGAACGGATGAACCGTCAAGTGATAATGAATGAACGGGTGAACCGTCGGATGAATGTGAATGAACGGATGAACTGTCGGGTGATAATAAATGAACGGGCAAACCGTCAGGTGATGATGAATGAACGGACGAACCGTCGGGTGATAATAAATGAACGGGCGAACCGTCAGGTGACGATGAATGAACGGACGAACCGTCGGGTGATAATAAATGAACGGGCGAACCGTCAGGTGATGATGAATGAACGGACGAACCGTCGGGTGATAATAAATGAACGGACGAACCTTCAGGTGATGATGAATGAACGGACGAACCGTCAGATGAATGTGACGTTTCATTATTTTGAGAATCTCTGTCTATAAATAGAACAGAAATCTGGAAGGAACAATTATTTCCACTTTTTTACATAAAGATGTCGTTCGGAGATGCATCCAAGAAAGTCGAAGTCACCCCAAAGGTTGAAGCGGGCATTGAAGAACATCCGGCCGAACTGGTCCAGCCAAAGCAAGCAGAGGCAGGCGAAGATTCATCTGCACCTAGACCACCGCAAGATATCCTGGACTTTCTGCTTGAACCAGGAAAGACTGAAGAGGAAGAGGCCATGAGGATGGCTGCCTGCAAGTTCCTCGTGGGTTCCAGCAAAGATGTTCTCAGCTCTTTTGCTGATTATGTCTTTGATAAGGACGGCAGTGGTCCCCATCCCAATGTCGATAAGGATGACAGTGATCTTCCTTGATATCATGTAACATCATTTGTGATGAAATAAAAATCAAACTTTATTTATGAATTGTCTGATCATATTTACATAAATTTTTGTTACATTTATACATAGTATTTCTTGAGGAATTTGCTATTGATAGGCATCATTGCAACTCGATCATCTAATTCTGCAAGTTGATATGCTCCATTTGAAAAGACTTTGCTGACAACATAAGGTCCTTCCCACTTTGCATCGAATTTGCCTTTGCTCATGTGAGTCATAGTCATAGGACGTCTGACCATTAGAACAAGTTCTCCTTGCTGAAAGGCTCTGACTTTAACTTTGCGGTTGAAAGTCTTCGAGATGCGGGCTTGGTATAACTCAATATATTGTTGAGCCATTAACCGCTTCTCGTCGAGTACCTCCAATTCTTGAAGTCGAAGAAGGTCATTGTTCTCTGTAGTGAGCTCATTGGCAATTGTAATCCTTAAAAAAGGAATTTGAAGTTCTAGAGGGAGAATAGCTTCACAACCGTACACCAGAGAGAAAGGTGTAAAGCCTGTGGGATTGCGGACCGTAGTTCGATAGGCCCATAAATATTCACCGAGATTTTCACTCCAATTTTGTTTGTTAGTAGATACAAACTTTTTGAGGAGTTTGATAATAGTTTTGTTGAAGGCTTCGGCTAAACCATTAGCAGCTGGATTATAGGCTGTCGAAGCGACATTGTCAATTCGATGATCATCACAGAATCTTGTGAACTTCTGACTGATAAATTGAGGTCCGTTGTCGTGGATGATTCTTCGAGGTACACCAAATCGATAGATAACATGGTGTTTAACGAAGTTAATGACACTGCTAGTTTTGACTTCAGCCAAAGGTATAGCTTCGGCCCATTTAGAGAAATAATCGGTTATTGCTAATATGAACCGATGTCCTCTAGAAGAAGGAGGATTGATAGGACCGATGGTGTCCATGCCCCAAGCTTCAAAAGGCCAGGAAGCAGCCGTCGGATGCAGAAATTCTGAAGGTTAATGAATAAAATCTGCATGGATTTGACAAGCTCGACATTTCCTTGCATAATCAATGGCGTCAGATACCATAGAGGGCCAATAGTAACCCATACGTCGGATGCGATCCTGTAGCTTAGGACCGGGTTGATGTGCTCCGCAAACACCGTCGTGAGCTTCACGCAGTACTTGTTTTACTTCATCACCAGCTAGACAACGTAGAAGAAGATCGTCATAAGTCCGTCGATAGAGGGTCTTTGTGGTTTGGTTGTAGTAGAATCATAGAGACCTTCAACGAATACTCGTAGCCTCTTTTGGATCTTCAGGGAGTATGTCATGAACAACAAAGTCGATGAAAGGAGTTCTCCAATCTTCATTGATAACATTGACTTCAGTAAGATTACTGAATTCAATATTACGATTGTTTTCAATGCAGAATAGTTCTCGATTAGAGATGACCACTACTTGCTGTCTTTTGATGGGGATGGCTAAGACTGCTGCAAGATTGGCCAAAGCATCTGCTTCAGTATTACAAGCTCGCCGAACATAGTCTATGAAGAAGGCTTTGAATGACGTAGCCATGTTGATTGCTGCTTCATGATAAGGCACTAGATCTTGATGGCGAACTTCATAGGTTCCTCTAACTTGATTAACAACCAGCTTAGAGTCGCCATAGACTTCAAGATACTCAACGTCAAGTTGCTTGGCTAATTGAAGACCGATAAGTAGAGCATTGTACTCTGCCACGTTGTTGGAGCATGGTTCATCTAGAGAGTAGGCTCTTTGGATAGTTGATCCGTCTGGAGAAGCGAGAACAACTCCGATCCCTGCTACAATGGCACCATTGGGTCCGATTCTGGATGCTCCGTCAAAGAATAGACGCCAAGTAAGAAATTCTTCAGAGATCATGTTGACTTCCAATATCTCGTCTGGAATTTCATCGTAGAGTTTGGACGTCTCTGGAACAGGATGAGCTGCTAAGAAATCCGCCAGTGCTTGACCTTTGATAGACTTTTGTAGAACATATACCATGTCATATTGGGCTAGCAGAATGGCCCATGTAGCCAGCAGAGAATTGAGCGTGCTAGGCTTCTTCATCAGTACCCGAAGAGGATTGACTCGGGATATAACATGAATGGTTTGACCAATGATATAATGCCGAGTCTTTTGAACAGCAAACATGAGAGCTAGGCATTCTTTTTCGACTGGACTATAACGGTGTTCAGCACCAATCATAGTACGACTGAGGTAGTAGATAGACTGTTTGTGGCCTTCTTTGTTCTTTTGGGCAAGTAGAGCACCCAATGAATGGTCCATGGCACGGACATACATTAAGAATGGTATGCCAGAGATTGGTGGCACCAAGACAGGTGGATTCATGAGATACCGTTTGATATCTTCAAATGCTCGTTGACATTCTTCGGTCCAAACGAAAGATACACCCTTCTTTATGAGTTGAGTGAATGGTCTGCAGCGTCCAGACAGATTCGAAATAAATCTCCTGATGTACGCAAGTCGACCTTGGAATCCCCGTAGCTCTTTTAGGTTGCGTGGAGGACGCATCTCTTGAATGGCTTTGATCTTCTCGGGATCCACGAGTATACCCTTAGAGGTAATGACGAAGCCGAGAAATTTACCACTAGAGACACCCAAGAAGGACTTGGTGGGATTCATTTTGAGTTGATGTTGACGCATGAGGTTGAAGATAGTTCTCAAGTCTTGGATGTGATCCTCCTTTAGACGACTTTTGACAGCAATATCGTCAACGTAGCATTCAACAGTCTTACGCAGATGATCTCGAAAGATGGTACTCATGGCTCGTTGATATGTAGCACCAGCGTTCTTGAGACCAAACGGCATCACTGTATAACAATAGACTCCACGAGGAGTGCGAAAAGAAGTATACTTTTCATCTTCAGGATTCATCCGAATTTGATTGTATCCGGAGAATCCGTCCATGAAAGATATTCTTTCGAACCCACAGGTATTGTCGATCACAACGTCCGTGATAGGAAGAGGAAATTCATCTTTTGGACATGTTTCATTAAGATCCCGAAAATCGATGCAAATCGAACTTTGTCGGTTTTCTTTAGAACTGGGACGACATTGGCCACCCAATCAGGATGCTGCTCTTCTCGAATAAAGCCACAAGCTATGAGCTTCTTGACTTCATCGTCGATTGCATCCATCATTTCTGGTTTGAAACACCGTTGTTGTTGTTTGACCGATTTTGCATTCGACAAAATGTTCAGCTTGTGAATAGCAACTTTAGGATCCAGTCCTGACATGTCTTCATAGCTCCAGGCAAAGACATCAATATATTCTTTAATCAGAAGAATTAACTCTTGTTTATCCTCTTCTGAAAGGTTCTTACTGATGAATATTGGACGAGGTGATCCGTTCTCTCCCACATCAATTTGAACTAATTGATCTTCGGTAGGAGGTTCCCTTTGTTCGAATCGGAGTTCCCATTGGGTATCCATTCGTTGAGCCCAAGGATCTGTTTTAAGGTTTTCTTCAAGATCCTCGTCATAGCCTTCTGGAAGTTCGGCGGAGACCATGTTAGAAGACACAGTCAGCCGATGAATTTGACCAATGCTGGTGTCAGAATCCCACGATCTGGAATCAGAAGAGTTAGAGCGTTCTTCACTATCGGATTCAGAAACTGCTGGGGATAACATTGGAGGAGAAGCATATCCAAGACCTCTTTTGGTCTTGCTGTAGTACATCTCTGACTTTCATTTCGGCACAGTCGTACGGATAGGAGTTCTCCGTCCTTTACCATAGTTGAGGCCGTTCTTGAAGTCGTAACCCATCTTTCGGATGATATCTTTTGATTGTTGACTGTAACGACGGAGTTGAAGATGCCCCGTGTCGTTAACTTTGCTATCATCCGTATAGCTGAATTGTTGTTCCGGTCCTTTATTAAAAAGTATTGGACTTTCGCCTTTCTTTCGAGCAAGAACAATTCGGTATGAATCATCTGGGTGTTCAAAAGAAACTTCAGTTTGAAGAGATTGCACAACTCCCATTGTAAATGACTGAAAGCTATCTAACATATCCAAGTAGCATTTAGTATGATAAATGACATCAGTATACTGGAAAGTAGATGCTTTTTCATTGATTTGTACATTGGTATTTACAGCAGGACCTTTAGCCTTAGCAGGCTTGGTCAGATTGATTACAAGAGGGAGAGAAGAAGAACGTGGAGGAGGATTAGCTTTGTTACGACGGAGGTCGATAACAAGCGGCTCAGAGGAGGTGAGCTCCCTTTTTTCCTTGTTATGAGGTAGATCTATAACCAGTGGCTCAGAAGAAGTGAGCTGCTTTTTGTCCTTGTTACGACGTAATTCAATAACAAGCGGCTCAAAAGAGGTAAGCTCTCTTTGATCATGATCATCATCAGTTGGTTTCTTCTGAACTGGCAAGTGAATAGCCAGTGGCTTGGAAGATTGAGGACGAGAAACACGCCCTTTGACAGGTATGATAAGGGTATCTTTGGGCACTGCTTCTGATTCTTCTTCAGTATCCAGAGACAAGACAACCTTCATGAATTCATCCTTGTACATGCGAGCGTCGTTGCAGTATGCTTCAACACCTTTGAAAGGATAGAGATCAACAACCTCCTTCTGGACTTCTCCATTGTCATCAACATATTTGAAACATTAATGAAGAGTTGATGGAACAATGTTGTGTTCATGTAGGAATGGTCTTCCCAATAAAGCATTATAAGAACAACCATGATTGTCGATGATATAGAAGGTCACCTTTGTGCGAAGATTGCCTATTTGGAGTTTTAGACGAATCTTGCCCAGAGGTTCACTCCTACCTTGATTGAATCCAAGGATGGTGGTGATTGTACTGGAGAGACTATGTACTGAGATCTTCAACGCATCCAACATTGTCTTTGGCATGATGCTAAGGGCAGACCCTGGGTCAATCAGAATACGATCGACTTTCATCGAGTTGAAATATCCTGTATAGTAGAGAGGACGGTCATGCCTGTTGTCTTCCATCAACAAGTCATCTTGAGTGAAAGTTATGTTTGGAATTAATTCCAACATACTATGACAATGGAGGCAAGAGATAGGCTCGGCTGTAGGCTTCTTCAGAAGGGCTAGACAAGTTTCAGCTTGCATGAGGGCCTCACTCAGAGTTTTTCGAGTTTCTTTAGAAAGACGTAGAGCTCGAAAATTGACAACCGGGCCGGTGTATTGGCTAACTGAGACAGAATATCAAAGTTGTAAGGCTTTTCAAGTCCAGAAGGAGATGTCTTCTTCAAAGGTTTGTCGAAGCGGACTTGCTGTTTGTCTTTGTCAGCGACCGTCGGCTTAGGAGGAATGGGTATCACAACCAGTGAGGAAGCAGTAGGAAGATTCTCAATCTCAAGAGTAGCTTTGGGGATAGGAATGACGCCATGCTGCACCATCTGGGGCGGGAAGTTACCGAACTGAACTGATACCATGTTTGCAGTAACAGTCTTCTCGTCTTGTTGCAGAGTGACGACACCAGCGTTGACCAGCTCCTGGATTTTGCCTTTGAGCACATAACATGCTCGAGTGGGATGTCCGATGAACCTGTGATAGATACAGTACTTGGGATGATCAGTCTTACCGACTTCATCGGGCTTCTTTGGATCTGGAAGTTGGATCTTATTGCTTTTGATTAAGCAATCAAAGATGCTAGCAGTGTCATTCTCGTCAAAGGAATACTCTACTTTAGGTCGAGGTTCCCTTGGAGGAGGTGCTGAAGGGGCTGAAGTGGACGTAGGAGGAGCTACGTTAACCGCCAAAGATTCTTTGTTCTTATTCAAATTGATGTTCAAAGTTTCTTTTGGTTTGCGGTTGTTCTGGCGATTGCCACCACCTGATGTTTGATGTTCATCCCGGTCGGGGTTAGACATTTGTACCCCTAGCTGCTTGAATTTGTCGGTGCTAACTTTAGCTGCTTTAGCGTTGACAATAAAGGATGGCCAGTCTTGGAATTGAGTAGACCCCGTCCACATGCTAATAATGGGCAATAGATTTGCCTTGCAGGTGTCTATGGTGACAGCAGCCGGAGTTCCCGGTGGCATTTTTAAGGCTTCTCGACGGAATCTTTCAATGAAACTTTCAGCAGTTTTATTATGCCTTTGTTTGATTTTATTGAGGGCTGACATAGTCATGTCATTGATTCCCTCGTAAAATCGTTCCAAGAAGATTTGCTTTAAGCCAGAGAAGGAGGTGATGCAACCATCGGGCAAGCTTCTATACCAATCGTATGCTACGCCAGCTAAACAGCCAACGAATACTCTGGTAAGAAGAGCGTCATTTGGTTGAAGTTGAACAGTCATAACCTCAAAGTAGTTGATGAACTGACTGGGAGATGTGCTGCCATCAAACAGCGAGATAGTTGGAATCTTATACTTTGGAGGAAACGGGACTTCCTTCCATTCAACTGGGTAAGGTTGCTTGATCCCCAATCTTTGCAAGTTATCCTTTTCCTTGAAAGCTTCGAACTGAGTTCGCAGGAGCTTCACTGGCATCTTCTACTGATGTAGAAGGAGCAGGCTGAATCACAGTGTTAGGAGAAGGAACAGCATGATAAGCACTACCCCCAGTACCTGACTGACTGGGTGTAGGTTGGACTTGTACAGGAGGTACTGGAAGAGATGCTACCCCCAGCCCTGCATTAGCAGGCACCGATGATGCTATGATTTTGGGATTTGTAGACGGTACTGTCGGTGGTACTGTGTGCTGAGCCACAATGATGGAATGCATACTTGCGACCATTTCTGCCATTGTTTTCAACTTATCTTCTAGTGCAGCTATTCTTTGTTCTTGACTGGCTGAACTGGAAGCATCAGGATCTTCATTGACAATGTAAGCTGTCACTTCTCTGGGTACAGTGGAGGACACTGTCTGTTCTGAGCTTTTGCTGTATGCATCATAGTCGGAGAAAGAATCATCTCCTGAATGAGAAGGAAGAAGACGTTCAGAAGGATCTTGAAGATTCCTTTGACCGATTGTGTCTCGGCTTCGGGATCTGGTATGTTGAAATACTCCTTCAGAAGATTCTTGGAGTAAATCCAAATACCGTTGGCTTGGCTTGCGAGGCTTCCCGTGCTTAGAGCACTTCCTACCCCCAGTGTCTCTGGAAGTCATATTGATGGAAGCGTACAGAACTTTATCTTCATCTTTCGACATAGATTCAGAGTTAGAAAAGTTCAAACGATCGAAAACAGATCGTCTAGTCGTTTGACAACAACATTTGATAACAACCTTATGATTACAATGATGATGATCACTTGGTTGAATTGGAAGTGTTGAAGTGTTGTCCCGCCTTTGTTTGAGGTGTTCTCGGAGATCGGAAACAGCAACGGGACGAAAAAAAGTTCGAGGGATATGTTCTTTAATAACATTCGGAAGATGGTTCCGGTTCTTAAAATATTTTGTCCCTTGAGTGTACAGGGAAGTGCTCATTTCATTAGCATAGGTGTCTGGATTCTTGATCCTGGAAATCTGCTTCTGATGATGTTTGGTCTTCGGCATCGGCTGTTTGCGTTTTACCGAAGTTGGCCTGTTGAGATAAGTTCTTAGATCAGCAAACTCACCTTCAGGGGTTTCTGTTTGAGACACCAGCAATTTTCCCTGTCTTGAACGGGAGATTTTGAGGGTTGGGAGATCTTGGAACTCTGCTACTGTAGTAGGCAGAATACCTCTCTGATCAGCACACTTCCCTTTGGCAAGGAAAGAAGGAGAATCCTTGTGAGAAAGGGTCCTTGTACTGACTGATGCCGGAGCACATTCAGATTGATCTTTAACGGTAAAAACCGAAGAAGACTGAGAAAAGACCAAAGGGCCTTTTCCTTTGTTTTGGAAAGAAGGGTTAGCTAAAGAGCGTTTCCCTCTGTTGCCTTCCGAGTCATGGGACAAGGAAGTTTGAGAAAATACCAAAGAGCCTTTTCCTTTGTTGTGGGGAGAAGAAGAGAGATTAGCCAAAGGGCTGTCTCTCTTGGATTGTGCAGACATGGCTTGCGCATGGGTGGATAGCGCACTGGCAGGTTGCGCAGGAGAGTCCTTAACAGAGAACTTTCTGGTTCTGACCACAGACATTGTGGTTTGCGCATCAGGAGTTCTGGCCACAGAGTGTTTAGGATGCACTCTAGTTGCTGGAGTATCAGTTTGCGCAGGAAGATGGGCAGCCAACTGCGCCAAAGGCAGAGGAGTCTTATACTTTGACAAGGCAGCATAAGAAGTCTTCTGTGCACTGACAGCAGCAGCTTGCGCATGAGTAGTTGAGACAGATTGTGCAACAGTCTTAATGGCAGCAACTGTAGACTGTGCAGCAGGCTTCTTGGCAGACTGCACATCAATCTTGCTGGCAGAGTTGATGGACTGCGCTACAATCTTGGAGACCCACACTGGGTGTACTTTGCTCGTGGCAGAAGTGGTTGCAGTGCGAGGAGTGGTCTTAGAGTTGATCATGGCTTCATAGGCTGTCTGATTGACCTTCACAACCAGAGTCTTCTGCGTCTTCCCGATAGACGCTACGCATTGAGTTGTCACTTCCTCGTCGGAGGAGAAAGTCGTCCCCAGCAGAGTTGCCATTTTGTTTGCAAAAAACAAAAGTATGAAATTTTATTGATACAAACTTTGTAAAGATTACAAGAATTCTGGGAAAGTACAACTGTAGGAATCCATCTAGAAGACGATTGCTTTATCCTTTAGACGATGTGAACTTTGAAGACAGTAGCCTCTGAAGTTGACTTGAAGGCAAAAAGCCTCAGAGAATTGAAGGCAAAAGCCTCGGAGAATTGAAGGCAAAAGCCTCGGAAGAATGCAGCAGCACTTGGGAAAGAACTCCTGAACTCTCTGAACTTTTATGTCTGATCTCTCTATCTGATCTCTGATTTCTGATCTGTGATCTATGATCTCCTTGAATGGAGACTTGAAACTCTATTTATAGAGTTCTGAAAATAACTAACTTTTAGTTATTCTAGACTGCGCATGATGGATTACGCATGAATTGGATTGCGCAACAGTAGACTGCGCAGGCAGTTGTCTGATCATGGGCCAACTGTCTTGGACACATGGCATCATTTGATTGAAATGCGCATGATCGTGCATAGACGGTTGCCACGTAATGAGCAATTGATGGCATGAATGCCACGTATATGTTGTCAGTTGTGTTGATAGAGTGCGCAACCTGAGTTGTGCTGGCTTTGGATTGTGCAGGAATGGACCGCGCAGGCATGGATTGCGCCAATATGGATTGCGCATCAGATAGGCTGGCCGATTGTGCTGCTAGCTGTCCTCGAGCGTCGTGCTGCACGATTAAACAAACAGTCACCTCGTTCTCCGTGCTGTCAGCTGTCAGAAGATTTGATTGTGTCAGGTAATGATGATTATTTGCCACGTCAGCCTGCGCGCTTGAGATTGTGCGCAGTCTAGTGTGCGCAATCTGTATGATGCACAATCTAATGTCTGCGCAGTTCATTTGAAAGATGTATTTCTTGATCTTCATGACTTTGTTGATGTGTGCAACTTGATTTTTTAGGACCTACAGTCTTTGTGATTGAGTTGAGTTTATATACCTCAGTACGGAGATGACAGGTACATTTATATTGTGTCTAGTTGCTATACTTTCTAGAAGAACTATACAGCGTTCTACCATCGATTCTGCGGCGTAGGCTGGACGTATCCACGTGCTCGTGTCCTTACTCAGGGTGCGGATCGTGACAAGTTGTGGCTCATATAAACTTCTTAATTTTTTTGTAGAAAATAGTATATGATAAAAACTTTCAATACTTATATTACAATATTTATACACATAACATGAGTGTATACATGCTACGTAATTCTGATACCACCTTAGCATGAACAAAATTTGTCATTTAATCGTACAATATATGTTCTACTTATTTCATGATATAATATTTAAAAATAATATCAATACACATAGTTTGTAGTTGGTGCATTTATCTGTTAATACGAGCCATAGTTTTTAACATATCCGGATAATAATTGTCTACATTTCCAACAATATGCATTTGTTCTTGTCCTAGTGTTATAATTTGTGCTCTAATACCACTGAAAAGTGTTGTTATCGACTTACCTCATAAATTCTTAATCAAACTGTTAAAACATTCAGGGAAACTATAATTGTTAATATCTCATATACCTAAGACAATGAGTATCGATCCACTGTTATTTGGTACAAAAATAACTATTTTTTTTATTTACACCAACAAGCCAATTGTTGTCACGACCCGCACCCATTTTTTTAAACGGATACGAGACGTGTCCAAGCCAGCCTACGTCGCAGTGTCGGCGGTAGAACGCTGTCACTGCCATGAAGATCAAAATCACAAATAATGCTCATTCACATAATTAATTTAACTTACAATGATCACAAGTTTTACATTATAGAAAATATAAACTTGTACAAATAAAAGAATGACTACAACTCAACTAACTAGCTAGTCTCTAGGCTTTGTCTGTAAGTATTCCCGTCACTCCCCAAGCTAAGTGAATCCACGGCTAACCTGAAAATGTTGGTTTCCAGTCAGGAATGGAACGAGCACAATTCACTGAATGCAATTTCAAATAAAGAAAATGACTATAAAACAAAGGTTAGACATCAATCATGAGTTTTGAAAATAAACAGTAAATACGGAAAACCAATAGACACAAAATACTTTCTCCAACTGTTAGAAGTACCTTTGATATGTGATCAGTCTGGGGTACTACACCGCACAGTCTACGAGGTCTACTTGCATGAAAAATAAACACGGGCTACACTACTTGCAGAAAATAAACACGGGCTACACTACTTGCAGAAAATAAACACGGGCTACACTACTTGCAGAAAATAAATACGGGCTACACTACTTGCAGAAAATAAACACGGTCTACAAGGTCTACTGCATGAAAATAAACACGGTCTACGGTCGGATCACACATCCTTGATACTTCTCATTCCCGACTCAACAATTTATAATAGAGTATAAAAATCACATAACCAATGACTAATCAATGAAATATAGTAAAGATCAATATCGAAATGCAGACAATAAACTGTACTCGCCTGTGGTCCCCTGCTGGTGAAACCGACAATCTGAACTACTCAATGTGCCACAATAGTTAAAACCCGTACAACAGTCCCCGGATGCTGAAATAGACAATACCAATGATCTCAGAATAGTCAAATTAGCTAGGATTGTCTGTCCTTAAGTCTAATTCTGGACACATGGGCAAAACGGTAATTTCGGACCAAAACGATATCCGCCGTTGGACCAGCTTTGCACCGAAAAGCGTGCCAGAGTCAACGGTCTCTAAAGTCATCAAACTACATGTCTACGGATCCAGTTTTCTGATACAAATCCAACCGTATGTCCAAAGTTGGATTCCGGCGGGCCGTGCACAAAATCGCCCGTTGAGTGGGACCGTGGGGCCCGCAAAACGACGTACGATTCAACTGTCTCAGAATTGGACCAAACTTGGCATACAGGACCAGAAAAATGATACGGTCATGCTGGTACAAGTTTCGTCTCGATCTGACAAGCGTGCACAAAGTAATTGAGAAATTTGCAAAGTACACGATACGGTGAATTTCGACGGATACGCATCAAATTCGTCGCGCACACGCGACCAATTTGAATTCCGCCAAAGCCCACACGACCACGAAGCCATTACGTAGCTTTCGATGCTTTCGGTTCACGACCACGTTGTCCGAAATGACGGGACGCACGTCGCGTGGAACAATTTTTCTAGTTTTTAAAACAGGTTTTTGGGAAACTTCGGAATCTGATTTCTCGGCACGTAGTCGATGAAATCAAATTCCGCAAAAAGAGATTCGAAGCCCTACATGTTTTCAATAAACGCCTTCTAATAGGTTTTCGAAATTATGCATGGTTTGGAAGATAAATAAATGCGAAGTAGGCTAATTCAACTGTTTTCTGTCCTATTTTTAAACAGATTTTTCGAAAATTTCAACTCGAATTTTCTCGAGTTTTGGATCGCTAGAATCTAAACTAATTGATAGGGATTAGAGAGGGTTAAATCAGGATCGTACCAGAACTTACGGTTTACGAAACGATCAATCACACGTCGGGAAAATGCCTCACGAAGTGGCCTCCTCGCTCTGCTAACCCGCCTGTGCGCGGCTGAAAACGCGCGCGTGGGGAGGGCTTCCTGGCCGACTCCGACGATCTCCCGGCGTCGCTCCGGCGTCGGGGTGACCGCCCAGGGGACTAGGGAGGCGTGCGCGGCTGCTGGGGTGCGCCTAGGGTGAAGCGGCGGATGTTAGTTAGGGTTTGTTTCTCTCTCGCGATCGTTGTATCTATCCTATATATGCGGTTGCCTACAAGTTCACAGGAAAGAAGGGTCACTTGGTTGTGAAACCCGATCCATTGTCCTTGTGAAACCCGATCCATTGTCCTGATAGTCTATGCGCTGGTTTGGGGCTTCTATGCTGAGTCAGATTCGGGGGGGGGGGGGTTATTTGTTAGCTTGGTCAGTGTTGAAATATATATATATATATTATTTCTTTTCTTTTATCTATCTATATATATATATATATATATATATATATGTAGCACTATATATATATATATATATATCTTTTATATGTATTACTATATATATATATATATCTATCATATATATATATCACTATATATATATTTCTGTTATATGTATCACTATATATATTTCTATATAATATTTTACTATATATATTTATATGACTATATATAATACTATTTAATTGACAAAACTTAATATAACCAATAACAAATAGATAATATTATATATAATATCCTCAATAAAATAATAATAAATATAACGAAAATTTAATAAACAATAATGGTGTATATATATATATATATATATATATATATGTATATATATATATATATATATATATATATATATATATATATATATATATATATATATATATATATATATATATATATATATATATATATATATATATATACCACTTATGTAGTCTAAAAAATCCCAAAATATACACGGACCCATTTTATACCAATATTACCGAATATCAACTAATAAGAATATTTATGATATTCAATTTCGAATATTTGGAAATTATTTATTAAATCATTAAAACAAAATACAACACACTCAAACCAAATTCCACCAACACGAATGTCGTTGGACGTGCTGCATGACCTACATGGCTTGGGCCCAGATTGGGTCCAGTTCGGGCCAAAGTGGTATAACCGGTTTTCCTAACTCAATAATATAATTAATAAATAGTAAAATTTCGGTAAGGGTTGAGTCGCAACTTGGCCTGGTTTTCCTAGTTAGGTCATCACTATGGCTCGGCCTTCCCTACCAGGGCTAATATACTAGTCAAAGCACATTCGTGCCATGATTCTTAGCCGCCTTGTACTCCAAAACTCAACCATGGCTAAAATCCTCTATCGCAAAAATATTAATTAAATAGTTATTTAAAAAAACTCTAAAATTACCATTTAATTCAAATAAATAAATAAATAAAATATATATATTATCAAAGTTCTGGGAAGAGGGGCTACAAATCTACCCACCTTAAAAATAATTTCGTCCTCGAAATTCGAATTCATAACTATTCCTTAAATTTAAAAAGAACTCTACCATTACCCTAATCTCCTCAAATTTTTTATTTTCTCAAAACTAGTTCATATCCTTCTCATTGTCCGTTTTGGCAACTACAAAATATTGAGGACTTCTACCCACCTTTGGTTACACTACTCCCTCAAGGCTATGTCACTAAAACTTTCAATCTTCCAACTAATTGCTAAAATACTACCAATAAACATCTACTGCTTATGGCCACTATAATCCTCTACTACCTATCAAGCAACCCAACCACTTAACAAGCAACATCTTACACAGGTAGATGAGAAACATTGGTGCATTCTAATAAGCATTACCATTCGTCACTCTACAATAGGAATGACGGGAAGATAAGGAAAAATAATCGAGAGCGAGTATGAAGTTTCCAGAGTGGTAGAGAGTATCCAATGCTGCAGATGGAATAAAAGTTTATGGACCAATGACTTATTTGCTAGAGTAGGCTACTCTAGTCCAGTCACTTGCTAAATCGAAGAACACTTATTTCTTAGAGGGGCTTGCAATCCATGCAATACAGAAATTATGTTTTCGAAGTTTTAAACAACATTCCAACATAGGACTGAATTTGAGAAATCCAGATTGTGGTCTTTTCTGTGGTTATTTAAACACACGAGCAAGGGATAATATGCAATACCAGTTCGTATCGCGACTTCCCGGTAAGGGTTACGAATGTCTTCACAGTCTAAGAGGTGGGGACTACATAATAGTTTTAGGGACCTATTTTGATGGATTCGGTTTTATAGTCCAATATGGGGGGTTTGTCTGGGTTTCACTGGGTCTTAATGGATTCCCTGATTGGATATCAATCGTTGGTCGAATGAACCTTAGATTTCAATCTATACGGACTGGACAAGATCCCTATAATAAAACTATCCCTACTAGGCTAGAGTAACTTAAGATAGGATTCCTCCCAAGTGGATGAGCTAGTTGCCAGTCGGGTTAGTTAGCTAGGTTCCTAAATTCCATTAATGTGCCTTCCATGACTCTTGTGTTTAAGTAGCACGAGAAAACACAATTGAATGGCACACTAGTGACATGTGCGTAGTGGGCTTCGAGTAGACCATAATCATATATTAGGTCGGATAAATTGAGTCAAGGTTGAGACTCTAGTGGAAGTCGGAAGGTATACCGGTATTATGGTAAGGGTTATAGCTTGTCCTTTTTACCTGAAAGTCGTACCATAAAAATTGAGTACAAGAGGACGTGTTTGAGTGGGACATGATATACCTAGGTGAAGGTGAACTCGTCTAGATCTTGCATATAAAATTTGTTGGAAGGTAACAGTTGGTCTCGTGCTCCGATTGTTAATGACACGGCTGGGGACACAAAATGATCTAAATGGAAAGTGGAAGTCAAATGAGACACTAACTATCATTCTAATAAAAATTTGTTCTAATCAATCGGTGATCTTCATATATCCTAAAATTGTAGGAGGCTTACAGTCTACCCATCTTAGAAATAGGACAGTCTTAGGAATATTGAGGTTAGAGGGTTCCCAAAGTCCGGATATTGTACCTCGACTCTTTGTTAATAGGGAATAAGGCACGGCGTATCGGGATACGGTAGATGTAAGTCAAGTCAAAGATCATTCCTCAATAAATGAGAAACGAGGGTGTATAATAACACATGGTCGATAACATAGAGGAACATACCCATCCATAGTGTACAAGAGTTATCGACGGGGTAACCAGCTCCAAGGCATGTCCTATGAAGAGATTTCTAACAACTGAGTCGTGAATCTCTAGTTGTGTCAAACCTGTCAGACTATTGTCATAAGGGTTCTAGTGGTATGGGTTGTAGTGATCATGCGTTGTTGTTGACAACTGGTATATCATAATTTGACAGGGTATTTAATCTATGGTATTAGCTAAACAAGTGACTGTGGTGTTCGAACACTAGTTAGGTCTTAATATCAAACATTTTCATAACTAGAGTAATATTTGTTGGAAACCAATCTCGGGAGGAGTGTCACGGTAAATGATTACCCTATTGTCCACTCATCTCATGTCTAACTATGGGCTTCGGTCGAGGAAGGGTTGGTTCAAGGCTTAAGGATTGCTAGTTAAGGCAAGCTTCCAGCAAATAATTAGAGACTCGCAACCTTTGGTCTCTAAAGAATAGGTAGTCTCCTAGGTAGGCATTTCGGCTAAGGGTAAAACCCTAATCATTCTTAAATTCAGATGGCTTGAAAGTCCCGATAACAGTTTGGGGTCGAGAGGAGAACGAGTAACTCAATCACATGGCTGGCTGACGATAACTACCCTTGTGTATACAACTACCATAGCCATGGGGATACACGGTATCTCTCTACCATCACGAGCTTTCGTCTTTCCAAATCGGCGAAGGACAAGAACAATAAAGAATTCAAGGAAGATGTTACTGAATATAATTTCATGATTCAAAGGCGAACATATAATTCAAGAGGAATTGTCAAAGCAGTCGCGGATGAGATCCTAGATACCTATATATCTCCTTCCACGTAGTGTAATTAAACGAAGAGCGAACCAAATGCATCATGGTTGATCAGACCATAATACACTGATTCTGATTAGACAATAAGTTAGCAGGCGTCCCCACTAAACATACGCCTCAAATCAAGCTCGAGAACGGAGTGAGCTTGCAAAATTAAGCTGTAACGGCAGCGTTTGTTAATATAGTCGAATACAATTATGCGAGATTTTTGAAAGAAGGCACAAGTAGTTCGAGTTTAGAGGGAATCAAACTTTACCTGGTGTTCTTGCTCCTATAGACATCCCACTATCATCTTACCCTTAAGGCGTTGGTCGACTAATGGTTTATGGACTTCTGAATTCTATATTCTAGGTAACCTATTAGTGTCAGTCAATTTCTCTCATCAATAGATCATGAGGATCATACGGTGTGCTAGGTCGGGAAACATGCTACCAAACTTACAACTTCCACTACTAATGGCTTTGTATCTTATGGGACATACATGGCACGGTCCTATCCTCTATAGTACCATAAACTTGTCATCACGTCTGAATTTATTTCACCGAGGATTATGCCTCGTCCGTATACTCGGGCGATGGCAAACTCTTGGTTATGTGATTCAGATGTGATATACTATCAGATACTCTACCTTATCTCGACACCCGGGTAACTATGATCAAAGAGGACCACTAGCCATAGTTTTAGGCATATTCTATAACCTATAATTTTCTTAAAATTTTCAATTCTAGGGTCGTGTCTCGCCAGTGCGCTGCTGGCTGCAGTGAATCCCTGGTCTCTAAAATTTAAATAAATGGCGACAGTACGCTGCTGTCCTGCCAGTATAAGTTAAGTAACATTCTCGTAACTATATCTGTAAATAAATCCCTGAGCTTCTAGAGATTCGACAGGTTGACTATGAAATAAAGCGTAAGTATTATCAGTCACAACCCTTAAAATAAAGGATTGAACATTAAAGAAATAACTGAGGACAAAAGAAATACAACATCCTAATATCTATTCCATGTGTATTCAAACTACAGAGGAAACTTTGAATCGAAACAAACTCGAGGTTCGTATATGGATGACTTAATCAGAACATAATAACTCCTAGGGCAAGATAGGAACTAAATAGACATTTTAGACTAAATATGAGAATGATATCTAAAGGGGCAAGGAGAAAGAATTGAACAATTTAACAAGGTTAGACCATTAACCCTATAAAGCTCTGCCTCATCAAGTGAATAATCTATCCACATTAGATCATATCGTCATATCAAGAAGTAATAGTGTACTTAGGGGATCTGACAAACTAGAAAAATTAATAACTCCTTTTCTAAATTGTATGGCCTAGACTACCCATCGGTAAGTTTGTATAGGGGACCCCTAGTCCTAGTCATTCTTTTAATTTGAATTAATTCCTAATTTGTGAATGAACATTTCCTAGTCGCAGGCTCACAATAGTACAACTAACTTAAGTACTATCACGAGTTCGCGTGATTTGCGAAGACAGACCTGCATGGGCCACCACAAAAACTTGTCACGACCCGCATCCGTTTTTTTTAAACGGATACGAGACGTGTCCAAGCCAGCCTACGCCGCAGTGTCGGCGGTAGAACGCTGTCACGGCCATGAAGATCAAAATCACAAATAATGCTCATTCACATAATTAATTTAACTTACAATGATCACAAGTTTTACATTGTAGAAAATATAAACTTGTACAAATAAATGAATGACTACAACTCAACTAACTAGCTAGTCTCTAGGCTTTGTCTGCAAGTATTTCCGTCACTCCCCAAGCTAAGTGAATCCACGGCTAACCTGAAAATGTTGGTTTCCAGTCAGGAATGGAACGAGCATAATTCACTGAATGCAATTTCAAATAAAGAAAATGACTATAAAATAAATGTTAGACATCAATCATGAGTTTTAAAAATAAACAGTAAATACGAAAAACCAATAGACACAAAATACTTTCTCCAACTGTTAGAAGTACCTTTGATATGTGATCAGTCTAGGGTACTATACCGTACGGTCTACGAGGTCTACTTGCATGAAAAATAAACACGGGCTGCACTACTTGCAGAAAATAAACACGGGCTACACTACTTGCAGAAAATAAACACGGGCTACACTACTTGCAGAAAATAAACACGGGCTATATTACTTGCAGAAAATAAACACGGGCTACACTACTTGCAGAAAATAAATACGGTCTACAAGGTCTACTGCATGAAAATAAACACGGTCTACGGTCGGATCACACATCCTTGGTACTTCTCATTCCCGACTCAACAATTTATAATAGTGTATAAAAATCACATAACCAATGACTAATCAATGAAATATAGTAAAGATCAATATCAAAATACAGACAATAAACTGTACTCGCCTGTGGTCCCCTGCTGGTGAAACCGACAATCTGAACTACTCAATGTGCCACAATAGTCAAAACCCATACAACAGTCCCCGAATGCTGAAATAGACAATACTAATGATCTCAGAATAGTCAAATTACTAGGATTGCCTGTCCTTAAGTCCAATTCTGGATACAGGAGCAAAACGGTAATTTTGGGTCAAAACGATGTCCGTCGTTGGACCCGCTTTGTACCGAAAAGCGTGCCAGAGTCAACGGTCTCTAAAGTCATCAAACTATATGTCTACGGATCCAGTTTTTTGATATGAACCCAACCGTATGTCCAAAGTTGGATTCCGACCGGCCGTGCACAAAATCGCCCGTTGAGTGGGACCGTGGGGCCCGCAAAACGACGTACGATTCAACTGTCTCAGAATTGGACCAAACTTGGTATACAGGACCAGAAAAATGATACGGTCCTATTGGTACAAGTTTCGTCTCGATCTGACGAGCGTGCACAAAGTAATTAAGAAATTTGCAAAGTGCACGATACGGTGAATTTCGACGGATACGCATCAAATTCGTCGCGCATACGCGACCAATTTGAATTCCGCCAAAGCCCACACGACCACGAAGCTGTTACGTAGCTTTTGATGCTTTCGGTTCGCAACCATGTCGTCCGAAATGGCGGGACGCACGTCGCGTGGAACAATTTTTCTAGTTTTTAAAACAGGTTTTTGGGAAACTTCGGAATCTAATTTCTCGGCACGTAGTCGATGAAATCAAATTCCGCAAAAAGAGGTTCGAAGCCCTACATGTTTTCAATAAATGCCTTCTAATAGGTTTTTGAAATTATGCATGGTTTGGAAGATAAATAAATGTGAAGTAGGCTAATTCAACTGTTTTCCGTCCTGTTTTTAAACAGATTTTTCAAAAATTTCAACTCGAATTTTCTCGAGTTTCGGATCGCTAGAATCTAAACTAATTGATAGGGATTAGAGAGGGTTAAATCAGGATCGTACCAGAACTTACGGTTCACGAAACGATCGATCACACGTCGGGAAAACGCCTAGCGAAGTGGCCTCCTCGCTCTGCTAACCCGCCTGTGCGCGGCTGAAAACGCGCGCGTGGGGAGGGCTTCTTGGCCGACTCCGACGATCTCCCGGCGTCACTCCGGCATCGGGGTGACCGCCCAGGGACTAGGGAGGCGTGCGCGGCTGCTGGGGTGCGCCTAGGGTGAAGCGGCGGATGTTAGTTAGGGTTTGCTTCTCTCTCGCGATCGTTGTATCTATCCTATATATGCGGTTGCCTACGAGTTCACAGGAAAGAAGGGTCACTTGGTTGTGAAACCCGATCCATTGTCCTTGTGAAACCCGATCCATTGTCCTGATAGTCTATGCGCTGGTTTGGGGCTTCTATGCTGAGTCAGATTCGGGGGGGGGGGGGGGGGGTTTATTTGTTAGCTTGGTCAGTATTGAAATATATATATATATATTATTTCTTTTCTTTTATCTATATATATATAGCACTATATATATATATATATATATATATATATATATATATATATATATATATATATATATCTTTTATATGTATTACTATATATATATCTATCATATATATATCACTATATATATATTTCTGTTATATGTATCACTATATATATTTCTATATAATATTTTACTATATATATTTATATGACTATATATAATACTATTTAATTGACAAAACTTAATATAACCAATAACAAATAGATAATATTATATATATATAATATCCTCAATAAAATAATAATAAATATAACGAAAATTTAATAAACAATAATGGTGTATATATATATATATATATATATATATATATATATATATATATATATATATATATATATATATATATATATATATATATATATATATATATATATACCACTTATGTAGTATATATACCACTTATGTAGTATATATATATATAAAAATATATATATATATATATATATATATATATACCACTTATGTAGTCTAAAAAATCCCAAAATATACACGGACCCATTTTATACCAATATTACCGAATATCAACTAATAAGAATATTTATGATATTCAATTTCGAATATTTGGAAATTATTTATTAAATCATTAAAACAAAATACAACACACTCAAACCAAATTCCACCAACACGAATGTCGTTGGACGTGCTGCATGACCTACATGGCTTGGGCCCAGATTGGGTCCAGTTCGGGCCAAAGTGGTATAACCGGTTTTCCCAACTCAATAATATAATTAATAAATAGTAAAATTTCGGTAAGGGTTGAGTCGCAACTTGGCCTGGTTTTCCTAGTTAGGTCATCACTATGGCTCGGCCTTCCCTACCAGGGCTAATTACTAGTCAAAGCACATTCGTGCCATGATTCTTAGCCGCCTTGTACTCCAAAACTCAACCATGGCTAAAATCCTCTATCACAAAAATATTAATTAAATAGTTATTTACAAAAACTCTAAAATCACCATTTAATTCAAATAAATAAATAAATAAAATATATATATTATCAAAGTTCTGGAAAGAGGGGCTACAATTGTAAAGCGTCATGTTCTCAGGTTAATTATTTCAAACAAATATTTTGTATCTGTTTGATTATAAGATCTAGCAAACGAGTCTAACAAGATTTGAAATTTCTGTTTTACTATAGTTACTTGATATTTCATATTCTATTTTGAAATGTTGTGTAATAAATGTGGCGTAGAAAGTAATATGCATAGCATTTATTAATCATTTTTGCTTATCTGTTATAAATACAATTATATTATATTCATTAAAATAACTTTTATAAGACATTCTAATAGCTTTTACAAACCAAATCCAAGAATCGGTATTTTCACCTTCAGCAATATAATACAATTGATAATTATGGTCATGAAAAGTAGCATCAGTATTAATAACTAGTAAATAATTCCTTAAAAATTCATCAATGCATTACTTGAAACAAATACAATTTCATTGAAAGCTATTGTTTTTTTAGTCTTAAGAAAGCATCTACTACCCAGATCTGACTCGACAATACTAAAACCGTTCTCTTCAAGACTAGCAAATGTATCAACATAACTACTATTTATGTTCGATAATGCCCTCTCTCGGGCTCTCCCGTCTTTTGAATAAGTAACATGTATCCGATGTTTCCTACGTATATCATTAATAATTTATGATGCAGTATATGACTGGTTATCTCTAAGTGTATGAACTATCATAGTTTTAACCCATGCATGGTAGCTAGTCGATGACGACCTATTGTATGTCTACCTAAATAAGAATGTCGACTTTCTAATGTACTAATGACAACTCTTTCGTCAGATCTAATGGTTTTGATATACTCAACAATTACAATTCGGTTGATCACAAGTATATGTAACTCCACGAACATTGTTCATAGCACGAGCTGAAAAAATAATGTTCAATTGCTATATTACTTATGAAACTTCTAAATCTAGAACGACTATTAAATGATTGTCCGCTAAATAATTAAGGAGTGCTAGCACTACCAACAACAAAAAAATCATTCACAGGGAGAATTTTAGTGGAATTGGTAGCAGACAAAATAAGTTTTAGAAAATTTTATAGGGGAGGATAACTCGCTATTGCGATTGGCGAGGTAGAGCTTGACCGCCATCTCCAATGGCAAGTGCTTCTAGACTCTGGACAACGCGCCATCATTGACGGCAAATGCTGTTGCACTCTGAATTCCACGCCACTAGTGATGGCGAGCGGAGGGACAAATTGTTTACATCCAAAAGAGGTAGGTCATCATCAACAGAATCCAAAATCCATAAACAAAACAATATGAAAGTTATGCAACTCAAAAATGATGTTTAAATCACCCAAATAATTGGTGTGCAGATAAATCCAAGAGAAAATGTCATTGACAATTTCCTCCAATATTAGACTAGACTCAAGCTTACTTCATTATTTTACTGATGTCTTGTCACCATTTAATTAATTCATGATCTGAAGAGAACAACATAGATTAATTTGTATAGTTTGGTTAGTAGTAGTTGATGTTTTGTTCCGATCGACCAAGTCATTGTGGTTACGAGCCTCTTTAGTTATCTAAACAGGGCAAAAGAGGCTGACTTCTTTATATAAACCCACACCATCAATGATGGCGGCCATCACTACCATGCTAGCTTCCTGCACTGCCATTCCAGCTCCCACGCTTCCCTACGCCAGCATTGATGGCGGTCCCCCACCTCCCACATGCTCCACTCGCCATCTCTGATGGCGGTCCGCTCCGCCTCGCCAACGCAGATGGCTAGTCTTACCCATAGGTAACAATTTTTTTTCCAAACTTGTTACCTATGCTGCAAATTTGTTTATTTTGATCCCTTTGAATGAAAATTTATGTTATCAACATCATCATCTACATTTTCAATTAAATTATCATTGGTTTCGTCATAATCCTCATCATCACCACCTTCATCTGATATATGTTATTCTTTAGTAAATGAAATAATTTGTTGAGAAGAACTAGCACCAAAATTAACATGTTGGTAATCATAAATACGTTCACCACTTCTTCTATTATCAAATGTTTGTAATACTTGAGTAACATATATATTTATATATGGTGATTGTGAATTAATCCCAAGAACAAAATTTCATGCATCTTCACTATATAACAATAAACATGTAGAAAAAACGTGTCTTAAAATAAATTCATAACAAATAGGAAAAACCGTTCAATAATAAGAATACATAAAATTTCTATATTTGTACAAGTTTTTTTTTTTTGCTTAAACCTTTTTCGTAACAAAACCCATTTAGTTTATCTTTGTGCGAGCATACTATTTTTATGTTACGGTCCATGACAAGAAGGAGGGATTCAATATATAAAAAATAAGAGTTTCTGTGTGAGGAGGAAGAGTTTTTGTTTCTGTGGGCGTGAGAGGATTGTGAGTGAAGGAGATAATTGTATGAGGGAGATGGTTCTTTCTTGTGGAGAGTATAAACACGCACGTATAGTCGATGTCAACGGTCATTTTCTCAATAACTACAAATAATTAAGCAAAATGCCAATCGCATTGGCATTTTCTAGTTGTTTTGCTATGTCATGCCAAGTGAAATGGCCTTGTCCACTTTGTCACGCCAATTTTAATGATGTTTTACTAGTCGTTTTGATACGCCAAGCGTGCTGGCGTTGCATGTTGCTGCTTCACGCCAAGTGGGTTGGCGTTGTACACTCCCCAACACGCCAACTCTTTTAGCGTTAATGTTGAACACTCCAAATGAGTTGGTATTCCATCATCCTACTTGCACTTCTCGTAAACTTTTCCTACTACGTGCAAATTTGTATAACATTCTGTAACGCCTGTAGTCCGTATTACGTATTTTGTTATACGTGTACATAATCTTGACCCGTAATCAGACTTGTCTTGCTTAGCTTAATCCTGGTTTAATCTTGCCTTAGTTTATTTTGGGTTCATCCTGGATCGACTTGTCTTGACTGGCTGGCCTTGGGTTCTGCATTGGCATGAGTTAGTTAGCATTTCATGGTTCTGGCATGCATCGGGTTCGGTTGGATTCGGCTTGGTTGGTTCGGTTTGGGTTGGAATGCAAACCCTTACCTACCACCCTCCATCATTTATTAATCCCAACAACCCATTCTCTCTTTTCATTCACTTTTTTACTTACTCTTCTCCTTTCTCCATTAACTCTCTCCACCGACCAGAGAGAGAGGTTTAGGCAAGTGCAACTTGCTTCATAGAGGAACTCAGATTTTGTTGTTCTATTATCTTCCTCATGAGATTCTAAGCCACTTTAGTATTTAGCATTTTCGAATTCCATGGCTCATTTAATGTAGATCTAAATTTTAGCATTTTTTATCTTCATAGTTTTGATCTTCTAAAACTTGGTTGTTTTCGAAATGGAGAGTTTCATGTAGTAGGAATTTCGATTTCACGCAAGTTTGGTTCTTAAATGGTTGGATTACATCGAGATTTGACCGAGATAGGGCTTACATGAATTCGTGAGCTTTTATGCCTGCTTGTCTCGGCCTTGGGAAGAAGATGAAGTTTTACGCACACGTTCTAACGTGTTAGCGTAGTGTTTAGCCTTTACGCCCACGTTTTTACGTGACAGCATATTATTCAGCCTTTTACGCATACGCATTTGCGTGCCAGCGTACTCCGTTCTACGTCGAGTTCCTTCGAATTTTACGCTCGGGGCCCTCCCGCTCGCGTAAAACCCTGGCTCGAGCAGACTCTCGCGTGCGTAAAAGTCTTGCTCGAGTGTTTCACTCGCGTAGAGTTTTGTCACGACCCGCTCCCGGATAATCGGATACGAGTCGGACACGCCCAGCCTTCGTCGATAGACACGACGAAGTAAGCTGTACAATACTAAGAAAAACTCAAAGTTACAATGTAATGTAAACAACACAGCTTTTATAATGTTTCCAGAAAATCACCAATATCCATCAAGTGTTTAGTACAAAATCAGCCGGAGACAAATCCGGTCAAATGAAATAATATACAATAATGAATATCTACAATACAATCTCCAGAAAAATAAACTAAAATAAAAGCTGTAATATCCAAGCAATCACCAGCTCCATGTAATCTCCCACTCACCTGCAACGATCATATCAGGAAAAGAGCAAAGTACAATCCTGACCAGACAATATACAATGTAATCTGTAATCCAGAGTACAAGGTGAAACCAGAATACCAGAATACTAGAACATGAAATGAAAGTGAAACTGCGGTACCAGAAATGAAATATAAAACTACAGGCAATGGATGACAATCAATATGCTAGACAATGAACACGGTTATCAATGTACAAGGTAATGAATCACGACAATCAATATGCAATTGTGACAATTTTAAAATGTTAAAACTAATGTGTGACCGGCTTAGGAGCAATCAATCAATCAATGAGGCAATGAGTTAATGAGTCAATTCTACAAGGTCCGGCTTCATCGTACGTGAAGTGTACGATTAGGCTATCCACAATTACCTGTGTTGGGTGTGGTCACACAAAAGCTAATATTTCCTCCAATCCCCGCAATAAACAATGACTCACAAGCAATGAACAATGGTACAAGACAATCGTGTGTAATTCGTGTCCGATATGAGAACATGGCACATGAAGGTAAGACAGAAAATAAGGTACAAGTCAAGTCAGTGTACTTGCCTCGGTTTGTTTGCACGAGAGTAGTACTGCATGGTTGTAATGAATCACCTGTTATATTTGTACAATTATTAGGGTTTAATCAATGACATTGCTAACAAGTTATCCATAAACTAGCTAAAGAAAAAAAATACTAGCTAACCATTATTTTTAGAAAATATATATAGCCTCGAAGAAATAATTACTAGTAAAAAATTTAATTATTTCTAGAATTATTAAAACATTTGCTAGTAAAAATAATTATAACTATATAAACTTTTAGAAACATTTTTGATATACTAAAATAATTTAGCAAGAAAATACTAGAACATTATTATTATTTAAAACAACCAATATTATATACCAAATGATATAATTTCTATAATAGAATAATTTTAGCAAATAGTTTATATTTGATAACTACTTATGAAAATATTTGCCATCTAGAATATTTCAAGAGTGGTAATAATAATAACAATTATTATTGGTAATAGTGGTAGCACTAAAAATATTAGGAATAATATCAATATATAAGACTAGCCCGAACTTGCAAGCCCAAACGACATACTGCAGTCCCAAACCCAGCCCATATACTTAACACCAACAGTATAATTTCCACAGTTTAAATTCCTACATTAGAACCCAACTCCAGACCCAAGTCCACTCCTGTGGCCCAGGGACCTGGCCCACTCCATACATCCCTAACATAAAAGCTCTCTCAGCTAACCATCAGAAATACAATCATCATCATCCATAATGCTAACCAATGAATTGAAGCACAAGAAAGGAAAATATTAATAGATGACAATAAATCCAACCCGCAACTCTGTCCCGAAACGATGGACGCGTCAGCGGTATGGAGCAACCGACTGCTGGGAAACCCCAGGTGCAGCCCCCCCCCCACAATTACTTCCCTACCGGTCACTTCCTAACAATTAATCTCCCCACTTGTAACACCCCTGGATTTTTGAATTTTTTTTTATTTATTTGATTTAAATAAGACTTTATGGAATTTATGAGTCTTTTTAAAATTAAATTATTATTAAATATGACCTTAGCCATTGTTGAGTTTTGGAGCACAAGACGTATAGAAATTATGGCACAGATGATGTAACAGTGAGCCTTGACTAGTGTATTAGCTCTGCTAAGGGAGGTCTAGCCATAGTGATGCCCGAACTAGGAAAACCAGACCAAGTTGTGAAAAGACTCTTTTAAATCATTTAATTAGTATTATTTAATATATTGATTTTTTTAGATGACCCAGTTGTACCCAATCAGCCCGAACCGGACCCAAACCAATTCCAAGCCCACGTAGGCATGTAGTGGACCAAAGACGACCATGTAGGCATATTTTATGTGTGCAAATATTTCTTAAAATTATTTTAGAATTTGATATTGTATTTCTAATTATTAAATATTGTACAATATTGGTATTAATATTATTAAATAGGTGTTTGACAATATTTGTACGATTTTCCGGAGCCAAATGAGGAGTGCGTAGGTTATGTTCACCCAACACTACCATTGGTTTATTTTTGGTATTATTAAGATTATTATTATTATTATTATTATTATTATTATTATTATTATTATTATTATTGTGTTCGTGTTAATATTAAATAAAAATCATTATTGGTTGTATTTTCCTTGTTAAAGGAATATACCTATATATGTAAATATCTCCATAAATAGGCCTACACTAGTAGTAGATAATATTAAGATTTTTTTTAGTTGATTTATGGATTATTATATATATGAAGATATAGGTGTATTTAGTTAATATATATAAATATGTTTATATGGTTTTTTTTAAAGAAATAAGAAAAAGGAAAGAAAAAAAAAACAATTCGTGAACAGTGCCAGGCATTGTTCACTCTCCCCTCCCCCGCGCCTGTGTTCAGCCGAGTAAGTTAAGTTTTTTTTTTGTTATTTTGATTTGATCAATCTTGATCAAATCTTTTCAATTTAAATCTTCTCCTACCTAATCCATACTAGGTTCTCCTCCAATCCAATCGAAAACCAAATCAAAATTTAGTTTTAAATCAATCCAAAATAGGATTTAAAAACCGGAAGAGTATATATATGTTCACAGTTCAGAAAACCCAATTTCTTCGACATCCTCCCGAACTCTACCAATCCCTCAACCTTGGACGACCCCGCGCGCCTTCCTAGACGCCTGCACCGCCTGCCCCATCGTCGGACCACCGCACAGCCGCCGTCGACAGCAAGCACCGGCGTACGGAAACAGGGGATAGCAGCAGCATCAGCGCACCGAGAAGCCAACTTCGCAGGCATTTATCCCCGTCCATTCTCCATGAAATTCTGATCCAGTTCCTTCCCTAGATTCCCAACCTAACCATCTTTGAACCCTAGCAATTACTTCGAATTGAATTGTTCTGACTACGACGAGAAGTCGAATCAAATTTAGGAAAAATTTACCGAAATAGGGAAAAACAGAACAGTCCAATATTTGTCAAGTACATGATTTTGGAAGGCAAATTTATGCCAAACCACACAGAATTTAGGAAATCCCTTAAACAGTTTTGAAAACAACCTATACGGCTTCTGGTCGCTATTTACGGATTTTAATTTCATCGATTATACATCAAGATAAATCGATTTAAAAATCAGGAAAAAACTTCGAAAACTGTTTTCAAAAACTTTAAAATTCTCCCGAGCCAACATGCGTCCCGCCAATCCGGGCAACGTGGTCGCGAACCGAAAGCATTGAAAGCTGCGTAACGGCTTCGTGGTCGTGTGGGCTTTGACGGAATTCAAATTGGTCGCGTGTGCACGACGAATTTGATACGTATCCGTCGAAAATCACCGTATCGACCCTTTTCGAAATTCTCCAATTACTTTGTGCACGTTCGTCAGATCGAGACGAAACTTGCGCCAACAGAACCATATCAATTTTCTGGTCATGTATGCCAAGTTTGGTCCGATTCCGAGACAGTTGACTGGATTGCCGTTTTACGGGCCCTACGGTTCAGTTCAACGGGCGATTTTGTGCACGGCTCATCGGAATTCAAAATTGGACATACCGTTGTGTTCGTATCGTCAAAACAAATCTATAGACATGTAATTTGACAACTTTAGAGACCATTTACTTTGGCACGTTTTTCGGTGCAAAGCGGGTCCAACGGCGGACACCGTTTTGACCCGAAATTACCGTTTTGCCACTGTATCCAGAATTGGACTTATGGGTAGGCTATTCTAGCTATTTTGCTCATTCTGGGACTGTTGAAAATGTTTGTTTCAGCATTCGGAGGTGTTTGCTGGAGTTCAGGTTTTGTGGCTCTTTAATTGCAGGACTTTTGCTACCACCAGGCAAGTACACTTTGCCAAACTCTACAGTATTTACATGCTTTCCTATATTTTCAGTATTTCTTGATTTGTTACATATCTCTCATGTTTCCTCTTGTGATTCTTTCTAGTTACACGTGCACGTAGATTTTGATTTTTCTTTCTTTACTACTTGTTCTATCTTTTCTATCTTGTTCATGTCTAGTGATAGTATTGATATACCTGTGCCATGTTTTTCTGACCTGTTTGACCTGTAATAGACTTGGACATGACTAGATCGACTTGGCTTCCTAGTTCCTTAGGAGAGGATGTTTTATTAGCCGTAGCTATCCTCTATTGTTAGTGCCTCCCCGGGCAACGATAGAGAACCTATTATAGGACTGTTAGTGCCTCCCCGGGCTACGGTTTTAGCTACGATTAATATTATATTCTCATGACATGTCACCATCTGTAGAGTTCTTTTTCGTGTTATTCTTTTCTCGATATGGTTATTCCTATGTTTCTTGCATGAGATTTACTGTACAGTAGGCATGTATATTATGTGTCTTGCTAGTCCTCTGAGGACCTGGTGATCTCTCCAGGCTTAGTTAGAGACGAGGACTACCCGGAGGTTTATGGTTCAGGAGTCGAGACTGGTGACACACCTTCGCAGGGGGACGAGATAGTGGCTGAAGACTTCTCTTGAGACATGTCTCTTCATTCATAGACTTGCTATTTTATTTTTCTTTTCAGTGGACATGTAGTGGATTATGTATTTCTTTTACTGTGGTTTCGGGATGTCTTACCCGCACAGTTACTTTCATATTTTATGTTGGACAGATTTCTTTATTAGTATCATTTTATTGGACTTGATATTTTGTGTCATATTTCTGCGTGGATGAGATTAGCTGTGACCTGTGACTTGTATTATACTCTGGGTTGATTATCATGATTTACAGCTTAAGCATTTCGCTAATGGGCTTACTTTGAGATTTGGCCCATTGGTGAAGTGTTGCTGGCATGTACCGTATCCTGGTCCTATACGTATTTTGGGACTGGGGCGTTACACCACTCCACTTGTCCACATCACTCACTACTCTTTTCACAGTTCCCCATTTCTACTTAGCCGAACCACTCAATAATTTACTTCAATCTCTCTCTCATATTAATTACTCAGTCGAATAAAACAAGAATAATGCTAAGTCTCCATACGTCAACCTCAGCCGAATAAATAAGGAGCAACCCATCCCACTCAATGGAACTCACAGCCGAGCAATAAAAAAACCCATTACTATCATCCTCCATAATTTCTAACACTCAGGTCACCTACTACTTATTCCTTAAAATATCTACTCTTCTCCTTCCTTACACTTCATTTCTTACCGAGCCATTCCTCTCCATAAATTATTTCCTACTCAAGCTTCTTCTTCTCAAGCTTCTTCTTCTCAAGCTTAACTATTCTCCTCCTCTCACAAATCAGCCGAGCAAAACAAAATTCCACTCAATTTCTTCCTATTCTAATTCTCAGCCTTCAAAGAAACCCCCATTCCCATCTTCTTCCCCCAAATGGTCATGCGAACCCTAACCCTAGCTTAAATCTATCCCTACTCATCAACCCCAGCTGGAAACAAGAGGAAAAAGAGACGAAGAGCAAGAGGAGAAAGGGATCCAGAGGAAGAAGAGCGGTGCTCACCTCGGGGCACGGCAGATCCGACGGAACAGTACAGTGGTGTCCGGCTCTGGCCCGGCGTAGTTGGAACGGGGAACGCAGTATTGACCCGATCGCCTGCAGCTGCACGGATCTAGGCAGAGGTGGCGGCTGCGTACTTCGGCGACGCAGTATCTTGGGATCGTTCGTCTTCTCGACAACAGCTCATGTCACAAAGAACAGCACTAGTGACGAGGAGTGGCGCTGTCTTCGAGGGCAGCAACGTCGTGACTCCAGATCTGATCTGGACGCGGAGTGGTTGACTCCGGCTATCTGGCGCCTCCGGTTGTGGCGGCGGCGACTGGCTTGAGGTAGTGGAGGCGGAGAAGCTCGGACTTCGGTGGCGGAGCTCTGATAATGGTGGAGGGAAAGTCGAACTCCGGCGACGACGAAATGATGGCGGTGGCTCTGGCTTCGAGGCGATCAGAGTAGTGGTGGTGGTGGCGACCAACACTCCGGCGAGGGCGCGGCGGCGCACGGCTCGCTCAGCCTCTTCCAGAGAGGGGGAAGAAAGAGAGAGAGATGAGAGAGAGAGACTGTAGAGAGAATATGTCAGTGCTGATGTGACAAATCATTGGAAACTGTGCCACTTTATAATAAAATATTTAGTGTGTGCGTGTGTGTGCAGTAGGAATAATGGCAGGATTGTAAATAACAACAGATCTGGGGGTAAAATTCTGCAGTGGCAAAAATGTAATTAATACTAGATCTGGGGGTGCTTAGAACAATTGTAACAGATTTTTCAATTTCAAAAGTCCCTCCAACAGATTTTAAAACAGGTTTTTAAATTCAAAATAAATGACAGATTTCAATTAGAGAACAAAAACTAGTTATTCAAACAGATTTTTAAATAAAGACAGATTCATAATTCTGACTGGTTTTTCAAATTCAAATAAAATGATTCAACATTCCCTTAACAATTTAAAAAAAGATTTTCTAACAACTAACTGAATTAATAAGTGATCAACTAATTATATTAATTAGTTAATAACAAACTTAACCAATTAATTAATGACTAACTAATAATAAATGAAATTAGTCTACACTGTTCCTGAGTTCTTCTTAATAGCTAATAGCTACAAGTTACCAATAAGCATGTACTAAAAATATCATATCAGTATAGTAGGCAACATTAACAATATTTAAATAAATATCCACTAAATTAATAGAATTTACAACATAAGGCCTAATTTTCTTTAAGGGATAAATAAATAAGTTTTCTTCAAAAATAGTTTTTATTATCCAAGTCTTGCATATGGAAACAATTATTACACTAAAAATTAGAATTTGTAGGAAAATTCTCTAAATCCACAAATTCGATTTAGGGAGTTACAAGTTTTACTAGCGTAGAGTTTCATTCGCGTAGAGTTTCACTCGCGTAGAGCCTCGCTTGCCTACGGCTTGCTAGCGTAAAGCCCTGGCTCGCGTAAAATCCCACCCACGTGCACTCTTGCTCGCGTAGAGCTATCTCACCTTGCTCTGGCTATGCGTATAGCCACTTTTACGCCTTAGGCCCTGTAGCACCCAGTTTTCCAAATGAGGGTAATTTCAAAATTTTGTGTTTATATAATTATTTTAATAATGATATTTAATTCATGATATAATTTTTGGTGATTTTAAATCATTTTAAAATTATTTAAATCAATGACTTGTCGTTTTGACGTTTTGCTAGTGAAATCCTAGAGACTGTTTGACCTAGAGCCTAACCATATGATTATGATATTTTAATGTCATTTCTGGCCTAAGGATATTTTGCATTTGACTTCTTTGAATTATTTTGATATTATTTTATTATTTATGATATTGTTTTGGGATTATTTGAGTCGGGTTCGAATTTCATCTCAATCCGACTTGTAACGGGGACCCGGGGTAACTTAGACTCTAGTTGGACCCATGCATTAGTTAGCCATGGCCCACATTTTAATTAGTCATGTTAGAAAGATTATTCATAATCCTAATTATTAGGTTAACCATTTAGAGTTTTTATTTTGACCCTTTTATCCCCAAACCCTAACCAAAATTGTTTTAAACACTTGTAACTAAGGGAGGGGCAAACTTGTAATATTCAATGAGGGAGGGATAACCATTATGGCCGGCCCTAATAGGACTCCCATCTCATTTTCTTTCTTTGAGAAGTCTTCTTCCCAAGTGCTCTCAAGCTCTCCCAAGGAAGAAGCCTTTCTCCTTGGATTTTCTCTCCTTTAGGTAATATTTCCTTCTCTTTTATTTTTCCATTTTGCATTTAGAAAAGTTTTAACCATAAGAATGACCCCCATTATTGTGTCCCTATTTTGTGTCCTCTTGTGTCCATTATGTGTCCTTTAGGGATTTCTATTGTATTATTGTTGTGTCTTGTGTTCATGGGGAAAACCTCCAAACTTGGACACTGTAATGCCCGTAGTTTGTATCACGTATTGGAAATACGTGTACGTATTTCAGGTTCGTATTCTTGGGTTGTCATAATTAAGTTAGCCTTGGATTTTTTTTTATTATTTTTGCATGTTGCATTTGCATGGTTCATCATGGCATTGCATTGGCTTAGTTTGGTTCGGTTTAGTGGGTTTGGCTTGGTTTGGTTTTGTGGAGAACCACTCCCACCTACCACCACTCCCCACCAGAAATATCTATCCCACTCCCTCTCTTCCATTATTACTCATTACTCATTTCTTCTTCTCCATCTTTATTCTTCACCTACCAGGAGAGAGTGGAGAGCTTAGGCAAGTGCATCTTGCTTCATGGAGGAACCCCATTTTTATTGTTCCATTGTTTTTCTCATGAGTTTCTAACCCACTTTAGTACTTGTCATTTTTCATTCCCATGGTTAAATTTTTTGTAGATCTAGTTTTGTGGTATTTTTGGTTCCCAGGACTTTTGGTCCATCACACTTGCATATTTTGCTAGTTGATGGTTCCATGTTGTAGAAAATTTCGTTCTACCCCATTTTGACCTATGGAAGTTCAAATTTGGACTCCTGTGGGAAATTGGGTGGTGTGGAGAAGCCATGGTATTTTCCATGAACCTCTCTTCAGTTGGCAACAAATTGTTGCTGGCTTGCATTTGTTTTGGCCGCAGGAGTCTTGCCTAGCCGCATGGGCATGACAGCATTAATTATTTTCTGACATGATGTCACTTAATAGCAAGCATAGTAATTTGGGCAAGGCCTAATAATTATCTTCCACGTACAGCTTGCATTTTATGCTTATAATATAGTGGAGAGCCGCATGAATTATTAATGTCAGTAGCCGCATGGCTACAAAATAATTGTAGCCGCATGGGATTTGAAAGCATGTTGTATGCTTTTCCTTTAGCAAGCATTGAATGCTTCCTTGGAGCCGCATTAGATTTGAAGCCGCATGGGCTGAGAAGGGAGAGCACTTAATGCATTTAAATGCACTTTTCTAGTGCATTTTTTTCCAAGTTCTCTAAGCTCAGCCGCATAGGCTTAAATCCATACCATTTGTCCTTATATGCATTTTGTCCTATTATACACTATATAATTGGAAGCACAGCCGCATAAGTTCCTGAGAGTTTAATGCATTTTGCATTTGAGACCTTACTTTTAATGCTTTTGCATTTAAACCTCACCTTTATAACTTAATGCATTTTGCATTTAAGACCTCACTTTATGACTTAATGCATTTTGCATTCAAGTCTTTACCTTATAACTTAATGCCTTGAAGGCACTAACCCGAGCTAAAATGCATGCATGCTTGGCAAGCCTTCAAGTGGGCTTGGAAATAAGCCAACCGCATGGCCATTATTTATTTATTTATTTATTTGTTTGTTTGTTTGTACTTTCATGCAAGCAATGTGAGGGTGAGCCGCATAGGCTCCCTTCTCCCACTATCTAATGTTTGGGTCACGTAGACCATTAATTAGGTGGCTCACGTGAGCCTTTTCTTATTGCATTAATTGTGGGGGGTCCCACATAGCTTCCTTTAGTTGACTTACTTGCTGAAGTGGGAGTTTGCATTTAAATGAGGGTCCCACTGTCTTTTGTCTTATTTGATAGTAACCAACTTATTGTTTCCTGGCCGCATGGGGTCCCTCCCACTCTTGGCCGCATGCACCATTGTATGCTAGCCGCATATGGCTTGCTGGCCTTAAATGTTTGACTAATTGCATTTAAATAATTTCGGAGCCGCATGGGTGGCCTCCCACTCTCCTTGACCGCATGTTTGTTCTCCCACTTTTGGACCGCATGGGTCCCACTTGATTTGTTTAATGTTTTATTTGTCTGAATTGTGGTCAGAATTTCTTTCCACTCCCAACATGAAAATTGTAGAGTTTCTCCTTGGCTTCAAGAATATATATATTATTATATTATTATTTAATTTGCTCAAGTTTCTTCCCTCCTTAATAAATGACATGACTTGTTAGTGACCCGCCGTGGTGCACTCCCGACATGATAACTTGACCTGACAAATTTGACATGATAACTTGGCATGATAATTCTCGATAGTGGCCCGTCGTGGCGCACTCTTGACATGATAAACCTGACATAATATTTCTCGAAATACTGTTGCGACGGCTAACACGACATGACAAGATTGAATAACTTGGACACCGTGGACGATTGTGCTTGTACAAATGAACCCGTCTTGTCTTGCATCATGACTAGGACAGGGATCCCTGAGTACCACGGTCAGGGGTACCCACTGAAATCAACTAAGGCTAACAACTAGAATAAATTCAGTAGTCATGAAGATATTTCTCAGCTACAGGCAATCCCGTTATCTGGGCGCCCCACTTGGGATCTGTAGCCTGCCGTCGAGTAGGGCACATTTCCAGCACACTGTCATGTGTTGCACCCTCTAAGTTACCTAAGGGTACATGCATTTTCTGGACGATGTACCCACTTGAATTCAATCCTAATTGCGTCTGGATAGCCTGGATGGTCTGTAGGGCTTGTGGCTGTGGAATAATCTCGATGCATCTTGCTAGTAATTAGGCCTGTGATAACCCTAGTTAGTTAAAGTATCAAGCCGTACTTATTGCTTGGCAGTGAAATATTGGATGAAGTTCAATCAGTCTAGTCTTGTCTTGATCCTGTACAAGATTATTACATGTCCTGATTTCTTAATTTATCTTGCCGATAAATGGTGGGAAAATCCAAGTTCTGTTCAGACGAAGGGTTACAACCCCGGTCCTTATTTGGTTCACGGATTGTAACCTGGCTATCTGAATAGTCCCATGGTTATTCTATCGTATATCACCCATCATACTTTTCTATATTTTCTGTCTTTTATTTATAATTGTACTTTTGTGCTGATTGCTGGTTTTAGTTCCTAAGTGAAGCCTCCTTTGTGGCACTTGCTCTTTCTGGGATCTGACCCAGCTGGTTTTGTATGGCCAGATACCAGAGCAGCTCCAGAGGATCCACCAGTTTTCCAGCCCGATGGTGAACACCAGGCGTAACCAGGGCAACGAGTGAGTTTATTTTGGCTCTCCCACTTTATTGTAAAATTATTCTTTTGAGGCGTTTAGTCGCCGAGCCAGTGTTAGCTCGTGTACATTTTACTTACTGTCTGCCTACGGGCTGTAGCATGATTGGCAACCTAGGGTTGATCATGTATGACTAAAACTCTTGCTAGTCCTCACATTTTGTAACGACTAGCTTCATGATCAGCTGAATATGTAATGTTTGGGACGCCTTACTATTGTATATTTGATGATCTTACATCTTGTAATATCCACTTACTTGCTTGTGATTGAGACACTAGGCTTGTTATTGACCATAAGAGACTGTTGGCTTGTAGATAAACCCTCATATATCTAGACAGCCGTGACCGTATAGTGGAGTGGATTCCATTTCATTATACGTAGCTGGCTATGTCTGCCCCCGCTCTCCAGTTTTCTGGTTCTGGGGCGTGACATGGTTTAAGTGGTGGCCCATGCAGGTCTTGTAAATCAAGATATGTGAGGATTTACCGAATAGATGTCTCAATCAGTACTCGCCCTTGATCTCTGCTCGTATCCTCTTGATTCCTGAAATTCTTGTCCTGATCACATGCTTGTAATCGTTGATCTGTCCTGGTCCTTCCTTATTGTTCCCATGTCGTCTTCTTCAGCGACATTGAACCTGGACCTGCCGATCAGCAAGGCGGATCACCTCCCGTGCACCAGCATCAACCAGAAGATCAGGCCCAGCACTCAGGAGCGGCCTCCCGAGTCGTACCTACTGGAGGAGAGCCGCCGGTTCAGCCAGTCCAGCCTGCAGAGCCTGATGATGGCAACCTTGGTGGGTCTCATCAGATCATTGTTAGCTTCCCAAGATCGTCGAGGAGATGCCTTACAACAGGCAGTGGCAGATGCTTTGAACAGAGACGGTCATCCAAGGAACAGTGCAGCGAACAGTTTCAAGCGCCTGAACCCTCCATTCTTCGACGGCAGCGAAGATGCTATCGCCGCAGATGCTTGGCTTCAGGACACAGAAGTGATTCTAGAGGCAGCGAAGACGCCCGAGGATGAGAAAGTGGCCGTGGTGCGCCTGCAGTTATTAGATCTTGCCCGCAGCTGGTGGGCGGCGCAGGCCGTGGGATTAGTGGCCCCTATTCTATTGGCACTATTCAGAGAGAGATTCCAGACTAAGTACTTCGATGCGGTGGCTCGGTATGATCTTCAGACCAAGTTCACCAATCTGAAGCAAGGAGGAAGAACGGTCGACGAATATGCGGCCGAGTTTTTGAGGCTCAGTCGGTTTGCTCCCACCTTGGTGGCGACCGAGTTTGACAGAGCCCAGCGGTTCCAGCAAGGGCTCCACCTGGAGATTTTGTTAGCAGTCGAGCAGTTTGAGCATCAGACTTTTGATGCAGTGTTGAGAGCAGCTCGGAGGCACGAGTATACCTCCCACAGGATAGTAGACAGGACCGAAGGTCGGAAGCGATCTCACGGTCAGATGACCCAGTCGACAGCACCAGCCCCGGCAGTCAGGGATTTGACAATTGGAACTCCGAGGCAGGCAGCCTCAGTGACGTCGGTCACGTCCCCTCAGCAACAGAAGCAGAAGCAGTCTTCCGCAATGGGCTGCACTCATTGTGGGAAGCGAGAACACGTTGTTTCAGAGTGTCACAGAGCACAGGGATTGTGCTTGGCTTGTGGAGCACCGGACCATAAGATAGGGTGCTGTCCGAATAGAGCAGGTTCCTCCTCATCGGCCCAGACTAGTCCCTCGGTAAGGGGACCAGCCCCAGTCCAGCAGCAGCAGCAGCAGTATCCCTTGCCGAGGCCATTGCCGCCTTAGGCCCAAGTGTTTCAGCAGCAGTACCAGCCTCCGAGGCCATTGCCGCCTCAGGCCCTAGCCTTCCTGTCATGCCCCAGTACCGAAATACGGAGACGGACAAGGCCAGCTACACCATATGAGGTACGTTACGTCATACGGCGATCGTGGCTGTCGAGAGACTAGGGGGTACATGCTACAATCAAGTCTCCTATGGTCCCACAGAGTTCTATGTCTCAATCAATCAAATCACATCAGCAAATAGATGAACATTAAAGATAAAGAAGTAAGGCGTCCCTGACGCTTCATCAAATGATCATGAAAGACTAGCTTTATAATTTAGCTATCTCAGAGAGTCAGGAGTACAAAATTATACACAGCTGCAGTCTGCTTAATTACAATTATGTACTGACACAAAATATCAAGTAATCCGGCTAACAGGTGCCGGTGGCTAAACGCCGCAAAAGTATAAACAGGAGTGGTGGAGAAGAAACCCACTCGAGTCCCCGAACTGCCATGCTCCTAGTATGTACCATGGATGTCAGGGAGGAAGATAGTGTCCTCTGGCTCTGCTACGAGATCTGGCCAAACAAAACCAGCGGGGTCAGCCCCGAATAGCAAGTACCGCCAAAGGAGCACAAGAGATAAGACTAAAAACCCAGTTAATAGAATGATTGATGATAGTAATACTTATGTTACTATTATAGGGTAGCGCAACATCCTCGAACCCATATGGCACCCTTACAACCAAACAAGGACAAAAGGTGCCGCATGGAGTCGGGACGTGTCGTACTCTATAACTTTCACATAAGTTAAAGGGTATAAACAATAAAATCTCCTGATCGTGACTTCGGTCGATAGCCTATCGCAGCACAATAACCAACCCAACAATCAAACAAGAACATGGGTTGGATCATGTACCACGATAAACCATGTTCCTCGGTCATTCACAGAAGTAGCACTTCACAACCAGAATAAGTCTTCCGTTCATAACTTCGGTCCACAGCCTATCATAGTACGATAACCAACCCAACAATCAAACAAGAACATGGGTTGGATCACGTACCATGACAGTCCGCTTCCCTCAGTTACTCACGGAAGGTAATAGGGTATAAGCAAGTTATTTTCACGGCCAATCAAGTCTACGAGTTTCTAGTGGGACGAGGTTATCCTCGCATCATGTTATTAAAAAATCCTCAGATCGTATCTTTCCAGCAAGGCTAGCCAACCCAGGGGTTCGCGTAGACAGGTATGATTGAGCACAGGTCCCTCGCAAGGCTACCTTGCTAAAACATATAATATATAGCAGGAATTAATCGGATACAGTCATCCACTCGTTGCAGATGACACAGTATCCGTGGAGACCAGCCGGCACGTCAAGACAGTATCTCAAGGCGGCTGGTGTAACACGATCTCGGGATTTTGCCCTCCCCATACATCTAGTATATTTAGTTGCCTAGTTTAACCCTAGGTGTAATCTTGGACTCACATGCTGTGGCCTGCATGATTATCCTCCTAAAGTCGTACTTTAGTACGAGTACCCCAAAGAGGATCCATGTCAATCAGTATGTCAACATGTTCTACCCTCCTTAGTGTAATGCATCATTGCAAATACGCCACGTGGAGTTACGAGTCATTTGTCGAGCATGAACAAGAACTGGGACATTCAGGTACATGTATCGAGGAGGAACACTTTGTTCTCCGGGGTCACATTAGTGCTCATATCATGCTCGGGACAAAAGGCGTAAGGATATAAAATGGGCATATAATATATATATATAATAATAAGGTAACAATATAGGGCACAAAAGTCCATGCGGCTCAGGGGGAGTGAGTCCATGCGGCCGGGTCAATACTGGTCCATGCGGCTGGGACTACACGCTCATGCGGCTCAGGGAGCCCCAAGACGCATGCGGCTGGAAAGGCGGGTTCATGCGGACGAAGGGGTGTCAGCGTATGCGGCTGCGATCAGATGAATCCTATGCGGCTGAGCATGGGCGATACATCTGCGGCTGGATGATGGATGAGCTTTATGCGGCCCAAAACAGTAGCACATATGCGGCTGGGTGCAAAAAGAACTCATGCGGCTGAAAGCTAGCCGCATGAAGTCCATGCGACTCAAGATAACAGGGGCTCATACGGCCGAGTCTGAACAAGGCTATGCGGCTCAATTACTTGCCGCATGAAGATTCATGCGGTCAAGTACTCAAGCAAGTTTTATGCGGCTAGGAAGGACTTTCCATGCGGCTGAGCTCGAACGAGTCTCATGCGGCTGGAAAGGCCATGCGGCCAGAGACTTGCCGCATGAAGACTCATGCGGTCAAGTACTGCTCTTCTTCTCCACTTGTCCGAGAAGAGGAGCCAAGCAACCATGGCTTCCAAACTACACAAAACCTTCATCCGGAGCCCAAATCGGAACTTCCTTAGGTCAAAATGGTGTAGAACAAAATTCTCTACAACATGGAACCATCAAAACTTGAAAATAATAGAGTTTGCTAGATTAAAACCAAGAAAATCCGAAAATGGTTAAAACCTAGATCTACAAAGATTAAAGCTTCCAAATAGAAAACTTCAAGTTCTAAACTAGTATAGAATAAGGAGAAGAACATATTTTGACAAATAATTTTGTAAGAAAAGATCAACAATATTTATGGATCCATCTCTTGAGCAAGTTGGTACTTGCCTTGGTTGGTGGAGGAAAGTAAATGAGAGGAAAAAAATGAGAGGAGAGAGAATGAGTTGAGTTATTATATAGAATCTTGAACCCATGGGTTCATGATGAACCAAGGTGAACCAAGAATAGGTTCCCCAAATGAGCCAAAACTGTAGGCCCAAATGCAGATAATAAATTACGAAATAATATTTTGTCGAATATTTTTGGGAAATATATGAAGAAATACAGCATATAAATATAGTATAAATACAAGGTAAATACAATTTATCGGTTTACGTATTAAAATACGTATTCCAGGATCGGGGAGTGACACTTCCAGCTACAAAGACCCCAGCAGTATGCCCAGGTCCAAGCTCAGATCCAGAACCGGCAGAGAGGTTCCTTGCAGGATGTCTTTCCTCTTTCTCGTGCCTTCTATTTCCTTGCTTACATACATGATTGCATGATTGATTGCTTAGTATAGCTTGTCCTTGCAATCTCTAGCCTCTTGATTAAATTTCGAGGACGGAATTCTTTTAAGGTGGGTAGAGTTGTAATGCCCGTAGTTCGTATCACATATTGGAATACGTGTACGTATTTCGGGCTCGTATTCTTGGGTTGTCATAATTAAGTTAGCCTTGGATTTTTTTTTTTTTGCATGTTGCATTTGCATGGTTCATCATGGCATTGCATTGGCTTGGTTTGGTTCGGTTTAGTGGGTTTGGCTTGGTTTGGTTTTGTGGAGAACCACTCCCACCTACCACCACTCCCCACCATAAATATCTATCCCACTCTCTCTCTCTTCCATTATTACTCATTACTCATTTTTTCTTCTCCATCTTAACTCTTCACCTACCAGGAGAGAGTGGAGAGCTTAGGCAAGTGCATCTTGCTTCATGGAGGAACCCCATTTTTATTGTTCCATTGTTTTTCTTATGAGTTTCTAACCCACTTTAGTACTTGTCATTTTTCATTCCCATGGTTAAATTTTTTGTATATCTAGTTTTGTGGTATTTTTGGTTCCCAGGACTTTTGGTCCATCACACTTGCATATTTTGCTAGTTGATGGTTCCATGTTATAGAAAATTTCGTTCTACCCTATTTTGACCTATGGAAGTTCAAATTTGGACTCCTGTGGGAAATTGGGTGGTGTGGAGAAGCCAAGGTATTTTCCATGAACCTCTCTTCAGTTGGCAACAAATTGTTGCTGGCTTGCATTTGTTTTGGCCGCAGGAGTCTTGCATAGCCGCATGGGCATGACAGCATTAATTATTTTCTGACATGATGTCACTTAATAGCAAGCATAGTAATTTGGGCAAGGCCTAATAATTATTTGCCACGTACAGCTTGCATTTCATGCTTATAATATAGTGGAGAGCCGCATGAATTATTAATGTCAGTAGCCGCATGGCTACAAAATAATTGTAGCCGCATGGGATTTGAAAGCATGTTGCATGCTTTTCCTTTAGCAAGCATTGAATGCTTCCTTGGAGCCGCATGGGATTTGAAGCCGCATGGGCTGAGAAGGGAGAGCACTTAATGCATTTAAATGCACTTTTCTAGTGCATTTTTTTCCAAGTTCTCTAAGCTCAGCCGCATAGGCTTAAATCCATACCATTTGTCCTTATATGCATTTTGTCCTATTATACACTATATAATTGGAAGCACAGCCGCATACGTTCCTGAGAGTTTAATGCATTTTGCATTTGAGACCTTACTTTTAATGCTTTTGCATTTAAACCTCACCTTTATAACTTAATGCATTTTGCATTTAAGACCTCACTTTATGACTTAATGCATTTTGCATTCAAGTCTTTACCTTATAACTTAATGCATTGAAGGCACTAACCCGAGCTAAAATGCCTGCATGCTTGGCAAGCCTTCACGTGGGCTTGGAAATAAGCCAACCGTATGGCCATTATTTATTTATTTATTTATTTATTTGTTTGTTTGTACTTTCATGCAAGCAATGTGAGGGTGAGCCGCATAGGCTCCCTTCTCCCACTATCTAATGTTTAGGTCACGTGGACCATTAATTAGGTGGCTCATGTGAGCCTTTTCTTATTGCATTAATTGTGGGGGGTCCCACATAGCTTCCTTTAGTTGACTTACTTGCTGAAGTGGGAGTTTGCATTTAAATGAGGGTCCCATTGTCTTTTGTCTTATTTGATAGTAACCAACTTATTGTTTCCTGGCCGCATGGGGTCCCTCCCACTCTTGGCCGCATGTACCATTGTATGCTAGCCGCATATGGCTTGCTGGCCTTAAATGTTTGACTAATTGAATTTAAATAATTTCGGAGCCGCATGGGTGGCCTCCCACTCTCCTTGACCGCATGTTTGTTCTCCCACTTTTGGACCGCATGGGTCCCACTTGATTTGTTTAATGTTTTATTTGTCTGAATTGTGGTCAGAATTTCTTCCCACTCCCAACATGAAAATTGTAGAGTTTCTCCTTGGCTTCAAGAATATATATTATTATATTATTATTTAATTTGCTCAAGTTTTTTCCCTCCTTGATAAATGACATGACTTGATAGTGACCCGCCGTGGTGCACTCCCGACATGATAACTTGACCTGACAAATTTGACATGATAACTTGGCATGATAATTCTCGATAGTGGCCCGCCGTGGCGCACTCTTGACATGATAAACCTGACATGATATTTCTCGAAATGCTGTTGCGACGGCTAACACGACATGACAAGATTGAATAACTTGGACACCGTGGACGACTGTGCTTGTACAAATGAATCCGTCTTGTCTTGCATCATGACTAGGACAGGGATCCCTGAGTACCACGGTCAGGGGTACCCACTGAAATCAACTAAGGCTAACAACTAGAATAAATTCAGTAGTCATGAAGATATTTCCCAGCTACAGGCAATCCCGTTATCTGGGCGCCCCACTTGGGATCTGTAGCCTGCCGTCGAGTAGGGTACATTTCCAGCACACTGTCATGTGTTGCACCCTCTAAGTCACCTAAGGGTACATGCGTTTCCTGGACGATGTACCCACTTGAATTCAATCCTAATTGCGTCTGGATAGCCTGGATGGTCTGCAGGGCTTGTGGCTGTGGAATAATCTCGCTGCATCTTGCTAGTAATTAGGCCTGTGATAACCCTAGTTAGTTAAAGTATCAAGCCGTACTTATTGCTTGGCCGTGAAATGTTGGATGAAGTTCAATCAGTCTAGTCTTGTCTTGATCCTGTACAAGATTATTACATGTCATGATTTCTTAATTTATCTTGCCGATAAATGGTGGAAAAATCCAAGTTCTGTTCAGACGAAGGGTTACAACCCCGGTCCTTGTTTGGTTCACGGGTTGTAACCTGGCTATCTGAATAGTCCCATGGTTATCCCATCGTATATCACCCGTCATACTTTTTTATATTTTCTGTCTTTTACTTATAATTGTACTCTTGTGCTGATTGCTGGTTTTAGTTCCTAAGTGAAGCCTCCTTTGTGGCACTTGCTCTTTCTGGGATCTGACCCAGCTGGTTTTGTATGGCCAGATACCAGAGCAGCTCCAGAGGATCCACCGATTTTCCAGCCCGATGGTGAACACCAGGCGTAACCAGGGCAACGAGTGGGTTTATTTTGGCTCTCCCACTTTATTGTAAAATTATTTTTTGAGGCATTTAGCCGCCGAGCCAGTGTTAGCTCGTGTACATTTTACTTACTGTCTGTCTACGGGCTGTAGCATGATTGGCAACCTAGGGTTTATCATGTATGACTAAAACTCTTGCTAGTCCTCACATTTTGTAACGACTAGCTTCATGATCAGCTGAATATGTAATGTTTGGGACGCCTTACTATTGTATATTTGATGATCTTACATCTTGTAATATCCACGTACTTGCTTGTGATTGAGACACTAGGCTTGTTATTGACCATAAGAGACTGTTGGCTTGTAGATAAACCCTCATATATCTAGACAGCCGTGACCGTATAGTGGAGTGGATTCCATTTCATTATACGTAGCTGGCTATGTCTGCCCCCGCTCTCCAGTTTTCTGGTTCTGGGGCGTGAAAGACACACTTTATATTTAATATATTGATTAAATGAATTAATTCATATTAAACCTCAGATTTGAATATGTAGAGATGTGTTCTTGAGTACTTTACATTCCATTCATGTATCTCTTATAGATGTGTTCATGTTACATATATAGATTTGCTTATGTATATATATATATATATATATATATATATATATATATATATATATATATATATATATATATATATATATATAAATATATATATATATATAGTAATGAGAGTGTATCTATATTTATATATGTAATAAATGGTTCATGATGATTATATAATCAAGTTTGTGAGTGTGGTTCCTCATATTATTATTATCATTATTGTTGTGGATAATTAGGATATATATTATGTATTCTTTTGGCTCAAACTATCTAAATTCGTCATGATTTTTATCCACGTTTTTAATTTCATCCCTAACTTAGAAATGTCATAACTTCTAGCTCAAAGCTCGGTTTAATCTTCCGTTTTTTTTAAAAGAAGCGTATTGAAGTTAGCTTTCCAAAAACATGTATTAATAGGCCTAATTCTTTCTGTAACTTTGGAGAATTATTTGAGTGTCAGCTGTACGAAAGACAAACGTGTTCTCGGTGTTTTCGCGATTCCGGGAGTTTGCGGAAATAAAAACGCGATCCGTTTGAAGTTTCAGAAAGCTAACACATAGATCTATAACATACTTTAATCCTAGATTTTAATTCATGCTGAGATGGTACAGTATTGATTATTAGTAGGAGTTACTATTCGGCATATGCATTTTGTGCACCCTTGTGTGTAATATAATGTTCTATTTGATTTTAACCCATGTTAATGTATATACATTATGTAATTAAATAGAGAATGCAAGCATGAGTAAATGGTTAAATAAATGATGTATGAGGTGTAAGTATCCTATCTAATGTAAGCATGTATAAGTATGGCTTGTAATGAATATGTAGGTTCCATAGTATGTAATGTATGCAATATACAAGTTAATGAGATGTAATGTTCTATGTTAACACAAATCCTATATTACCTCATGTATCCCCTTACACTATGTTGACACTATCACACTTGACACTTTGTTCACTTACATTTTGACACTCTTTGATATGTATACACTATGTATGCCCATTTAACCCTCACTTGCCCCTTTGCCATGTTCACATACACACACATAGCCTCTTAAATAAGTATTTATGAATATAGTATGTATATTATATATGTTAGCATATTGTGTTGTAATATATAAGTTTATATAACCATTTGAAATGCCATGATTATAGACCTAATATTGAATACCAATATATGCATGTGTATATATGTGTAGACATATATAGCTTAAAGTAATAGATTACCTAGTGTATATCCAATGTGAATTCTTGCCTATTTGAGTATTGAATAATTGCATACTATATAAAGTTGGGTGTATGTTGGCTTGTATAGCCTTGTATTGATGTGTGCTTGCTAGGATAGTCTTGGTTAGGCCTAGTAAGACTTACTGGGTTAGGACATGACCTAGTTTGACCTAGTTTGACTAGTGCAGTTGACCAGAGTTGACCAAAGATTTACTTTGGCCTAGTTTGACCTAGATTCATGTAGAATACATTGTAGTGCTTTATATTACCCTTCTGGACATGTTGTGACTTATGCCAAAATTACCGTTTTGCCCCTGTATCCAGAATTGGACTTATGGGTAGGCTATTCTAGCTATTTTGCTCATTCTGGGACTGTTGAAAATGTTTGTTTCAGCATTCGAGGTGTTTGCTGGAGTTCAAGTTTTGTGGCTCTTTAATTGCAGGACTTTTGCTACCACCAGGCAAGTACACTTTGCCAAACTCTACAGTATTTACATGCTTTCCTATATTTTTAGTATTTCTTGATTTGTTACATATCTCTCATGTTTTCTCTTATGATTCTTTCTAGTTACACGTGCACGTAGATTTTGATTTTTCTTTCTTTACTACTTGTTCTATCTTTTCTATCTTGTTCATGTCTAGTGATAGTATTGATATACCTGTGCCATGTTTTTCTGACCTGTTTGACCTGTAATAGACTTGGACATGACTAGATCGACTTGGCTTCCTAGTTCCTTAGGAGAGGATGTTTTATTAGCCGTAGCTATCCTCTATTGTTAGTGCCTCCCCGGGCAACGATAGAGAACCTATTATAGGACTGTTAGTGCCTCCCCGGGCTACGGTTTTAGCTACGATTAATATTATATTCTCATGACATGTCACCATCTGTAGAGTTCTTTTTCGTGTTATTCTTTTCTCGATATGGTTATTCCTATGTTTCTTGCATGAGATTTACTGTACAGTAGGCATGTATATTATGTGTCTTGCTAGTCCTCTGAGGACCTGGTGATCTCTCCAGGCTTAGTTAGAGACGAGGACTACCCGGAGGTTTATGGTTCAGGAGTCGAGACTGGTGACACACCTTCGCAGGGGGACGAGATAGTGGCTGAAGACTTCTCTTGAGACATGTCTCTTCATTCATAGACTTGCTATTTTATTTTTCTTTTCAGTGGACATGTAGTGGATTATGTATTTCTTTTACTGTGGTTTCGGGATGTCTTACCCGCACAGTTACTTTCATATTTCATGTTGGACAGATTTCTTTATTAGTATCATTTTATTGGACTTGATATTTTGTGTCATATTTCTGCGTGGATGAGATTAGCTGTGACCTGTGACTTGTATTATACTCTGGGTTGATTATCATGATTTACAGCTTAAGCATTTCGCTAATGGGCTTACTTTGAGATTTGGCCCATTGGTGAAGTGTTGCTGGCATGTACCGTATCCTGGTCCTATACGTATTTTGGGACTGGGGCGTTACACCACTCCACTTGTCCACATCACTCACTACTCTTCTCACAGTTCCCCATTTCTACTTAGCCGAACCACTCAATAATTCACTTCAATCTCTCTCTCATATTAATTACTCAGCCGAATAAAACAAGAATAATGCTAAGTCTCCATACGTCAACCTCAGCCGAATAAATAAGGAGCAACCCATCCCACTCAATGGAACTCACAGCCGAGCAATAAAAAAACCCATTACTATCATCCTCCATAATTTCTAACACTCAGCTCACCTACTACTTATTCCTTAAAATATCTACTCTTCTCCTTCCTTACACTTCATTTCTTACCGAGCCATTCCTCTCCATAAATTATTTCCTACTCAAGCTTCTTCTTCTCAAGCTTCTTCTTCTCAAGCTTAACTATTCTCCTCCTCTCACAAATCAGCCGAGCAAAACAAAATTCCACTCAATTTCTTCCTATTCTAATTCTCAGCCTTCAAAGAAACCCCCATTCCCATCTTCTTCCTCCAAATGGTCATGCGAACCCTAAACCTAGCTTAAATCTATCCCTACTCATCAACCCCAGCTGGAAACAAGAGGAAAAAGAGACGAAGAGCAAGAGGAGAAAGGGATCCAGAGGAAGAAGAGCGGTGCTCACCTCGGGGCACGGCAGATCCGACGGAACAGTACAGTGGTGTCCGGCTCTGGCCCGGCGTAGTTGGAACGGGGAACGCAGTATCGACCCGATCGCCTGCAGCTGCACGGATCTAGGCGGAGGTGGCGGCTACGTACTTCGGCGACGCAGTATCTTGGGATCGTTCGTCTTCTCGACAACAGCTCATGCCACAAAGAACAGCACTAGTGACGAGGAGTGGCGCTGTCTTCGAGGGCAGCAACGTCGTGACTCCAGATCTGATCTGGACGCGGAGTGGTTGACTCCGGCTATCTGGCGCCTCCGGTTGTGGCGGCGGCGACTGGCTTGAGGTAGTGGAGGCGGAGAAGCTCGGACTTCGGTGGCGGAGCTCTGATAATGGTGGAGGGAAAGTCGAACTCCGGCGACGACGAAATGATGGCGGTGGCTCTGGCTTCGAGGCGGTCAGAGTAGTGGTGGTGGCGGCGACCAACACTCCGGCGAGGGCGCGACGGCGCACGGCTCGCTCAGCCTCTTCCAGAGAGGAGGGAGAAAGAGAGAGAGAGACTGTAGAGAGAATATGTCAGTGCTGATGTGACAAATCATTGGAAACTGTGCCACTTTATAATAAAATATTTAGTGTGTGCGTGTGTGTGCAGTAGGAATAATGGCAGGATTGTAAATAACAACAGATCTGGGGGTAAAATTTTGCAGTGGCAAAAATGTAATTAATACTAGATCTGGGGGTGCTTAGAACAATTGTAACAGATTTTTCAATTTCAAAAGTCCCTCCAACAGATTTTAAAACAGGTTTTTAAATTCAAAATAAATGACAGATTTCAATTAGAGAACAAAAACTAGTTATTCAAACAGATTTTTAAATAAAGACAGATTCATAATTCAGACTGGTTTTTCAAATTCAAATAAAATGATTCAACATTCCCTTAACAATTTAAAAAAAGATTTTCTAACAACTAACTGAATTAATAAGTGATCAACTAATTATATTAATTAGTTAATAACAAACTTAACCAATTAATTAATGACTAACTAATAATAAATGAAATTAGTCTACACTGTTCCTGAGTTCTTCTTAATAGCTAATAGCTACAAGTTACTAATAAGCATGTACTAAAAATATCATATCAGTATAGTAGGCAACATTAACAATATTTAAATAAATATCTACTAAATTAATAGAATTTACAACATAAGGCCTAATTTTCTTTAAGGGATAAATAAATAAGTTTTCTTCAAAAATAGTTTTTATTATCCAAGTCTTGCATATGGAAACAATTATTACACTAAAAATTAGAATTTGTAGGAAAATTCTCTAAATCCACAAATTCGATTTAGGGAGTTACAAGTTTCACTCGCGTAGAGTTTCATTCGCGTAAAGTTTCACTCGCGTAGAGCCTCGCTTGCCTACGGCTTGCTAGCGTAAAGCCCTGGCTCGCATAAAACCCCACCCACATGCACTCTTGCTCGCGTAGAGCTATCTCACCTTGCCCTGGCTATGCGTATAGCCACTTTTACGCCTTAGGCCCTGTAGCACCCAGTTTTCCAAATGAGAAAATTTTCAAAATTTCGTGTTTATAATTATTTTAATAATGATATTTAATTTATGATATGATTTTTGGTGATTTTAAATTATTTAAATCAATGACTTGTAGTTTTGACGTTTTGCTAGTGAAACCCTAGAGACTGTTTGGCCTAGAGCCTAACCATGTGATTATGATATTTTAATGTCATTTCTGGCCTAAGGATATTTTGCATTTGACTTCTTTGAATTATTTTGATATTATTTTATTATTTATGATATTGTTTTGGGATTATTTGAGTCGGGTTCGAATTTCATCTCAATCCGACTTGTAACGGGGACCCGGGGTAACTTAGACTCTAGTTGGACCCATGCATTAGTTAGCCATGGCCCACATTTTAATTAGTCATGTTAGAAAGATTAGTCATAATCCTAATTATTAGGTTAACCATTTAGAGTTTTTATTTTGACCCTTTTACCCCCAAACCCTAACCAAAATTGTTTTAAACACTTGTAACTAAGGGAGGGGCAAACTTGTAATATTCAATAAGGGGGGATAACCATTGTGGCCGGCCCTAATAGGACTCCCATCTCATTTCCTTTCTTTGAGAAGTCTTCTTCTCCAAGTGCTCTCAAGCTCTCCCAAGGAAGAAGCCTTTCTCCTTGGATTTTCTCTCCTTTAGGTAATATTTCCTTCTCTTTTATTTCTCCATTTTGCATTTAGGAAAGTTTTAACCATATGAATGACCCCCATTATTGTGTCCCTATTTTGTGTCCTCTTGTGTCCATTATGTGTCCTTTAGGGATTTCTATTGTATTATTGTTGTGTCTTGTGTTCATGGGGAAAACCCCAAACTTGGACACACTTTATATTTAATATATTGATTAAATGAATTAATTCATATTAAATCTCAGATTTGAATATGTAGAGATGTGTTCTTGAGTACTTTACATTTCATTCATGTATCTCTTATAGATGTGTTCATGTTACATATATAAATTTGCGTATGTATATATACATATATATATATATATATATATATATATATATATATTCGTATGTATATATATAAAAAAATATATATATATATATATATATATATATATATATATATATATATATATATATATATATATATATATATATATATATATATAGTAGTGAGAGTGTATCTATATTTATATATGTAATAAATGGTTCATGATGATTATATAATCAAGTTTGTGAGTGTGGTTCCTCATATTATTATTGTCATTATTGTTGTGGATAATTAGGATATATATTGTGTATTCTTTTGGCTCAAACTATCTAAATTCGTCATAATTTTTATCCACGTTTTTAATTTCATCCCTAACTTAGAAATGTCATAACTTCTAGCTCAAAGCTCGGTTTAATCTTCCGTTTTTTTTAAAAGAAGCGTATTGAAGTTAGCTTTCCAAAAACATATATTAATAGGCCTAATTCTTTATGTAACTTTCTGGAGAATTATTTGAGTGTCAGCTGTATGAAAGACAAACGCGTTCTCGGTGTTTTTGCGATTCCGGGAGTTTGCGGAAACGAAAACGCGATCCGTTTGAAGTTTCAGAAAGCTAACACATAGATCTATAACATACTTTAATCCTAGATTTTAATTCATACTGAGATGGTACAGTATTGATTATTAGTAGGAGTTACTATTCGGCATATGCATTTTGTGCACCCTTGTGTGTAATATAATGTTCTATTTAATTTTAACCCATGTTAATGTATATACATTATGTAATTAAATAGAGAATGCAAGCATGAGTAAATGGTTAAATAAATGATGTATGAGGTGTAAGTATCCTATCTAATGTAAGCATGTATAAGTATGGCTTGTAATGAATATGTAGGTTCCATAGTATGTAATGTATGCAATATACAAGTTAATAAGATGTAATGTTCTATGTTAACACAAATCCTATATTACCTCATGTACCCCCTTACACTATGTTGACACTATCACACTTGACACTTTGTTCACTTATATTTTGACACTCTTTGATATGTATACACTATGTATGCCCATTTAACCCTCACTTGCCCCTTTGTCATGTTCACATACACACACATAGCCTCTTAAATAAGTATTTATGAATATAGTTAACTTAGCTATGTATGTATATTATATATATGTTAGCATATTGTGTTGTAATATATAAGTTTATATAACCATTTGAAATGCCATGATTATAGACCTAATATTGAATACCAATATATGCATGTGTATATATGCGTAGACATATATAGCTTAAAGTAATAGATTACCTAGTGTATATCCAATGTAAATTTTTGCCTATTTGAGTATTGAATAATTGCATGCTATATAGAGTTGGGTGTATGTTGGCTTGTATAGCCTTGTATTGATGTGTGCTTGCTAGGATAGTCTTGGTTAGGCCTAGTAAGACTTGCTGGGTTAGGACATGACCTAGTTTGACCTAGTTTGACTAGTGCAGTTGACCAGAGTTGACCAAGGATTGACTTTGGCCTAGTTTGACCTAGATTCATGTAGAATACATTGTAGTGCTTTATATTACCCTTCTGGACATGTTGTGACTTATGCTGTTCTAATTAGGAGCCAGACACCTCTCCTCGGACAGTATCTTTACCTTGGACATTCAGATATCAGGCGAGTACATTCTCTGATTATTTCATATCCTGCTTAGAATTATTTCCTGCATTAAATTACTTTACTTGTACTGTCACGTTGGTCACACGGATTGGTACTATATGGATCCTTTCTTGAGATGTTATCCTTAGGAAGCATCGGGTACTCTATGTTCTGTGCGTTTCACTTACATGACGTATCACTATGCTTCGTTGGTTCTTCGATCACTTGTGACATATACTCTTATGATCACAGAGTCTTCCTGGAATCCTTATCCCATTTATAGGTCTACTATGTATCACCCTTCGGGGGCTTACCACCCTTCGGGAGCTTACCACCCTTCGGGGGCTTATCACCCTTCGGAGGCTGTTACATAGTATCATAACATAACCTGGTTGGATCCTTGTGTATTGATTGGGGGTACGGGGGAGTAGAAATGGACATGTGAATAATACACCAGTAGTGTAGCATCAGAATCATTCCATAGTGTAGCATCAGAATCATCCCAGGCCATTTACATGTCTATATTGTACTCAGAATCACTAGCCACTGTTAGTCTCTATTTATAGTAGATATTTCTATTACAGCTCTTTCTCTGTTTACATACTGCACTTCTTTCAGTACCTGTATCTTACTTTACTACATGATTATATTTTCTAACCTGCTATGATCTGTTGAGATGTACTGTACTCGCTCCCGTCCTAACTGGACCTGTTGATAAATTTTACAGATAGCTTGGAGGTTGCCTGCTAGCCTAGAGGAGACACTTTAGAGGTTGTTTAGATAGTTATTTTCCATTGTCTGGAGTTGTATTTACTTTATGGATTACTGTATTTGAGTTTTGATATGTATTTCTGGGTTTTTGTATCTTAGACACTTAGACTTCTATCTCCTGTATCTCTTTTAGATTTCATATTTTATCTATCTTTATCATGCTCTACCTTAGATGTGATTGAGACTGTATCTGCTATGTCACCCCCATTCGGGGAGTATAAACTGCTTAGCCTTATACTGTTAGATGCATGAGACCTAGGACATCGTTCTACCGCCGACACTGCGGCGTAGGCTGGACGTTGTTACGTTCTCGTGCCCTTACTCTAGGGTGCGGGTCGTGACACGTTTTTAGTGGTGGCCCATGCAGGTCGAGGTTCGTATTAGTGCAATTTCGTAGTAGCGCAACGACTTAGTTGTACTACTACGAGCCTGCTATAGGATATATAAATTAAGATGTTAGGATGAGAGGATACTCAATCACTGTTAGGATTCCTTGAGAGATTCCTGGGATGACCCTTGAGAATCTCATTTTGAATTCCGATTTAAACTCCTTTTCCTTGTTTTAATTCACCTTTTTCCTTGATTTGAATTTGATTTTGTGGATTCATTGTAGAACTTTGAATCCTGGTATTAGTTAATAATTTTGATAAAATTTTGTAGTTGTTGATTTAATTTTGTATTTAGATTAATATTTTCAAATCCAAGGTACTCAATCACACTTATGATTCTTTGAGAGATTTCTGGGACGACCCCTGAGAAACTCATTTTGAACTTCAATTGGAATTCCTTTTCCTCTTGTTTGGATTCACCCTCAATCCTTGCTATTGAATTTAAGCTTGATGGGTTCCTCTCGTTTGAACCGATGAGAAGGAACATATCTTCATTATTCTTTCTCGCCATTATTCCCTTGCATTCTTATTTACCTCTTATCCTAAACTCTGTCTTATTACATTAATTACCCATATCTTGTCGTCCCTACCAGATGTACTTCAAAACCCTTGAATCTTCGTATCTTTTGCATGGAGAAGGCTAAGGAAGTGACGTAAATTATGTAGCTCAGAGAAGACGTAACTGGTTATTTTATGATGATCTAAAGGAAATCAAATGTGGAGTGTTCCATATGGAAACTTGAGATATAAATGTGGTAAAGATCTCGAATAGAATAAAGAGATGTATACTGCCAATCTGGAAACAATTATATTTCGAAAAATTTTGGGGTTATGAGATAGTTTATAGGTGTATTCAAACCAATGAGGATATCAGAGGTCAACCTAGTTTTGAGAACTTAGAAAATCTTGGTTATTAATTCTGGGGAAAACTTTTACTCTGAGGCTATGTAGAAGGTTAGTAATGGAAAAGAGAAATTAATTGTGTTTAATAAGGATATTAAACAAGATGTTGCGAGAAAATGACTAGGGATAGAGAGAACACAAAGTTATGGAAGTTTAGAGATTGTTGTGAAATATTTTTAGGAGAATAATATTCAAGGGTGTATGTCGAAGAAAATACGGAAGTTGATTTTATGATGGAAGATAAGTTTTGTAAGGCCTAGAGATTTAAATTAAATAATATGAGGAGAACAATTTGAACAAGTTCAAGGAATTCGTAAACGAGATTTAGAGATTTTAGGTCAAATTTAAGACAAGGTGAAAGAACTTGAAAATTTAAATAAATGGTTAATGTTGATTCCTAAATGTGAGGGCTGTGCTTCAAGAGTGATGTTTGGAAATTGGGAATTGCCTACGGTAGTCATGGTAAGGGTTTAAGTAAAGATTAAATTTTTATATGGAGACTGGTGAGGTAAAGATATGATTGGCAAGTTATGACCAGATGAACTTAAGAGTATCAGAAGCAGATGACTAACTCGATCTTCATTATTTTTGTACATTAATTACTACCTCTTGAACTCCCACTTTCTAATTGAGATCCTTGACGTTCCTTATCGTGACTTTGATATTCAGAATGTAATACTAGCTGTTACCCTCCAACAAATCTTATATGCAAGACCTAGACGAGCTCACCTTCGTGTAGGTATATCATGTCCCACTAAAACTCGTCTTCTTGTACTCTATTTTCTTGATATAATTTTCTGGTCAACTGGCTAAACTATAACCTCTACCATTATACTAAATTTCTTCTTATTTCAATTAGAAATCCAGCCTTGACTCAATTCTTTTGACCCGACATGTGATAGTGTTCTGCTTGTTTCCTTAGATGCTTAACCTTGTACCTTATCTGATTACTTGACCCGTTGGTTAAGAAACTTGGACTATGTAATTCCTTTCATCATTACCACCCTTATATCTTGTGCTGCTAAATTAGCCTTAGTTTTGCAAGCTTATCTATTTTCGAGCTTGGTCATGACATATTTTATTGGGTGGCCACCCACTAACATATTGTCTAATCAGAACCGGTACATGATGGTCTGATCAACCTATTGCACTTTGGTTCGCTTTTTCATGTATCAATCTACAAGAATGGAGACATAGTTAAACTTGACCCTAGAGTCTCATTCGCGACAGCCTTGACAATTCTCCTTGAAATCTTTTTATCGCCTATGAACCTCGTATTCGTACTCAGTCGAATTAAATTTAATCATGACCTGAACCTCCATCATTGGATGCTCGTGCTCATACTTTGATTTTATTTATTTCCCTTCTTGCCCAAATCTCGTTTTATCCCGAAATTGATCAACTTAGATCGTGTCAAGACAAAAATCTATTTGTGATTTGTTGTGCCTAAATTTTCAATTTTTGCCATTTTATGGAATAGTAACCTTTTAATAATTTTTTAGTTGCTTGTTAATGACCAATTTTTATATAGGATGGTAGACAGCCCTACAACCTTGATGATTGTTGTTCCCTTACCTTCCCAATTAGGACACCCTAAATTATTTGTGTGTTGATACCATAGTACTGTTTTGACCTAGAATGATTAGTGTACCTATGTGAGACTTCCAACTGCTACGGTATGCCCTGACCTTGTATACTATTCCTTCAAATTGCATGATTTAGATAAAAAAAAAATTTAGACCTTGATTGTTGGGAAATAGGGACATCACCCCATTAGTATCAGTTGTAGATATATATAGATTAGTCCTTGATGTGGGGATGTGTGTCTATAAACATGTAGCTTATGAGATTTATGAGAGATTATAGTGTCAGCCTTGATAGGATGTACTAGTCTTTTGGTGAGTATAAATGTGTTATGAGAGATAGGGGCCTATATGTCTTAGTAATGCATCGTTCCTATGGTAATAGAATGTATTAATAGATGGTTAATAGGAAGATAATAGTTGAGCATACCTATAGCCTATGATCAGTTCCTTTTCATCCTTAGTTAAGACCACTTTAAAATAGGTCCAGTCCCTTGGATATAGGTTCCAGTCCATATTTTATTGAAGTTCCATTACCGTCGTACAGCAGAGCAGTGTTGGAGGTATTCCTAGATTGACACTATTTAGATGTCCGTTTATTATTCCAGTGTTAGGAAGTGTTACCTTAGATATTGGGTAGGTTAGGGGCTCTAGAAGGAGTACTATCGATCTTAAATTTCGAGGACGAAATTTTTCTAAGGTGGGTAGAGTTGTAGCACCCAGTTTTCCAAATGAGGGTAATTTCAAAATTTTGTGTTTATAATTATTTTAATAATGATATTTAATTCATGATATGATTTTTGGTAATTTTAAATCATTTTAAAATTATTTAAATCAATGACTTGTGGTTTTGACGTTTTGCTAGTGAAACCCTAGAGACTGTTTGACCTAGAGCCTAACCATGTGATTATGATATTTTAATATTATTTCTGGCCTAAGGATATTTTGTATTTGACTTCTTTGAATTATTTTGATATTATTTTATTATTTATGATATTGTTTTGGGATTATTTGAGTCGGGTTCGAATTTCATCTCAATCCGACTTGTAACGGGGACCCGGGGTAACTTAGACTCTAGTTGGACCCATGCATTAGTTAGCCATGGCCCACATTTTAATTAGTCATGTTAGAAAGATTAGTCATAATCCTAATTATTAGGTTAACCATTTAGAGTTTTTATTTTGACCCTTTTACCCCCAAACCCTAACCAAAATTGTTTTGTAACTAAGGGAGGGGCAAACTTGTAATATTCAATGAGGGGGGGGGATAACCATTGTGGCCGGCCCTAATAGGACTCCCATCTCATTTCCTTTCTTTGAGAAGTCTTCTTCCCCAAGTGCTCTCAAGCTCTCCCAAGGAAGAAGCATTTTTCCTTGGATTTTCTCTCCTTTAGGTAATATTTCCTTCTCTTTTATTTCTCCATTTTGCATTTAGGAAAGTTTTAACCATAGGAATGACCCCCATTGTTGTGTCCCTATTTTGTGTCCTCTTGTGTCCATTATGTGTCCTTTAGGGATTTCTATTGTATTATTGTTGTGTCTTGTGTTCATGGGAAAAACCCCCAAACTTGGACACACTTTATATTTAATATATTGATTAAATGAATTAATTCATATTAAATCTCAGATTTGAATATGTAGAGATGTGTTCTTGAGTACTTTACATTTCATTCATGTATCTCTTATAGATGTGTTCATGTTACATATATAGATTTGCGTATGTATATATATATATATATATATATATATATATATATATATATATATAAAATATATATATATATATATATATATATATATATATATATGGGAAGGGATATTGCACCAAACTTATTGCATCAATTGTTGCACCAAACAATCTCAACCACACATTTATTTCTATCATGTGGCCATAAAGCATTCCATAAAGTTGTTGCCACGTCAGCATGCTTTATAACCACATGATTGAAATAAATGTGTGGTTGAGATTGTTTGGTGCAATAATTGATGCAATAAGTTTGGTGCATATATATATATATATATATATATATATATATATATATATATATATATATATATATATATATATATATATATATATATATATATATATATTGCAATGAGAGTGTATCTATATTTATATATGTAATAAATGGTTCATGATGATTATATAATCAAGTTTGTGAGTGTGGTTCCTCATATTATTATTGTCATTATTGTTGTGGATAATTAGGATATATATTGTGTATTCTTTTGGCTCAAACTATCTAAATCTGTATGATTTTTATCCACGTTTTTAATTTCAGCCCTAACTTAAAAATATCATAACTTCTAGCTTAAAGCTCGGTTTAATCATCAGTTTTTTTTAAAAGAAGCGTATTGAAGTTAGCTTTCCAAAAACATGTATTATTAGGCCTAATTCTTTTTGTAACTTTCTAGAGACTTATTTGAGTGTCAGCTGTACGAAAGACAAACGCGTTCTCGGTGTTTTCGCGATTCCGGGAGTTTGCGGAAACGAAAATACGATCCGTTTGAAGTTTCGGAAAGCTAACACATAGATCTATAACATACTTTAATCCTAGATTTTAATTTATGCTGAGATGGTACAATATTGATTATTAATAGGAGTTACTATTCGGTATATGCATTTTGTGCACCCTTGTGTGTAATATAATGTTCTATTTGATTTTTACCCATGTTAATGTATATACATTATGTAATTAAATAGAGAATGCAAGTATGAGTAAATGGTTAAATAAATGATGTATGAGGTGTAAGTATCCTATCTAATGTAAGCATGTATAAGTATGGCTTGTAATGAATATGTAGGTTCCATAGTATGTAATGTATGGTGCATATAGTAGTGCAAGAGAATAAATGAATGATGAATGAATGCAAGCATGAATGTAATGTAATAATAGATGTAATGTATGCAATATACAAGTTAATGAGATGTAATGTTCTATGTTAACACAAATCCTATATTACCTCATGTACCCCTTACACTATGTTGACACTATCACAGTTGACACTTTATTCACTTACACTTTGACACTCTTTGATATGTATACACTATGTATGCCCATTTAACCCTCACTTGTCCCTTTGCCATGTTCACCTACACACACATAGCCTCTTAAATAAGTATTTATGAATATAGTTAACTTAGCTATGTATGTATATTATATATATGTTAGCATATTGTGTTGTAATATATAAGTTTATATAACCATTTGAAATGCCATAATTATAGACCTAATGTTGAATACCAATATATGCATGTGTATATATGTGTAGACATATATCGCTTAAAGTAATAGATTACCTAGTGTATATCCAATGTGAATTCTTGCCTATTTGAGTATTGAATAATTGCATGCTATATAGAGTTGGGTGTACGTTGGCTTGTATAGCCTTGTATTGATGTGTGCTTGCTAGGATAGTCTTGGTTAGGCCTAGTAAGACTTGCTGGGTTAGGACATGACCTAGTTTGACCTAGTTTGACTAGTACAGTTGACCAGAGTTGACCAAGGGTTGACTTTGGCCTAGTTTGACCTAGATTCATGTAGAATGCATTGTAGTGCTTTATATTACCCTTATGGACATGTTGTGACTTGTGCTGTTCTAATTAGGAGCCAGACACCTCTCCTTGGACAGTATCTTTACCTTGGACATCCAGATATCAGGCGAGTACATTCTCTGATTATTTCATATCATGTTTAGGATTATATTTCCTGCTTTAGACTATCTTACTTGATGCTGACACGTTGGTAACACGGATTGGTACTATATGGATCCCTTCATGAGATGTTATCCCTCTCGGGAGCATCAGATACTTTTGTCATGTGTGTTTCACTTACATCACGTATCATATGCTTCTATCATCATAAATCTTCGAAAATCAGCTAGTGACCCATGTATCCTCATGATCACCGAGCCTTCACGAATCAATTCATGAATCACCCTTTATGGGCAACGTAGTATAATCATGAATCTTAACGTAACTTGAATGGATCCTTGTGTATTGATTGGGGTACGGAGGAGTATGAATGGTCATGTGAATAAATATCCAAAGTAGTGTAGTCATGAATCACTCTTAGTGTAGTCATGAATCAGTCCTAAGCCATTCACATGTTCGTCTGTACTCTAAATCACTAGCACTGTCTCTCTTTATATATATCATAGATATTTACTTACAGTCTCTCTTTTACATTATGCTATTTCTTCAGATCCTGTATTTTATTCTCTAGTATGATTACATTTTCTTTTCTGCTATGATTTGTTGAGGTGTATTATGCTCGCTCCAGTCCTGACTGGACCTGTTGATAAATTTTACAGATAGCCTGGAGGTTGCCAGCTAGCCTAGAGGAGACAGTAGAGGTTGTATAGATAGCTAGGGTTTATTTATAATTTATTTTCAGTCATCTTGAGTTGTATTTATGGATTACTGTCTTTGAGTTTTGAGATGTATTCTGGATTTGTATCTTAGACACTTAGACTTCTATCTGTTGTATCTCTTTTCGATTTCATGTTTTATCTATCTTTCTTTATGCTCTACCTTAGATGTGATTGAGTTTACATTCTGCTATGTCACCCCCATTCGGGGAGTATAAACTGTTTAGTCTTATACTGTTAGATGCATTGAGACCTAGGACAGCGTTCTACCGCCGACACTGCGGCGTAGGCTGGGCGTTGTTACATTTTCGTGCCCTAACTCTAGGGTGCGGGTCGTGACAGATTGAGACTGTATCTGCTATGTCACCCCCATTCGGGGAGTATAAACTGCTTAGCCTTATACTGTTAGATGCATGAGACCTAGGACAGCGTTCTACCATCGACACTGCGGCGTAGGCTGGGCATTGTTACGTTCTCGTTCCCTTACTCTAGGGTGCGGGTCGTGACAGGCCCCTTGGCCTAGCGTAGTAGTACGCGCGTAGAGACCTTGAATTCCTATGGCGTACACCTTTACCCTTTTATATCCTTACGCCTTTTTGTCATATCTTGATAATCATGAATTTATTTAATATGTTTGAAATAATAATTGTACACGACCTATTATAAAGTTAACATGACATGACATGACTTGACAAGCAAGCATGATGGGAACTATTGAAAGCTGTTACGACGGCTAGCATGACATGACAAGAATGACTTGACAAGAATGATTGACCTGGACACCGTGGACGATTGTGTTTGTACAAATGAACCAGTATTATCTTGCATCATGTCTAGGGCAGGGACCCCTGAGTACCACGGTCAGGGGGTACCTACTGAAATTGACTAAGGCTAATAACTAGAATAATCCAGTAGTCATGAAAATATTTTCCAGCTACAGGCAATCCCGTTATCTGGGCGCCCCATTATGGGATCTATAGTCTGCCGTCGAGTAGGGCACATTTCCATCACACAGTCATGTGTTGCACCCTTTAAGCTACTTAAGGGTACATGTTTTTTTTGGATAATGTACCCACATGAATTCAACCCCTAATTGCGTCTGGATAACCTTGATGGTCTGCAGGAATTGTGGCTGTGGGAATAATCTCATTGCATCTTGCTAGTAACTAGGCCTGTGATAACTCTAGCTAGTTAAAGTATCAAGCCATACTTATTTGTTTGGCCGTGAATGTTGGATGGAGTCTAAGTCCTGGTACCTGGTGTCACCCTCATTTTTTTGTATTTTCCCGTATTTCGTATTTATATTCGTATCTGGATTTTTGGCATGTATTTTTTTATTTTTCTCGACTTGTGGAATTTCGGTATTTCTCGTATTTTGGGTTTTGTCCTGGCTCGGTTTTAATTGGTTTTGGGTTGGTTTGGTTTGATTTAATGAGTATTGGATCACCATAGCCTATGCTCCACCCTCAACACACCACATCCCACCCTCTTTAAAACTCTACCAACATTTTCTCTCTCCTTATAACCACCATTTATTTCCTTCTTCTTCTTCTCCTTCCTCTACACAACTCTCCCAACCCTAGGCAAGTGCATCTTGCCACTACATGAGGACCCTCTTTTCTTTGTCCATCTGCTAGTTTAGGACATGGAGATCAACATTAGTTCTTGGGTTTTTGTGATTTGGAGTCTCTGTTGATGTAGATCTAAGTTATTGCTATTTTCGAATTTTATATGTTTTGATCCATTTTGGTTGGTTTTCTTTGAGTTCTGATGTTTCCATGTGGAAGAGCCTTCAGTTTCACCCAAGTTGGAACTTTGGAAATCTGGATTTGGAGTTCGGATGGCCAAGTTATGAACTTGTGAAGCTTTGGGTTCTTCGTTGGTGTTCTTGCTGTTTGGAGAAGACAGTGAGCAGTGTGCAGAGCTGCTTAGCTTACGCACACTGAGCTACGCGCGCTCTTTAGCGCTGCGTACGCAGGCTTGAGTACGCTTCCTGTTGGAAGCGTGTCTCCTTGAGTGTGCGTGACTTTCACGTACATTGCTCCCTTGAGTGTGCGTGACTTTCACGTACACTGCTCCATGGAGCGTACGTGACTTTTCATGTACGCTGTTCCCTTGAGCGTGCGTGACTTTTCATGTACGCTGCTCCCTTGAGCGTGCGTGACTTTTCATGTACGCTGCTCCCTGGAGCGTGCGTGACTTTTCGTGTACGCTGCTCCCCTTGAGCGTGCGTGACTTTTGTGTACGCTGCCCCCTGACCCCTTGCTTAACCCATTAGCTCTTGGAGTTTTGGTCTTTATTCTTTAAGCATGGCTCTTGGAGTTTTGTCCTGAACTTGATAATCACGAATTCACTGAATATGTTTGGAATTGATAATTGAGCATGACCTGATAAGTGGCCCGTCGTGGCGCACTCCTGACTAGTACACTTGATATGATAACCTGACCTGATATATCTTGAATAGCTGTTGCGACGGCTACCTGACATGACATGACATGTATAATTAATCCTGACACCGTGGGCGATTGTGCTTGTACAAATAATCCAGTCATGTCTTACATCATATCTAGGAGGGGACTCCTGAGTACCACGGTCAGGAGTACCTATTGAATTGGACTAAGGTTAATAATTAGCATAATTCACTAGTCATGAAGAGATATTCCCCAGTTACAGGCGATCCCGTTATCCCGGCCGCAAATGATTGGACTTGTAGCCTGCCGACGAGTAGGGCACATTTCCAGCCCAGTGTTATGTGGGGCACCCTCCATTGTCACTTAAACGATTGAACTCTATTGTCACTATAATGCATTGTACTCTCTAGATTGTCACTATAATGATTGCCTGGATAACCTGGATAGCTGCAGGGCCTGTGACTACTTGGAGCATCTCATTGCATCTTGCTAGTAACTAGGATTGTGATAACCCTAGTTAGTTAATGTAGAAAGCCGTAGGCAATGATTGGCCGTGATTGCTTGGATGGAGTCTGGTCCAGTATAGTATTGTCTAGAATTGATTGATTGTAAGATTGTACCAGAATGATTGAAGGATTGTCACTCCAGATTGTCACTATAATGATTGTCACTCCAGATTGTTACTTGACCTGATTTCTTATATTTATCTTGCCGATAAATGGTGAGAGAAACCAAGTTCCGTTCAGACGAAGGGTTACAACCCCGGTCCTTGTTTGGTTTACGGGTTGTAACCTAGCTATCTGAATAGTCCCATGGTTATCTCATCGTATATCGTCCTGACATACTTTTCCATATGTCCTGTCTTTTAGTGATTCTATGCAAGATTGTCTTTTATTATTATCCATCATGCTTTTTTCTTAAATTACTGTCTCTTATTATGTAATTATATTATTGTGCTAATTTGCTGGCTTTGGTTCTCATTTTGTAGCCTCCTTTGTGGCACTTGCTCTTTCTGGGGTCTGATCCAGCTGGTTTTGTATGGCCAGATACCGGAGCAGCAGCAAAGGATCTACCTGTCTTCCAGCCCGATGGTGACCACTAGGCGTAACCAGGGCATCGAGTGGGTTTCTTTTGTTCTTCCACTGTAATATTGTAAATTATTCTTTTGAGGTATTTAGCCGACGAGCAAGTGTTAGCTCGATTGTACTTACTTACTGTCTGCCTACGGGCTGTAACATGATTGACAAGCCCCGGGGGTTGATCATGTATGACTGAACTCTTGCTAGTCCTCACATTTTGTAACGACTAGCTTCATGATCATCTGGATATGTAATGTTTGGGACGCCTTACAATTGTATATTTGAAGATCTGATATCTTGTGATTATTATTAGTTGGTTGAGATTGAGACAATAGGCTATTTTATGACCTTAAGAGACTGATGGATTGTAGTGAAACCCTCACATATCTAGACAGCCGTGACCGTATAGCGGTGTGGATTCCATTCCGTTATACGTAGCTGGCTATGTCTGCCCCCGCTCTCCAGTATTCTGGTTCTGGGACGTGACACCTGGTTACTTCAATAACATGATTATTTATGCTTACCTTAACAATAATGATCAGGGGCCAAGTTCTGTTCAGGCGAAGGGTTACATTTCCGGTCCTTGTTTGGTTTAAGGGTTGTAACCTGGCTCCCGGAGCAGTTCTGTGTCCTCTCTTCGTTTATTGTCTTATTGCACCCTATGTCATGCTCGTCATGTTTTACCTTACCAACAAGAAATTGAGGCGGGTTTCTATTCAGGTGAAGGGTTACAACCCCGGTCCTTATTTGGTTTAAGGATTGCGACCTGGCTACCTGAATAGTTTTCTCGTACTCAATTCACTGTTGTTGGCTCTGTTATTATCAGTTTTCTTTATATATAATTAGCTTTAATACCCATTTATTATATGCTAGTTTTAGTTCCCAAGTGAAGTCTCCTTTGTGACACTTGCTCTTTCTGGGGTCTGACCCAGCTGGTTTTGTATGGTCAGATACCGGAGCAGCTCCAAAGGATCTATCTATCTTCCAGCCAGATGGTGACCACCAGGCGTAACCCTGGCAACGAGTGGGTTCCTTTTGTTCTCCCACTTTATTGTATGAATATTCTTTTGAGGTGTTTAGCCGGCGAGCACGTGTTAGCTCGTATTGCACCTTTATTTACTGTCTGCCTACGGACTGTAACATGATTGACAAATCTTAGGGTTGATCATGTATGATTGAAACTCTTGCTAGTCTTGACATTTTGTACGACTAGCTTCATGATCATCCAAATATGTAATGTATGGGACGCCTTACTATTGTATATTTGGTGCTCTGATATCTTGTAACTGCCTTTACTTGCTTGAGATTGAGACAATAGGCGTGTTCATGACCTTAAGAGATTGATGACTTGTAGTTAAACTCTCATGTATCTAGACAGCCGTGACTGTATAGCGAGGTGGGTTGCACTTCAATATACGTAGCTGGCTATGTTCGCCCCCGCTCTTCAGTATTCTGGTTCTGGGACGTTACATATTCCCTCAAAATGAGAGTATTATTATTATTATTTGTACTAGCATATATGCACTTGCCTTGCACGTATTTTAATATTTTTTGATTAGTTTAGGAAGACTCTTTAGGAAGATCATAGGGTAGTCTTCCTAATTACTAAGTTGTCCTTATTAAAATTAATGAACTATTTTAAATTAGTATAAGTATGTAAGAATATTTTAGGAATTTAAAAGTTTTACCATCTAAATTTTTCTATTATATAGTAGAATAGATGGGTTGTATCTAAATTATATCTGTACACGTACCTAGCCGAGTGTGGTTGGTATTTATTTTACTGAAAAGCTTCAAAATTATATTTTAAATAAAATAAATCATAAATGACAGCTGTCACCCACAACGCTACCAACAGGAACCCAACGGTCGGCTAGCCACCGAAGCTTGCCGGGGCCCACAGCAAATAGGAACGACACAAACAGTGGCAACGGTCATATTCTATCCAGAATTACCAAAATCACACTCCTGTTCCAAAAATTCCCCCCACCCGACACGCACAGAAGCGTAAATTCACAATATAGATATGGGTATTTCTGTATTTTACGCACAACAAAATCCTCATTAACACGTAAATGCCAAGTTTGGTGGGTGTTTTTGTCATTCAGGCACCGACCGACGCCTCGAAACCAGCCGTCAGCGTGTACTAACGTCACCTCGAGCGATTGTTGAAATACAAATATACCCTTCGATGGAAAGGTTTGTACGGGGTGTAAGTGTCATTTTGATTCGAGTTATCATCCCTATAAATATTGCTTAGGCGGACACGTCACCATCTCTCTTCTTTCTCTCTCTAAATAATTTATTTCTTGTATTCTCTCTCTCTATAAAATTATTTCCCCCAATCATTGAGATCTCAATTTCCGGATCGATCATCGAAGAGAAAGAAAGCTGAACTCGATCTCAATTTCTCAATTTGGTAATGAAAAAATCTCCTCGTTCCTTCTTTATTCAATCGAAAATTTAATGCTTCTTCTGAATCAATTGTTTCTTGGATCGTCTCTCATTATTCGATTCGTTTAATGAGCGATTTTAGGGTTAATTTGTACTGTTTCTGGTAGGAATAGTTTAATTCGGGAATGTAGTTATTCTTTCTTGAATTGTGTTTCAAGATCTATTGTTCACCCTTGTTAATTTCTTAAAGTTAGGGTTTTTATGCTTCCCCCCGTTGCGCGCTTGGAAAATCTTGAAAAAGAGGAGATTTTGGAGATTTAAGTATGATAAAGTGTAAATTACAGTTTTGTGAGTATTTGGGGGAATTAAAGTTACGCTTTTTTATGCTTCCTCTACTGTGCGCTTGTAAAATTAAGAACTTTTGCTTGAAAAAAGAGGAAATTTTGGAGATGTAAAGGTGATAAAGTGAAAATTACGGTGCAGTATTTGGTGGGAAACAATTAAACAAAGAATTAGTCTATCATTCGATATATAAGGTTGAAGAAAGTAAAGAAACAAGGACAAATCCCTAAAAATTTAAAGATCACAATAGATTTTTGTGTCAGAAGATAAGTCATGGTCGATTTGCATCTTCGCATAATTATAATTCATTTACCCGAAATGTGCATATTTTAGTAATAGCTGCTGAATGTTGATTGTGGGCTGCTTGTGCTTGCATGTTATACTGAATTGATGTCATCTTTATTTCCTGTAAACATATTGCAAGAGCGTGTCTCGGTCACTAATGAATGGGAGGATGTGTTGTGGGAGGCCTAAGAAGAGAGTCTCACTAATGGTTTGGTAGGAAATGAGTTGAGGCCATCACACTGACCAGGGAAAAGCTAAGCTAGGTCATTGATAGTCGTAAAGAACAATGTTGATCATCAATCGGAGCATAGAATTGGTGCTCTAGTGTGTTAAGTCCACTTTATTTCATGTTCAATGCGTAGGCATGTTCCTGATAACACCTCATAGCGTAAGGATTACTGTAGTGGGTGTTGATATTTATGGATCGTGCGCCAGTAGAATGACAAGATTGCGAAACACAATCAGTGTTCTAGAATGCGATAGAGGTGTTGGATATCGAAAGGTCATTTACTGGCAGAATGACACATAGGATCGCTTAATAGAATCATGGTAGTCTAGAATGTGATAGAAGCGTGTTTTATTTGAGAAATACTTTACTCATTTGCAGGTGACCTTAATCTTTTTCAATCGACTGAGTTGGCAACACATAAATAGAGTGAAAAAGAAAAGACTGCATTAAAAAGATGCTTAACTCATATTTATTGCTACCAACTCATCCGATTAGAAAGGATTAAGATGAGTATTTATCCTTTTTCCTTTTGTTGCTTGCTTTTCATGTAGTCTAGAATGTGATAGAGGTGTTGGATATGTAGTGGCAGAATGACACATAGGATCACGAGATAGAATCATGGTTCTAGAATGTGATAGAGGTTTATGTTCTTTGAGAAACACTTTACTTAGTTGCCAGTGACTTTAATATTTTTCAATCTGCTGAGCTAGCAACACAGGAATAGAGTGAAAAAAGAAAGAATGCATTATAAAAGATGTTTAACTCATATTTATTGCTGCCAACTCATCCGATTAGAAAAGATTAAAGACCAAAGGTGATTGAGTAAAGCATCTATTTTTTTATTTGTTGCTTGCTTTTCATGCATTGATATTAATTTTGTACCATAAGTTTGCACCTAATATAGGGAATCCATGGTTCAGAAGGGTAATCTGTCATTACTTAATCAATGTTTGTTCGTATATGACCTACATTGGTCCTCTAATCAAGCTTCATCTATAGACCGCCCCTGCTGTTACCAGACTGGTACCAGAGGATGATTGTAAAGTAACTAATGACACTTCTTTAGTAACCTTATAGTAGGAAAAATATTATATAGAAGAAAACCAAAACTTAGCCTACCTATAGACCGCCCTTCTGTTACCAGACTGGTAACAGAGGATGATTGTAAAGTAACTCATGACATTTCTTTTAGTAACCTTTTGTGACAAATTTATGGTATAAAACAGAAGGAACATGTTAACATGAACTATAGTTTATGCTCTGATCAGAAGCAAAAAATGTGATATTAATTTTGTACCATATTTGAGTTTGCAGCTAATATAGGGAATCCATGTTTCGGAAGGGTAATCCGTCATTCCTTATCAATGTTTGTTCGTATATGACCTACATCGGTCCTCTAATCAAGCTTCATCTACTTGGGCATGTATCGGACCTTTCATTCACAGGTGTATCACTGATGCAATCAAATGGGTCAATTTGTGTCAGTGTTCATATATGACCTATTATGTTTTGTAATATATTTGGATTTACGTCTCATAATTGTTTTCTAATATAGTGAATCCGTAATTCAGAAGGGTATTCTGTCATTCCTTATCAATGTTTGTTTGTATATGACCTACATCAGTCTTCTAATCAAGCTTTTTCATCTATTTGGGCATGTATCGACCTTTCTTTAACATGTGTATCACTGATGCAATCAAATGGGTCAATTTGCGTCATGTTCATATATGACCTATTATGTTTTCTAATTTATTTGGATTTGTCTCATAATTGTATCACCAAGTACTTATTCAATGGGATTGTCATTCCTTTTCAACTCTTTGCTTAATGTGTCAGAGGTGATTGCAATTGCCTATAACTTTTTTATTGTATTACTATTGCTTCTTTGTCTATAGGGAACTTGGAGGTCGTTCCTTGCTTAATGTGTCAGAGGTGATTGCAATTGCCTATAACTTTTTTATTGTATTACTATTGCTTCTTTGTCTATAGGGAACTTGGAGGTCGTTCCTTGGTTGCATGAGCTTAAATTAATTACCGAAAGGTAGGTCTACCTACCTGCCAATCAGCCGTCTAGGTTTTATTGGTATTGCATATAACTAACTTGGCTTGGAATTTGAACTGACAATAGAGAGTCAATATCAGGTAACAAAAACTTCGTCAATTCTTTGATGGAGCTTTCCTATGCTCCACAGCCTACCCCTTAATGTGTCAGACGTGACTGCAATTCCCTGTAACAACTTTTTTATTGTATTACTATTGCTTCTTTGTCCAGTCCCTTGATATTATAGGGAACTCGGAGGTTGCTCCTGCATTAGCTTAAATGCATTACCTTTATTGGCATTGGATGGTTCTCTCGTGCTTATAACTAACATGGCTAACTTGGCTTGTAATTTGAACTGATAGAGAGTTGATATCAGGTAAAAAAAACTTTGTTAACTCTTTGACAGCCTACCCCTTAACGTGTCAGAGGCGACTGCAATTCCCTACAGCAACTTTTTTTATTGTATTACTATTGCTTCTTTGTCCGGTCTCTTTATATTATAGGGAACTTGGAGGTTGCTCCTTGGTTGCATGAGCTTAAATTGCATTACCAAAATGTAGGTCTACTTACCCGCCAATTGGCTAACTTAGCTAACTTGGCTTGTAATTTGATCTGATAGAGAGTTGATATCAGGCAACAAAACTTTGTTAACTTGGCTTGTAATTTGATCTGATAGAGAGTTGATATCAGGTAACAAAACTTTGTTAAATCTTTTATGGAACTTTCTTATGCTCCACAGGCTACCCCTTAAGTAGCAGCTTTTAAACGAGTCCACTAACGAGCGGTTCTAAAAGTTCTTTACACGAATAAAATTAAATAGGAAAGGGTATTAGTAGTTATAATTATATATTTTTGGTGAGGATATAAATGAAATAAAATAATAAAATCCCTCAAAACCAACCGATTGGGGTGTTTATAAGCCACCCAAAATTACATCAACAAGCAAAGGTTTTCATAAATGGTCGGTTCAAAAACACCCCAAAATCGGTGAAAACACCGTTACCAAGCAGACCCTTAATGTGTCAGAGGCGACTGCAATTCCCTATAACAAATTTTTTTATTGTATTACTATTGCTTATTTTTTCGGTCTCTTTATATTATAGGGAACTTGGAGGTTGCTGCTCCTTGGTTGCATGAGCTTAAATTGCATTACCAAAATGTAGGTTAACCTGCCAATTGGCCATCTAGATTTTATTGGTATTGCATGGTTCTCTCGTGCTTATAGCTAACTTAGCTAACTTAGCTAACTTGGCTTGGAATTTGAACGGACAATAGAGACTTGATATCAGGTAACAAAAACTTCGCCAATTCTTTGATGGAGCTTTCCTATGCTCCACAGCCTGCCCCTATTATATTATAGGGAACTTGGAGGTTGCTCCTTGGTTGCATGAGCTTAAATTGCATTACCAAAATGTAGGTTTACATACCCGCCAATTGGCCATCTAGATTTTATTGGTATTGCAACTTAGCTAACTTGGCTTGGGATTTGAATTGACAATAGAGAGTTGATATCATGTAACAAAAACTTCGCCAATTCTTTGATGAGCTTTCCTATGCTCCATATAGCCTACCCCAATTATAATCCGTGACCTATGCTCCACAACCTACCCCAATTATAACCCGAGAAGGATTGAACGATGACGCTGATAAATTTTATCACTTATTTCAACCCAAAGGGTAAACAATAGGCTGCATATGGTAGTAAATATAATTGTAATAGGACTGCTTCATATTGATTTGTCACGAGGAGACCAAATGATTATTCTTTGATGGAGCTTTCCTGTGCTCCACATTGGAATCCTGAAGCACCACCGTGAACGATGACGCTGATAAATTTTATCACTTATTTCAACCCAAAGGGTAAACAATAGGCTGCATATGGTAGTAAATATAACTGTAATAGGACTGCTTCATATTGATTTGTCACGAGGAGACCAAATGATTATTCTTTAATGGAGCTTTCCTGTGCTCCACATTGGAATCCTGAAGCACCACCATGAACGCTAACGCCCCCGCGGTGCGGTAAGGCATCACCCTGTTGTGCCAGCAGCCAACTCCAGCGTGTCAGCTTAGTTATTTATCCTCATCTAGCCACAACCTTGATGTCTAGCTTCCCAACTGGTAGACGGTTCCTTTTCCCAGATCAATGAAGAAGGGAGAATTTGATTCTTCCGAAGAAGAGGAAGCGAAGCGCTATGCCAGGACAAGGGGACGGAAAAGAAACAGCTTTGGAGAAAGATATTGGTTCCAAATGCTTCTCCATGCCCAACAAGATGCGCCACCTTGGGATGCTTTACTCCTAACTCCACAACGGTTCCGAGACGGAGCTTAATTTGAGTCTCGGTTAAGAATGGCAATGATTTACGTTCCACACGGCACACAATTCCTTGAATAGTTTAATTCGACATCGTGATGGAGGACGCAACTTACGATCATTTGCTTTGATCGTGCAGCCTATATCTATTATATATAAGTTGTGAAGGGTTGAATGACACTTATTGACTGTAATCAGACTGCTTCATATTGATTGATCTCCAGGAGACCAAACCTCACTGGTTTGCTAGAAGGAACGATCACACTTGGAAGACACCTCCCAATTCTGATTTTGAGGAGAAACGATTAATTTTCCTCTTTTGTAATTTTCTTTACATTCAGTTTTATCTTGTGATTGCTTTTTGTGTTGAATTACGTCCTGTGTTCCAGTTCTACACAATTACACTAGTTTCTATACTGCATGGTTTGTACGTTAAAGTATATTCTGGAAACCTTTATAGAACTTCAATAGTTCTTTTTGGAAGAAGTTTTTCTTCTTCTAGGCTTGGATATAACAGTTTGTTGGCTATGTAATTTGATTGTTCTTCAGTGTTCTCCTTTGTTTACTAGCTACAATTGATTATAGTGAATCATAGAAATCTCTGGTCATTCTTTCAGAAATTATTTATTTTTGGTCACTCCTAAATCTTTTCATATATGGTAAGTTGTCATGCAGGCTTTATACTTGATGCTAATAAGTGAAGTTTTGTTGGATTACAGGATACCCGATTCATAATTAGTGAAGGGTACAAGAGGTTGCAGCAGAGGCTCTTTCTGAGGAGATGGTAAATATCAAATTCAATACCTTTTGTTGTGTACTGATTGATATCTGCTGAAATATACCTCCAATTCTGGGTGACTCTTTTCGTTTAAAGTTCATTTATATTTGGTTTTCTTCTCTTGAAATTAGAAGTTTAAGTTAATTGCATTTTCATCCCTATTTTTTGGGTAGGCAACCAACGAGAACCTTCCACCAAATGTCATTAAACAGCTTGCCAAGGAGCTAAAAAATCTAGATGAGACTCCACCAGAAGGCATCAAAGTAGTTGTTAACGATGATGACTTCTCTACTATATTTGCTGATATTGAGGGTCCAGGTGGGTGTCTTCCAAGAATTATTGCAGTTAATGCATTTTCTAGTTTTCAAGGTATTGCAATAGATATCTAATGACATCCATTGGCATGTTGCAGCTGGAACACCCTACGAGAATGGTATATTTCGCATGAAGTTGTTATTGTCTCATGATTTTCCACATTCACCTCCAAAAGGTTCTCCCACTTGTAGATTATTCTGTCATGATACGGCTACCATCCCAAGAGTGTTCTAAAATCACATCTGCTGTTCTTAACTTTTGCAGGCTACTTTATGACGAAAATCTTCCATCCAAATATTGCAACGAATGGCGAGATTTGTGTTAACACACTGAAGAAGGATTGGAACCCAAGTCTTGGATTACGTCATGTCTTGTTGGTAATGTCTCAATTTTTGATTCCTACCTTTCCTTCCCTTGAGGTTATGCAGAGGATTTCTGCTGAATTCCCTATTTGAATTCGTGCCACATTAAGATTTTGCTTATCTCAACCTGTTTTCTTATGTAAGTTACTCTATTCCACACATTGATGACAGGTGGTACGGTGCCTCCTGATAGAACCATTTCCAGAATCTGCGCTTAATGAGCAAGCTGGTAAAATGTTACTTGAAAATTACGAGGAGTATGCAAGGCTTGCCAGGTCAGCTCCTATTTTGATGTCCTTCAACTATTCTTTGAACTTAATTTTTTCTGTGGAAAAAAATTGAAATTGTGTGAATCATTTCCAATGTTTTTTTTTTCAACCACAAAAACATCAGGTGAGTTTGTGACGAAAACGCTAAACCGTTTGTTGTTTGACCAACACGCCAGAGCATCTGGCATTTTCACAGCAACTCGCCAACTATTTGGCATGTTCGTTATTTTTATTAAATGAATAAGAATCATTATCACGTGTGTAATTCGCCAATCACTACATAAGAAGATGAGAGGTTGAGAGAAGTAGAGGAAGAAAAGAGAAAGAGAAGAATTTAATGTATATTTTATTTATTGTTAATTCAAATTTTTATTTGTGTATGTTAGGTAAATTACAAATAAATAGTAACATATAGATGAATAAATAAATAAATAAATTATAAACAATTTAAATTTCTATTTGTATGTTAGGTGAATAAATGTTACAGATAAATAGTAATATATTGATAAATAAATACATTATAAATAAAGTAAAATTTAGATAAATATTTGTATGGTAGAAAAGTAACATTTTAAATAAATAAATATTTAGACAAATTATAAATATTAGTTTAAATAAATATTTAGGAACATATTCTTTTAGTATGACATCAACGTAACTATAACATTAGAAAGTAGGTTAAGACGACAACAAATTATTAAGCCAGTATGACTTAGAGTCTGACGTAGTGTGCTTGTGATATGTGCTTGTGATATTCGGCTTAACCGTACGGGAGCGTGCTGTCTCTTACTAACAACGACTGCTGGATAATCTGACATGATATCTGAAGTAGGCACCCTTGTGATATGTGCTTGTGATATTCGGCTTAACCGTACGGGAGCGTGCTGTCTCTTACTAACAACGACTGCTGGATAATCTGACATGATATCTGAAGTAGGCACCCGGGTGGTGGGTCTGCTCTAAAATAATCCAGAATTTGTTGTAAAATATTTCGTTGATAGTTCGTTGATCTATTGCAGGGTTTTGGATTGCATGCTCCATTCTAGGTAGCTCAAATTTTAATAATTTTAAATTTAATAGATCATCTAAACATTTATTGAGATATGTCATGGATAAACGAAAGAATAATATGTACCATCTTAGTGACACGTCTATACAATCATCATCTACAACTCGATGCTGGAACTGATATTCCTTAAAATTATACTATTAGTTGGGAAATACGAGAGGGCTCCGCAACAACGTATACAATCATTATTACCAAGTACTGCATAATTCAACAAATATGAGCATAAAACACATAATTTTTAATTAAATTTCATAATTATGCAATAACTTACAATCAACTATCGATGTAATCGTATGAGGCGTGTGTGACACCATAATTATGCAATAACTTACAATAAACCAACAGCATTGGCGCGCTCTACCATGACAAACACAGGTTCCTGGAAAATCATTTGTTTCAACCCCAACTGTTACATAACATGATCAGCTTGATGAAACATGTGTCCGTGTATATGATGTGATGATACCTATAGAGACTTGATCGGTATGTGGTTCTCTGTATCTCAGTGGAACCCTCCTCGTAAACCATAAGAGGCCACCTGGTAAAGACATCTGCATCTGTTTGTTAGTGCAATATTTTCAGGTTGTATCCATCTTCACATTATTGCATGCAAAAGTAAGTACAAAAATCAGTAATTGACTGAATACGTATGATAAATGCACACCCCTAACATCTTCTTTTATAGGTTATACACCGGAGTCCATGCTCTTAAACCTAAACCCAAGTCCAAGACGGGTGCCATCTCTGAATCCACCACTGCCCTGAATGTTGATCAGACAAAGGTGGTCCCTAGCAGCAAGGTGCCATTGCCCGCCGCACCATTGGCTGGTTCTACTGCCTCCAAAGCACCAGGAACCAACAGCCAGGATCAGAATGCAGTTGCTGTTCTGCCAACTGAGGCTGCCGTTGGAGCAGCGGCAGTACAGAAGAAGGCGGCGGCAGCGGTTCCCGCTGTTGGAAAAAGTCAGGTGGATAAGAAGAAGATGGACGCGAGGAAGAAAAGCTTGAAGAGACTATAGGTGGAAGACCCCGGCTAACAACTTCATATATTTAGTAGGTAATGGTACTCGAAGAAAAATAACATGAAGGATGACATTCTTCTCGGGTTTCTCTTGTGTAATCAATTCAATATGTTGTAAGAGGATGTTTTCCTTTAGCTGGTTGAATCGATCGGGAAATGGTCTTCAATGGATAATCAATAGTTAGACACATTTGTGTAACTTCAGTAGTCCAATCGCTGTTGCTTAAACTGTTGTCAAATGCTGTGCTTCCCAACTATCCAATAATGATACTAATCACAAGGACTCTAGTTTTGGGATGAGGTTGGGCTGTGCTTGTTTCACGGTTCAGTTGAGTTTAGGGTTATTGATCAACTTTACTGTAGTTTCTGTGCAGTTTATGTGGAATTGGCATGCTACACATATATTTACTGTAAATCTGTAATGTAATAGTCTATAGCGATATGATATGATGCGGTTGATACCGATATGGTTTGGCATGTTCCGATCCGATACTGATCGACACCGACACGGGAGGTCTCTTTTCTAGTCAAATCGAAAAAGGTCTCTTTTCTAGTCAAATCGAAAAGATAAATCAGTAAAGGTGTAAAACATAATAAAATTGTAAAAATAGGTAAACAAATAAAACTTATCTATCGTTATTGCAGGTAAATCAATCGGCAATGGTGACTATTATTTCATTCAATTTTAAAACTACGGACGAAAAATACTTAAAATTATGAGTAAATGTGTAAAATATTCTAAAATTTAACAATTATTTGTGTTCCGATACAAAAAAAAAAAAAATCGATAGTGAGATCCGAAACCCTCGATACTGTCGTCGATACCCCGATACTCATAGGAATTCTTGGTGTACAAGTCATCCTCTTTGCTACTTTCCACCAAGTTGGAAGATTCATCCACAGTAGTTTTCTGATATAGTAGCTAAAAAAGTTTTGAAGAATTGATCGATCGAGGAGGAGTTTGATGTGGTTGCCAAATTGATCAGAATGGCAAAAAGGTTTGAAATCGCGTCCACAATTATGCCTCTTTTGTGGTTCTTATTGGTGGATGGATTAGTGGTTAAACTCAATCGCAGCTAGCTAGCTTGCTTTGGATTACTAGTTGAGCTTGCATCCAAGCTTCACAGTATCGGTATCGAAATCGGTATCAGGCTATTCCTATGAGTATTGGTATCGACAATATCGATAGTATCGACGGTTTCGGATAGTCAGATTTTTTGGTTTCGAAAAACAAATAATTATTAATAATTATTTACATTTAAAAATATATATTTTATACATTTAGACATAATTTTAAGTATTTTCAGTATTATTTCTTAGTAGTTTTAAAATTAAATAAAATATTAGTCACCATTACCGATCTGTTTACATACAATAGATTGATTTTCTTCTTTTACATGCTTTTACAACTTTATTATGCTTTAAATCCCTGCTGATTTATCTTTTTCGTTTAATTTTCTTTGACGAATTGACCGTAAAAGTGACCCTCAATGTGCGGCATCGGTCAGTATCGGGTATCGGATCGGGACATGCAAAATCGTATCGGTATGGGCCGCCGTATCGGATCGGTATCGGCCCATCCTTTAAACCATGCTTGCATCACTTGCATCGTCCGTTCGTTTAGCGAAACAGTAGACATCGTCCTATATATTATCAACAATGCTATGTGGACCGCAGTATTGGCCCGCAACTTTGACCCGCGGTCCACGTGGGCACTCTTTTATTGGCTTCTACCGACGGACGGGCCCCACATTAACAGGGGGGCGAGTGATTTGGTGACACGTTGCCCGTGGTCACGCCCTACAGGCCAAGACCGCGGGCAACGTAGTGTTTTCGATATATTATACTCGAAAAGTCTTGTAAGAGAGCATATATATATATATGATGCTTGCTTAATAAAACAATGCACTCTTGAAGCTTGACTTGAGTTTGCATATTATAATTGAACCGATACGTACTTTCAGCAGATGAAGATGGAAAGCAAAAGATTTGAGGGTCTTTCAACCACCACGTATAATGTTCATACGTATACCAGGAAGGAAGGGGAAAGATGTGGTGAGGACTCAATTGGACTCGTAAAGGTCCGATCGACAACACATGGTTGGTTGTAGTTAGCCAGGACTACTATGCGCTCAATGATTTATTTTGTTTGTGATCCTCGTTGCAAGCAAGACTAGTGGCATAGCTCCTCATCTTTGAATTATCCACCGTCTTATGTGAATCGAGAGGTTTTTATTAGCTCTTATTATATATAAATTTTTTTCCATCATTGAATTAAATAAATAAAAGGATCGGAATAATACGCTTTTCCTAGGATCGAATCCAAAGTTTATGTCTCTACTGTATACATTCTTGTCACTTGAACCAGCAGGTTTTCTCACATATATATATATATATATATATATATATATATATATATATATTAAAAAAAAAAATAATATATATATATATATATATATAGAAAGAAAAAAAAAAAAATATATATATATATATATATAGATATATATATATATATATAGTCATAGTCATAACCCGTGCCCATAGTGCATGGTTCATTTAAGGTATATTCCCCCTCAAAATCTTGGACCCCCAATTTTAAACGAACAATAATAATTATGAGGTCCCCATCAAAATATTAAATCCCAACCACTGCTGAATGTGAATTTTCTTTGGATTCCCCATAAAACTCCACTCTCAATAATGCTCATCCACAACCATTATGAGTGCAAACCCCACTCTTTGGATTCCCCATAAAACCCCACTCTCAATAATGCTCATCCACAACCATTACGAGTGCAAATCCCACTCTTTGGATTCCCCATAAAATCCCACTCTCAATAATGTTCATCCACAACCGTTGATTCACCAAGATTAAATCCCAACCACTCTTTATCTTGGCACAGTCAGTCCTAGGATTCAAAAAACTTTGTGTTTTGTATATATATATATATATATATATATATATATATATATATATATATATATATATATATATATAAATAAATAAAATATATATATATATATATATATATATATATATATATATATATATATATATATATATATATATATATATATATATATATATATATATATATATATATATTCGAAATTGGTAATTTGAATGTTCGGAACTTGTACAATTTTTTGCACTCACAAGTTAAAAAAAAGTTGGTGTCATTTGATATTCCTAAATAGTCATTCATGTATGTATAAAATAATATATATAATATAATAATATTATTATTATTATAAATAAATAATAAATTTAGAATAATTAAGGTAGTTGTCTTTTAGTCATCTCTTAAAAATCCCCCTCACTCTAATCCGTAATGTTAATGTTAATATTAATGTTAATATTGATATTAATGTTAATATTAACATTAAATACTAAAATTAACATTAAATTTAATATTAATATTAACATTAACATTAACATTAACATTAATATTAATATTAACATTAACATTAATTTTAACATTAATATTAACATTAATATTACGAATTAGAGTGAGGAAATTTTTTAGGAAATTTTCTAAGGAAGACTTTTGATCCGCTCCCTATATATATATATATATATATATATATATATATATATATATATATATATATATATATATATATATATATTTGGAGGAATTGTTTTATTGGATCTATATGAGTTCGGTGGACTGAAGAACGGATTGATCCAACAATAATTTTCTCGTCCTCGCATGTAGAAGCGTCAGCCATGTATTTTGATGGTGGTCTGCAAATCCTGGTTGTGTGTGAGAGAGAGAGAGAGACTTGGCTTCCACATGTAATGTAGTGAGCTAGCCTACATTGTTAGGAATATTTTGGCCACTAAATGAATGAATGATAACCACATGCACCATTCAGTCAAGTGCTGTCCGTTCATTTCTTATAAATTAGGCTGAAACAATCAAAAACGATCGAATGGTTCTAAAGTTAGTTGGCGTGGACCGTGGACAATTTATAACATGTTAATAATATAAAATTTTACAGGAGTTGCGCTAGAAAAAAATATTTTTTTTTTAAATTTTTAGTTAAATTAATAAAATAAAATAAAATAAAAAGAATTAAGTTATTTTGCATGGACTAAGACTCGGTCACGACGCAGATGACCTTACGACCGTACAACAAAGAAAACAAAGCTTTGTTACTTCTCTCTTCCAAAAATAGAATAAATCTCTCCGATTTCTCCACAAAACATTCCTTAAATAAATAAAAAAAGATATCCATAATATTACATCGAAAATCTAAAATAATTTCGTTGTTCACGTAAACGTACTATGTACTTCTAAGTACGAAACAGTCATCCGTAATTATCGATATATAAATTTTTTTTATAATTATTAGCAGTTTTAAGTTTTCACTCATTTTTTAGACCAACTCTGTGGCAGCATGGGCCTTCCACTTGGCGTGACGTCCATGAATCTAAGTTTTGGTCCACCAGTTTTAGTACGCACACGTGTTGATCGTTTGTGGCGGGAGAGACATAAATATATATTTGATTTGGAAGCTGATGTGTCCACGTCATTATTTCCGTTTCTGAACGTGTGGTTCTGATTCGGTGGTTGGCCGGAGTGAATGTTAAGCTATAATAAATAATCTGCTAATTTGACATTTACGTCCCCGTTGATTTCTCAATATTGACTTGCGAATATAGAATTATTCCGAGGGGTGGTTTATAAAAATTCCCTTACGGTCTCGTCAGGAACTGCCACGTGTCGCCCCGCTGTGTTGACCACGACGTGCATGGGGGGAACCATGCTGTGGGCCGCCCACCGGTTTGGTGGTACGCGATATTTTTGGAGGCGGTGGGATGTGGTCACCTCTAAACCGGGAAAGGTCGTACGGTTACCGCCTTCATTCCCACCTTCTGCGACGCTAAGCAATATGGACCATAAGAGTGACCATACTCAATAATGAGAATTCAGGAAGCTGGAGCCCACTTGACGATGGAGTAGTATTCTGGGTGCGTTTAATTAGATTTGAATTAAGAGGAGAAAAAATAAATCAATAATAATACTTTGAGTTCGAGGGAGTCGAGGTATGTGGACAGGGAAGGATGGCTCTAAGGCTCTTCAACCAGAAGCAACCGTCCATCCTTTTCTTACTCGTATATTCTAATGGGGAATTATTTTTGCTTTTTTTTATATCTATACATCCTCCTCTTTTCTCTTATTCAAGCCACTAAATAAATTTGCATGTAATATTTCAAAAAAACAAAAACAAAAATACCATATATTTCTATTTTTCTTTTCTTGCGTTTACTGTATTTTAATAAATGTTTGTGATTGTAATAAAAAACCTAGAGACATAAAGTAACATACTCACATAATACCTAAATTCAGTGTTTTGAAAACCGGACCGATGATCGAACATAACTTTTTTGGTATAGGTCGGACCTGGGTTCAACCAGGTTCAAACTGATTTGATTTGGTTTGGTTCAAATAAGTAAGATATTCGTATTTACTTTTTGGTTTTGTTCTTAGTATGTTGGTTTGGTTTAATTTTACAACTATAATGTCTATCAAAACGAAACCAAGAACCAAATGGTCCAAATTTTATATGATAAATTTTTTTATGAAATTTCTTTAAAAAAAAATCAAAATTACCAGTGAAATTGTGAACCGGTTCGGCCGATTCACCGGTTGAACCCCGATTTTGAAAAAAATCGACGGTTCTTTAAAATAAATGGTTCTAGTCGGACCGGACTTTTTTTGGCCTAAATCGATTGGACCCGATCCAATCGTCGGTCTGGTCCAATTTTTACAACACTGCCTACATTTGATAAAGACTAAATAACTAACCAAAGAAATATCCATAAATTTCTATTCTACCAATCAAAAAATTACTAACGTAATGTACTCAAATTTGATTCCTTCTCTCTTTAGAAAGAATTACTACCAACCAAGGAAATATAGATAATGATTATTATGAGAAATAATTAGTAGGCAAGAATATTTAGTTTAAGTTTGTACACTCCACAAGTAAATAATTTAGAGAGAGGGGGGTTACCTGTAAAAGAGGCCATATTCTTCCGTTTGTTTGTTTATATATAGAACATTCCCCGAAACCAATTTTCTACTCGCGTCGCCTCTCTTCCTTGAACATACTTCAACTCTCTTTCTTCCTTTCTCCATCCAAAAAAAAAAAATTAGGGTTAGGGTTTTGAGAAGAGAAGGATGAAGAAATCGTGTCCGAGCAGAAATCACTGCGAGCTCTGCGGAGAAGAAGCCTCCCTCTACTGCGACGCTGACTCCGCCTTCCTCTGCTTCCGGTGCGACCGCCGCGTCCACGCCGCCAACTTCCTCGTCGCCCGCCACGTCCGCCGCCTCACCTGTCCCTCCTGCCTCTCCCTCGCCGGATCCGGGAACTCCGCCGCCGTCGTCTCCGGATCCGACCCGACCCTCCCCCTCAACCGCCCCCTCTGCTCCTCCTGTGCTCCCGACGGACCCCCCTCGTCCGCCTCCTCCTCCGCCTCCTGTCTCTCCTCCGACGATGAATCCACGTCCACGCCGCCGCCGCCTCCGAGGAAACCTCGGGCCGGAGGGCGTACGAAGAGGACGATCGCACACTGGAGCCGGAGGATCGGGATGGAGGGGGTCGCCGGAGTGGCGGCGCGCGTGCTCCGCGCGTGCTCCGGCGACGGGGGAGGAGAAATGGCGGTTGTGCCGCCTCGCGCGTCCCTGGCGGCGGCGATTCTGTATGCGGCGAAGATCTGCTTCTGCCGCCGCGGCGGCGGCGGCGGCGGCGATCGCGTGTGCGGGGAGGTGCTGAGGAGGCTGGAGAGGTGCTCCGGCGTCCCGGCGGAGCTGATACTAGCGGCCGAGTCGAGGATCGCACGTGCGGTGAGGACGAGGGCGCGTGCGGCGGCGGAAGGATGGGCCGACTCGGAGTGCTCGTAGGTGTAGTGTGGCACGTGAGAGGCCTTTTACTATTAATACTAGTTTTTTTTTTTTTTCTAATTATTAGAGAACGAGTATATTTGAAAATAATAAATTATATAAGGAGGAGTTGTAATTTCAGGAAAATGTCTGTAGTTTAAGTGCTTGGGTTTTTTTTTGTAACATGATTTGTGTATATGTTTAGTTGACATATTGTTGTTGTTGTTGTTATTGTTGCATTCCAATTTTTATGTCAAAGGCTATCAGTAATCTCTATGCTTTGTTTCAAATAAATGTGATTCTCAAATCATACTTATTTAGTAATCACTATATTTTGTTTCACTGCCGTACTGCGTTTCAAATCTGGATGTACTAATCAACACCCCCCCTAAGGCTACTTTTGGACGTCGTTTGGTTTACGGATTTAAGGAAACGGATTTAAGGAACCAAGAAAGATTTTTTTTTTTTTTTTTTTTTTTATAACCACAAATTTGGAAATTAATTTTCTGACAAACAAAAAAATTGGTGGAAATATGGTTCCACTCGAGGAGAAATTATTGTGTGGTCCGGCCTCACCACGTGGCAATGATGAATGGTGAGTCCGGCCACTAATTACTTGACACTTGACATAATGTTTGGCATAAAGAGTTTCAAAAAATTGTAAAAAATATATAAAATATGTCGGAATTCACTTGACATATAATTAGAAAGAAAATAGAATTTTTTCTTTGAAAACATTAAATAAAATTGACCTAGAAAATAAGAAAAATATAGTGATATAATGGATTATGCCAAGTGTCAAGTAATTAGTGGCCGGCTCACCATTCATCATTGCCACGTGGTGAGGCCGGACCATACAATAATTTCTCCCACTCAAGACCTATGGGATTAATTTTTCCTCTCCTTTCTTAATATTTATTACAAAAATTATGATAAAAGTAACCATGTGTTTGTTTATTTTACGATTAATGTTATTTTTTAATATTTTTATTTTAAAAGGTAAGGATATTGGAACATTGTTATATTTTGCTTTCCTTTTTAGGTAGTATTTTTGTTTTATCAAACAAGAGAAAAAAAATGTGACAGGAATTTAACTTTTCTATTCCCATGGAAAATACAAAGGAATTCATTTCCTTTCCGTGAACCAAACGAGGCCTTGGTTCGTGGAGGGGTTATTGGGTAAGAAATTTTTTTTTTCTTTGTTTTTGGTATTTGGATGTCAAAAAAAATAATAAACAGCAAGAGGAAATTAATTTTTAAGAGAAGAAAAAAAAAAGGGGGGGGGGGGGGGGGGGTTTGAGAATGGTTGCCCCACTCTCATCCATGGATTAACTTTTCCATTCCAATTATTTTGGACCTTTCCAAATACTAAAAAAAATTTAATAAAATTTATAATTTTTCAAAAGAGAAGCAAAAAAGAGAGCAAATAATTAAAAGAATTACCAAACAAGGGCCCAAGTGAAATTATATACCCTAACAATGTACTATACCTTACATATTGAGACTTTGCTATGTCTACAACAAAATACTTACAATTCTCTTGCAACCGTAATCAAGGTTGTAAATATTTGGTTGTAGACTTAGCATTTCCCATTTTGAGAACAATCTCTACGTCACAACATTTCATGCATACAACTTCAAGGATTTCATGTATACAACTTCGAGGGATGATGTCAATAAAAGAAAAAAAAAAACCTCTTAACTTACCAACATTGTCCTTATTCACGATTATTACAAAAACCCCAAAAACTACCCTCGTAGAAATGAACTAATTTGCAATATGCAATGCTAAATGATTTACCAATCAGCACCTCGTAACAAACACCTCAAATAACACAAGGCTTGCAATGGATGATCTCATTGAAAAAAACAGAAGAAAAACAATGGAGAACATGTAGCATATATGTACACGAAATCAGTAGTTCATGACCGTTGTGGTTACCAAGGAGAGGCAGAAGATCAGTTGATCGAACCACAGGAACATATTATCCATTCCATTTATAAAAATGGTTGGAATCGAGGGCAGGTGGTTCATTGAAGACGTGTGCATGAACACTTAAAAAAATTGCAGCCTGCAGCCTGAAAGTGAGAAAGGAGAGAAATTGCTGATGCCAATCCAGTGAATTAAGAAGGAGATCAACTAGCTAGCTACAAGTCCATCTAATTTAGATGTACACATTGTCGACCAAAGTTGCATATTGCAAGTTACAACTGTTTGAAACAAAAGGCACACATTCAATCAGCTTCAGAAAACTTGAACACGCCCAAAGAAAGCAAGAGAAAACAGGGCCAATCTAAATGTAAGTTCAAACAAATTACAAGTAAATTGTTTCTCTTCGCCTGCTAAAGGAATCTGAACCTTTTTTTTTTGTTCATACTGCCACAACTGCGCATACAATTATACAACTTTGGTCCTCACCAGCCATACTTGGCTTGAGTCTCCGCCTTCGTGAGGAATCCCTTGGCACGTCGCTCCGCAAGTTCCATCTCTTTCTGCTTCATGTCAAAGAACAGAGATCCTATCTGATGTTTCCTTTTGTGCAGCTTTGATGGCTTTCCCTTACTCGTAGACACTGGCTACAGAATGCACATTTAAGAGAGAGAGAGAGAATAGTAGCATCAGAACCTTGAGTAAAATTGTAGAGGTGGTTTCCATATGTTACAAAGAAGCAATTTATGCCAAAGTAGAAGAATGTATGAACATCCGCAAAGAAAACTAAAATATCAATATATCTCCTTGAGAAAACCGATCAGCCAAATGGCAAAGCCCAGAAATTTGGGATTCGGGCTTTGTTTTAATATTTGGCCGAAAGGGCAAAGGAGCAAGAAAAACCGGGTATAAAACTGAATAAAATTTTCATAGCATGGAGCACTAACGGAAGTAATAAATATATAACAAGAAAAAGTCTTAGTTACCAAGTCACATCTACGACCTGCCAGACTTGAATGCTTACTGACATGAATTTAACTAATTGGCCATGATTGATATAATGCTTTCTGTGACATAACCTGCAAGTTGGGCCACAAAACACACATAGTTTATATATCGATTTTTGAAGGCAGTTTATATGGCTTCATGTTTGGACCAAATATGGCCAAAGCCAAAAGCCAACCTCTAGAAAATAAAGGATCAGCCATATCCAATCATGTTTCTACCATGAAATATGAATTTCTAACCATACAATAAGATGGCATACATTCTCAAAAGGATTTCTTTTAGGTGTTTGGAACATTTCAGGACTATAATGTTCCCATACTTAAAATACAGTACTCGTGGTTCTTGGCAAATTGCTAAAAGGAATACCTTGATTCATTTGCTAAACGGATTTTATGTATGCATGTTCAAAATGATATTGCATACATCGAATTGCCAAAAGAAACATTTTTTATGAACCAAATTACACAGGGACCCTGACACAAATTGTTCATATAGGATAGTCATCCATAGTTACCTAGGTCGCGGTTCATGCCAATACACCATATGGATAAAAGTACAATGTACGATACTCCCCGCGGGTAGCAGTACGAGGGGGATGGCTTAACGACTAAGTGAATGCCATTCCTTTCACTACTTGGTTTGATGTGTCTTAGAGATCACTCCCAATTTCCTATAACAAATTGTATCATCTTACCTCTTCTTCTAGACTATAAAAAGTCTAGAAGAACTTGGAGTGAGCTCCTTCGTTGCATGAGATGACTCACAAATAAAAGCTATGCATATGTTTACCAGCCAACCGGTTGTTTAGGTTTTATGGCATGTCCTTCTCATAGTCGCATGCTCATAGCTACCTCGGCTAGAAATTTGGCACCAACAAAGAGGGTTGACGTCAGATCAACAATTGTTTATAAAAGTTGCCTATTCTTTTATAGTGGGTTGACGTCAGATCAACAAAGAGGGTTAACGTCATATTGGCAAGTGCACGACGCGAAGGAAAAGATGATAAACGTGTCAAAACGTGCGTACGTGCACGAGATCATAAAAGATGGCTTCGTTGCGAAGAGAACAGTTGTGGTATGTAGGTGACGGAATTGTCAGATGTAGCATGATGCCTCGAAAGGTGTTCGGGCCTTCGGGTCGTTCGGTTGGCGAACAATGAGTTGAGGTATGATACCATTGAACATTGAAACGAAGTATGAAATGTAAGAACATAGAAAGTTAACGGAAGAAATACGAGATGATAAAGTCTGAGTCTCGAACTCAAGACTATGTTTGGTTGTTTGAATAGTAGTGTGTTGCATGGTCGAATGGACTTGAGATAATTGTGATAATCTTCCATGCACGGAACGTTCCCTCCGAACGGGTGCGCCGGGGCACCGGGACCGTTCGGCCTAGGAGGGATATAATCTTTGATAGGCGCACATCCGTAAGACGATTAGCGACCGCTTAGCAAGATGTGAAAAGCCGCAAATGATGATATGCAGCAGAAAGTCTCCGTAATTGGGACAGCAATCCACTACGAGAGACGCCGGACTACCCAATTCGAGAAAGAAAGGAAAGAAAGAAAAGAAAGAGAAAAGAAAGAAAGAAAAGAAAGAGAAAAGAAAGAAAGAAAAGAAAAAGAGAAACGCCTTTAGTCCATTTTGGCGCGGATACGCCAACGACCTTCATATAGTTAAGGAACGATGAGTTGAAAGTGCATGCACGTATGTGTCCCGCACACATAGATCCTGCATAGAGAGCACTTATAACATGACAGGGAAGGAATGGGGCGTATTCACCTTGCGTCGGTGCAAGGACGAGTGCGTCTATGTTGGTAAGAAGTCTCGCCACGAAACAAACATGAGATTGCTTGCATGCTTGCCTATTCAATTCGAATAACATGCTTGCCATGATAACATGCTTTACCGCTTTCGAATATGCCATGAAATCGACCCTAAGAAGAATATAGCAAGATCATAAGCTAAGTTGTATGATTGAATATAAATACTACAATGTCGGTTTAGAAAGAAGGTCTTTGCATCAGTACATGCGAGGATGAACATACTGATCCCCCACCAGCTTTCATACAGGGTGCAGGGAATAGATTGCTCGCGGCGAAGCTTTGCTTGATCGCGCAGAGGCATGGAATGCTGTAGCGTTTGAGTGCGATCGCATTGACGCTCAGACTTGCAACATGATTGATGTGACCGAGATATAGAAGACATGATGTATGGAACGGTGAAATCCTTTGTGGGCAAGAGAGAACTTGAGTGTTGTAGCCAATCCGGCAAATTCAGTTTGGCTATTGAAAGCCTTTGTAATCTCAGTTCATTATCAATAAAGAGAATTGTTTCGTATACTCTGTTTTCTTCCGTTTGCTGATATCAAATTTAAGATAACCATTTTGAGAACTTGCCATCTTGCCTTGCACGAGCGCAACTCCAGGCTCGTGCGGCATCACGCCCCCTGCGAGGACGATGATTCGGGTGGATTCCAGGTCGGGGCGTGAGAATATATATGCATATCAAATATGTGTAGAGGGTGACGCGACGTTAACGCTTGTTGCTTGCATCCTGGAGAATGTAGGTTCAAGTCAAGGAAACAACCTCTCTCTCTCTCTCTCTCTGTGTATATATATATATATATATATATATATATATATATATATATATATACGTCTGCGTACATGAGCCTCCCAAGATCCTGCATAGGTGGGAGCCTTGTGGCACTGGGACGGTCCTTGTGTTTGTCTATCCAATACTACCTACTCTTGTTACTTACATATGCATCATTTTGACAACTCAGTGTTTTATATTACCATTTGAATAATATCTTTGTTGAAATTTCATCTTGTAAGATCTGGATCGCTGGGTCAACACTTTTGGTTATCCAAATTGGGAACGTGGGACTCCGGACGCCGTTCCTAGGGGGATAATAGGAAACCGATGACTATAGTCATCAGACTATCTCATAACAAGAGTTGGGAAGATTGCACGGTTGGCGACAAAATTACAATATTGAGTTGGTCAAAAAAAGCTCATCAAGGGAAACACAGAATCAGTATGGTGAGCGCCTACCAATAAAGGTAGGCTCTAGAATGGGCTGAGGAATAAGAAAGGACAGCCTCACAAACAATTATTAGCATTGCGTCACAAGGATTCAGGAGACACTAAGAAGTTTGAAGTCTTCTTGAGAAATCAAGAAACTCCTCTTAGAATGCTTAAACACTCATCTTGGCATGTTAGAGTATGGGTGAGAATGCACATTAGAGACGTATCCCAAAAGACGAACTAGTTCACTGCTGTGACATCGTTATATTTCATCTCTTTCGTAACTTGAAGGTATGCGGGCGCCTAGGCGGAAGGTTTTACAAATTACAAGTATCACTGCATACATGCTTTACATCATATTATACACATTCCTAAATCCAATATATCATGAATCATGATATGATATCAGTCACAAGTATATAATTTTTTGCAACATGTACAAGTATACAAGATCCTGGGGTCACTGGGCTTCTGCTGGTAGTGCACATGTTGCTACTGCCTGCTTGGATTCTGCTAGAGCCTGGAAGTGTACATGCCGCTGCTGCTTGCAGGTTGCTGAAGGGAAAAATCTGGGCGGACGCCTAGGCGAGGCGGGTGGCTTCTCGCCTCGCCTATCGCCCAATTCACAACAAATAACAAAACCTTCATCTTAAAATTTTGGATCCAGCTACATGAATCCTATCTTTCATTAAGCTCTCCTAGGGGCGCAGTTTTGAGTTGTATAATTATAGGTAGTCAGGCTCATATGGAGAACAAAAGATTCACTATGCTGCTTTCTCACACCTACGCAAATCAAAATGAGAGTATATCTGGGAACTGCTGCTGCAGTATAGAATAGTCTTTTATAAAGAAAAAAGATTTTGGTTCTACGTTGTAGCAACACGAATAAGATAGCTACATGAATCTTACATAACCTTGGGTTGCCAAACCGTATGAGAGAATATAACATCACACTTTTATTTCAACCACCAATAAAAACAAATAAAAAGTGGCAGTTTTGGTAACTTCTGTGTATACAAAAAGCTGCCAGTTATGGTGTCAGTTTAATAATATGTCAATAATGAGTCCCAAACTGTTAGGTAGAGACAGGGTCTTCAGTAAAAGACCTTTTTTTTTATGAACCACAGTAGAAGTAGTAACATATATGCGCATGCAAGCTCATGTTTTCATCTAACAGTTGTAATCTAGGGGTAAAAAGTTTCCATCTCTATAGAGGAGTCTATACCAAACAGTTAGAGAACTATCTACTCAAAACTTCCTCCTAAATTTCACATTTTTAGGAGTGAAGTGTAAGAAATAATTTGTAGGGCACACTATGATAGAAAGTGAAAAGTATAGATATACCATAAGAATGTTAACCTGACCTTTTATCTAATTGGAAATGAGAGCTTCCATATCACCGAAAACCCAACATCCAACCTATTTAGTATTTAGTAAGGAAACCAAAAGGAGACTCTTCCCTATTCCTGATCTAATACTAACTATTAATTTACAAGAAACGAAGAAAATATCAAACTTGATACGCCAGTCCGATAACTATTCTTTTCAGTTTGCCCTCATTTGCTCTTAGCATATTCTTCATTAACTAATCTGTTTCACCTCCATGGATCTCATTCGTCCCCTCTCTTCCCCACAATCTTCCAGAATTTAAGCACTCTATTCATCTATTGCCACCTCTGAGGCATTGCATCACTCCAGTAACCAATTCTTCAACCACTGCCATCAATAACCTCAATGATTAACTTCTTTGAACCACTCTCAGATACTCCCTTGCTCATCACATCTAATGTGCGTATCAAATACCTTATGGAAATTGTATACTGATTATGTACAATTTATATTTTTATGTTTCCAATTATATCATCTCTCAAACCTCAAATTTAAAAATGAGAATTCGTGAAGTTTATGGTTTTCCTTCATTTTACTCAAGGGCCAAGCACTTTTGTCTATGTTTTCGCCTTTTCAAACATTGAGTTGCACAAACTGAACCAGTGCCATATGCCACTATAGCGCTATGAAGCAAACTTATGAATGGTCGACCAGTGTCTGTCTCAAGGCGATATAAGATGGCATAAAAAGTTTAAAATTAAAATCAAGCCATAGCATGAAAGTAAAGTAAGTTTATTAACATGATATGCCGGCCGAAAGCTATCCATGTGAACTTAACCTGGTCCGGCCAACAACAATATAGTCAGTTATCAAATTACACAATGACGTGCTTTCTAGCTCCTCGCCAGGTTCTAATGCAATCAGTTCAACTGGATCCATAATCTAACTGACCGAATGAACCAAAATAATAACCTCATCAAGGATTTTTTTTTTCCATCTGCCAATATATATTTTTGCACTTAGTATATGCCAGCGAATTTGATAAGTGTAGAACACTTGAAACCTTCCACTTCGAGTCGAAATGTGAAAAGATTAAAGCAAACAGTAAAGCTGACCATTAGAAGAAAATACCATTTAATGAAGATAGTTGATGTTAAAAAGAAATAGTACGCCATCAACAATTCATACCAGCCAGAAGAAAGCAAAAAGTATTCATAATACAAATTAAACTACTGTACATTTCATTGTATTCATAATAACCATAAACTTCCAAGGGAACAATTCAATAGTCACATGGTGTATCCCGATGACTTATTGGAGCCTCGCCATGATGAAATTGGTAACTAAGTTGGGAATATTTGCTTGTCTTGTTAGAGAAAATCTTCATGAGCTTGACCGAAAGAGAGGATGGTGGATAGGCAAAAGCGAAGACGAAGTAACTACCATCATCAAGGACTTTGAGGTGTTGCAATCGCAGTTGGTCGAGTAGTATATTGTCATGTAGGTGTACCGATATCATGGACATTCGGATCCGATGATAGAGCAAAAGCAATAGAGGACTGACGATGTTCTCGAAGGAAAACGTTTGTCTTTGTCTTAAATTTCTTGGGTATTGGGGCCATAGTTGAGGACTTGCATCACGAGTGATTCAATGTCTTTGTAGAGGAGTAAGAGAATGAAGAAATAGGATGGGATAGAGAGAACATATCCCACAGATACAATTGTATCTATATATTGCCAGGTTGGAACTATTTTATTTTATTTTATTTATTGTACAACTCACCAATTTTTTATTTTGGACGAGACTTCTCCCATTGGTCCACGTTGGCATGGCTCCATATGTTTATATATACTCGCTCTCGCCACTCTAATCCTCGTCAGCACTAGTACTATCATCATCCTCGCTACTCTCCTCGACAGTATGTGCTTCACTAATGCACCTCCTTGTCAATGACTCCGTAATCGCCCACCACCAAAACTCTAACCTCTCAACCATTGTCGTCAGTCTCCACATCCTCCTCGTTAGCATCTCTCTCTCTCTCTCTCTCTCTCTCTCTCTCTCTCTCTCTCTGTCTATATATATATATATATATATATATATATATATATATATATATATATATGACGTAACAGAACCTTAAGTTCATACAAGTAATTAATGTCAGTCAGATAACTATGTTTTTTATCTGCCATGGCTTGCCCTAAGCATATTCTTCATCAACCATGATTCCCATTAGGATCTCAGTCCTCCCACTATTACTATATTCCTTATATTTCTTCCTATTTTAGGTACCCCTGGAGCCATCCACTGCCATCACTCTAGTCCCCAAAATTTCTTCAACCATTGTCACCACTAACCTAGCTAAATACTTCCTATCATTCTCAGATACTCCTCGTCTCATCTAATGTGTGTATTGCGCTCCATTTAGTTCCCATCATTTTACTACAGGGTCGAGTACTTTTATGTATGCCTATTCCTTTTGAACATCGAGTAGCACATACCGATCTAGTACAGATACATTATTATACAGGTTGTTAGCCAAACTTCATAATCGACAAGTAGTATTTATGGCAAGGCAATATAAGAGAGCATACGGAATATGAAATCAAAAAGTTTATAGCCTCAAAAGTAAAGGAAGCTTAAATTCACAAAAATCATGGGAGAATTTCTCAAAAACCTGATATGCCGGCCCAAAAGCTATCCCCGTCAACTTAGCCTGGTCCGCCCTCGGCCTATTCTTCATCAGCTCATCCTGCTTCACTTCTAACATCTCCGTTGGGATCTCATTCCTTCCCCTCTTCCACGCAATCCTCCCCAGTTCAGGAACATCCGGTGCCACTATCCCCGTAGTGGCACCTGCGCTACTCCCATCATTCCAGTTCCCCACATAATCCCCACCACCACCTTCATAACTGCTACCACCATAGCTTCCGTAGTCCTCTACTGGGTAACCACCATGATCCCCAAATTGGCTCCATTCCTGATTTTGGGTTTCGGGTTGCGCGACCCAATTAGCATCGTAATGGCTCACAAAATTGCTCCTTTCTTGATCCTCCGCGGTCGTTCCCGGATTTGAAAGGTGGGTTTCGAACTGCGCTGCCTGATCACCGCCGCCGTGACTCCCCCCCTGGCCCCCGATCCGGCTCCTTTCGTGCTCAAGATCGGTCCTTTCTTGCTTGGTCTCGATTCTCTCGGGGTTTGGGACGTGGGTTTTCTTGGGGGCGAGGCAGAGGGAGTTCTTGGGGGCAGGGAGCATGGAAGAGAGGGCCTTGGAGAAGGAGGAGGAGGAGGAGTTGTCTTCTATGATGGGTTGTTTTCTTCCGATGCCGTCGTCGTCGTCGTCGGGGTGGTTCGACCTGAGGAGAGAAGGGTCGAAAGGTAGGGTGAACTGTACGAGCCTCTTGGGATTGGGGGTCTGGTCCTTTGATGATGGTTGGGATTTGGGAGGGGGCAGGTGGGAGAATAGGGAAGATTGGGGCTTGCTGGTGGCGGACTTTGGTGGTGGTGGTGGTGGTTGTTGTTCTCGGTGGTGCTGGGATTTGGGAGGAGGGAGAGAGGAGAAGGTTGAGGAGGAGGAGGAAGTTTTGGGAGGGGGGAGAGTGGAGAAGAAGGAGGGTTTGGGTTTGTTTGATGATGATTTGGCTGGTGCTGCTGCTTCTTCTTCTTCATCGGAAGAAGCGTAGTTTGCTAACAAAGAATCCATGGCAGAGAGAGGAAAGAGTATAGAGAGGTTTTGGTTCAACCTGAGAAGAAAAAGGAAAATTAGGGTTTCTTCGATTTGGAGAAGAGGAGAGGAGGAGGAGGGAACGATAAAAATGTTGAGGTCGCTTATTTTGCCTCTCTGCTTATGAATTCTAGGTTCAAAAGCTGCTTTTCTTTTTCTCTCCCCCCGGTGTCTTTTTGGTGTTTGGAAAGCACACAAAAATTGGAAGAGCAAACTAATTAGACACCTTCTATTATTTTTTAAAAATTCGCTTGAAAAATTAAAGACATTAATGTACAATTAAATTAACTGGAAATTGCTGAGAAATCCAATTTCGGGGTGGGCTTTTATGAAATGCCCACCCGCTGGATAAGTTTTATGAAATACCCAGAATTAAGTATTTTCACGTTAAATATTCCAAGATTCCCTTTTAGATGCCACCCGCTAGAAACTGCTATTTTTATAATACCGAAACTACCCCTCCGCGCGAATTGGTCATCTATATGTATTTGAATTCAAAAAACTCAGATCTTGATTGCGATTTTCGTCTTCTTCTTCTTCACGGGAAATCTGAATTCCATTGCTCTCATATTCAACAGAGATTGCAAAGATCGTTCGTAGTTCGGTGTGTTTTTCTTCAGTCGAACTCAGATCATCGCTCGTCATCATCATCAACATCATCATCATCTTCATCGTGGAGACATTTGAACTCAGATCTTCAATTGTGGATAGAAGATCTTTCTTCTTCTTTTCCATAAGAATTATCATCGCTTTGAAAGAAGAACGAAACTCTTTATTCCTGAAAAAACTAAATTACACGTTTTAACACTGGAAATGACCATTCTCCGTCTTAATTAGGACGGAGAATGGCATTCTCCGTTTCTCCGTCTTAATTAGGACGGAGAATGCCATTCTTCGTTTTATTTAAGACGGAGAATGCCATTCTCCGTCCTAATTAAGACGGAGAATGACATTCTCCGTTTCCGTCTTAATTAGGACCGAGAATGTAGGACGGAGAATGGCATTCTCCGTTTTATTTAAGACGGAGAATGGCATTCTCCGTCCTAATTAACACGGAGAATGGCATTCTCCGTGTTTCTAACACGGAGAATGGTCATTCTCCTGCGTTTTAACACTAGAATGACCATTCTCCGTGATAAATTACACGGAGAATGGCATTCTCCGTCCTAATTAAGACGGAGAATGGTCATTCTCCGTTTAATTTAGCACGGAGAATGGCCATTCTCCGTCTTAATTAGGACGGAGAATGCCATTCTCCGTTTTATTTAACACGGAGAATGACATTCTCCGTTTCATTTAACACGGAGAATGGCATTCTCCGTGTTTCTAACACGGAGAATGGTCATTCTCCTGCGTTTTAACACTGGAATGACCATTCTCCGTGTAAATTAAGACGGAGAATGTCATTCTCCGTCCTAATTAAGACGGAGAATGGTCATTCTCCGTGTAAATTAAGACGGAGAATGTCATTCTCCTGCATTTTATGGTTAGCTGAAACTTTGGAGGGCCATAACTTTTGACTGGGAGGTCGAAACGAGGTCCCGTTTGTCGCAAAATGAGCGTATCGTCGAGGAGACTGAAAGTAACAGTTTTACAGTTAGACGGCCTTCCGAAATTTTAGATTCGCAAAAAAATGATGTTTGGACCTCCGTTTTAGCACTTTTGTCGTTTGTCCCGGTCTTTCCGAAATTTTTCGACGAAGATTTTTGAGGAGAAAACCTAGATTCGAAAGTGAGCAGCGTATGGAAGAAGATGGAGTATTGAACGTTTTTTTAAGAGCAGTTTTGTGGGTGTTTCCAATAAATTAAAAGGAAGGGCAAAATGGTCATTTGGAACCCGCTTTGGATAAGTTTCTCTAATTCTGGGCACGCGATGAAAGTTTTTTTAGCGGTGGGTTTTACATAAAACTTTTTTAGTTTTTGGGCATTTCATAAATCTTCCCTTAAATTAACCACATAATAAGTACATCTTACATTAAAAATGATTCTTTCTAATATATGCATAAATAGAAATTTTAAAATATCAATACAGAAGATATTATTACTAGCATTAAAAAATATATTTAACTTTATTATGAATATAATATTTATGTAAAAAAAGTTAAAGATAATTCCACATATTGTTGGTTCAATAGGGATATTCCAACGATCTTAAACAAAAAAATCCTTCTTTTTCCAGTATAAATATTGTTTCGTGATACAAATAAAAAGAATCATTTTGTTTACTAGTTTATATATCCGAAGTTAAAAAGGATATACTAATTTTTTAAACTTTATTTCAAATCTATTTTTTCAAATTTTTTAAAGCTCATGCTCTAGTAGTAGAGCTATAAAAAGTTTGAAACATTAATTTAATGTACTACATAGGCATAATATTTTTTACTCTCACCGAATGTGAAAAGTTGTTTATCACAATTAAAATAGTTGTTAAATTAGTTTGTTAAGAGGAAACAAATAAGTAGATGTTAATATGTAAGATCCTTGAGCACCGATGTTTAACTATGTTTGCCTATCATCGATTGTTTTCTTACCACAACAACTTTTACATTGTCTCCTTAAAGTTTTCATTCATGCCTTCATTTATTCTTTTTTTATATATATAAATTTTTTCATTGTGCACCTTTAGGTATTTGTTTTCTTTATTAGAATTTAAGAGATTTCATCTAACTAACAATTTGTGACATATAATTTAGAAAATAAGTATAATAAATTGATAATGATCTACTTGTAATAGAACTATTAATACTTCTATTTTCGGGAGGTAACATTTGTGCTAGTTGTTGTTCATTTTCTACATAATTAACATAACAATTACTATAAATTTTATTATAAACATGTTAACAATGTGAAAGACTATTGAAGTGTTGGTTAGAACCTATGGGTCAGGCCGATCATGGCCTGGTCCAGTGGATTTTGGAAAAAAATTCCAACCGTAGAATTTATGGGACAGGCCGATCCTGGGCTTTTATCTGGCATGGGCCTGCCCAACCTGAGTTCAAACAAGCCTATACAATATTATGATTTGTGGTTCATGAATTATTATATATAAAAATTAATTATATATATATATATTATATATTGATCGAATTGAACCCCTCCCGCCATACATACATACATACATAGCAAGACTCCTCCCATCTTTTTCAATCTAGGGTTTCTTTTCTCCTCCTCCATGGACGCAGTTTCGAGCTCCACGCTCCCGTTCCCTCTCAAGAATCGAGACCTCGAGTTCTCGACTCGGGTCTTTGAGAACTCACCGGAATTTTGAAATTCCGAGTCTCCCTCAGCGGAATCCGACCACCAAGAGGCTTCCGATCGGCGACGATTTCTCTTGATTCGAGGTATTCCCATTGTCCTCGAAAAAAGAGAGATTTTTTTTGGCTTATTTTTTTTTTTTTTGTATTATATATGTAATGGTCTGATGGTTCTGAAATAATTGCATGAAGCGAACTAATTTAGGGTTTGGTTACAGATATCATGCGGAAGCCCCTGTTTTTTTTTTACATGGAAACCCTTGAAATAAATGAAAAAGATGATCCTTTTTTATATAAATTACTGGTGATGTTCAGTTCTATAGCAAAGACCTGGTGGAGATGTAGCAATACTTTAAGGATGAGATCATGAGAGCCACATTAGTAAAGCTATGTCAATTTTACCAATTTCATCAGTATCTAACATAAGCGTAATCATCATCACCAAGCCCTTCACGCAAAAATAAAATAAAAAGCTCCATATTGACTCAGTTCTCACGACCGGCTTTCAACCTTATGTCAACTATCTATGTTGGTGCCAAATTCCTAATGGAGGTAGTCATGGACATGAGACGGTCTTGCCATAGAACCCAGACGGCTAGTTGATAAGTAGGTTTAACTAACATTTTTTTTTTTTGGCATAAATAGGTAAGGTACCAGTATCAGGATCACCTAGACGAAATACCCAGCCAGAATATTACCTACTGTGTCACGCACATGATTTTTTGCAGCTCCATGTCAAACAAGGCCAAGAAGTCCTACCGTCTTGATTGGGGGACAACTTCTTCCGAGTTTGGAAGTAACTCGTGGCAACATTGTCCGTCATGACCACGAACTTAGTGCCAATGAGATAATGACGTCATGTACGCAAGTAGTGTACCACTGCGGTCATCTCCTTCTCTTGCACCGTGTAGTGCCGCTCTGTGTCATTCAGCTTGCGCGGCTCTCGAACGCGATAGGGTATTTACATCCAAAGTTGTGCAACATAGCTCAATTACGAAACAACTTAACCAGAATAGAGTCCAAAGTACCAAGCTTATTACATATTCTTTAGATCACCACGAAACAGATACCACAATTCTTCATAAGAAACTCGAGATTATACTGGCTCCAAAATCAGTCCATCCTCAGCCTTCAAACCCATCCTGATTAGGAATCCTCTTGAATTCTGACATCACTATTTTAGCTCTTTTTTTGCCTTCCACATGTCCACGCTTTGATTAGTTGAAAAATATATTTAAAAAAGAAAGTTATTAGAATTCGTGTTATTGTGAAAATCATCATATTTGTATTCCCAAAAAGTCCAAATGAAGGCAGACATTAGTTACCATGTCCCACCCTACAAATAAAACAGGAGTAATATTAGCATCTCTCCCATCCAACCACCAAGTATTAATTGGTTGACCTACCTTTTGCTATGCAGACATGCAACAAGGGAGCAAAACTTTTTGGTTCCAATAGTATTTAGTTATTAGGTTTCGAACTGTTGCACATTCCATAAACTGCAATCATTGAGGACAATATCAACTCTCATACAAGAATTATCACCTGCATTTTCCATAAGTTCTTGTTTCCTACCGAACCATTCACTTAGTTAAAATCTTGACCCAAGCAAAGCGTTGTAGGTTTCATTTTGCCGTGGGCTTGCAAGCATTCCAAGCCACTCAATGATGATGGTTGTCATTGTTTCCATTTTGATAGTATATGACTAGAAGAACTTTTACAATTGAGATTTTTCTCATGCTTATCATGGAATTGAATTTGGAATTAGCTGGCATGCCTACTGCCTAGCTGTTTATGAAGAATTTTGATAGTAAATGCTTTTAGGTTGTAGTTCAAATGAAACTTCTAGGTAGGAAATATTGGCAAGATTAATTGATGTACGAGGGTTATCCCATTCCTATAGTTGTGGAAGAGGAACTGATGAGGGCGGCGCCGTCAAAACAATGCCGATGAGGATAATTGCTGCCCTTGAATCGATCGTCTTAGGATTTCTCGAGTCCATGAGCAAGGTTTTTCTGACTCCACGGGCTCAAAAGCACGTGGATTGCTTGAACCCACAAGCTATTGGAGTCCACCAATGAACAAGACAATTTTTGTAACAATTGTATATTTAATTGAGTTGCAAAACTATTACATTAGTGGCCACCTTTATATAAGGTTACAATCATGTAGGGCTGAAAATCGAACGAACAAACTTGAACAAAGAGTGTTCAAGCTTGGTTTGACTTAACTATCGAACGAGTTTGATTCGAGCCGAGCTTAAGCTCGAGCTCTAAAATGGTGTTTGAACTCGGTTTGATTAGAGACTCGTACGAATCGAGCTCGAGCCAAAGTCCTATTGAACATGTTATATAGACTATTACACCGTTTCTCTCAAGTTGTAAAGACTTTTTTATTGAATTACTTATGCTTTTTACATCATAAATTTATCATCATACAAAGAACAAAAAAATGAGTAAAATTTCTAAGACAAAATATATTTCTATATATATATTATAAAAGGCATAACATATACTAGAAAAAGTTATAATATGAGAAACCAAGCCGAGCTCGAGCATGTTTGCGAACAAGATCGAGTCGAACAACCTATGGTAGAACTCGGTATCGATTAGTCCACGAACGAGCTTAATCCGAGCTTGGACCGAGCCGAACATGAGCTAAATGTGAACGGTTTGAATCATTTTACAACCCTACAATCATGTAGAAAAGGAGACATACAAAAATCCTACTTTAGAAACCCTAAATTAATCCCAATTATAAATGAGGGAAGCATGCCAAAACAAATCATAGCCAAAGATATAACTAGATTCACTTAATATACTCTGCAGAAACTGTCAAATTAATCCTTAAAATATCTGAAAAGACATGCAAAATCAACCAAAATTGGCAACGTAGATCTGGTCCTGGCCGACTTAATTGGTCAACCGACCTGTTGGTAGAATCCAAATCAGATATGGTTTCCGGTCCAATTTGTCTCGTTGTATCATTAATGATATGCCCTTTTTGCTCTCTTTGAGAACATCAAATGTAGTTTCAGTAAGTGGTTAATTTGGCTATGAGATGGCCTGACGATAAACCTATCTAATTTCTAATCAATCCATTTTTAACACCCACTCCATTTAAGGCCACGCTACTTAAATCATAATCTACATTACTGGGCTATTGGTGCTCATGTTTCAACTGATCAAACTTAGATGTGGGAATACCATTTTTGCGTAAAAGAGGTTCATAAGGCAATCTCTAACTGATGATTACCTACCTATCATATAAACTGACAAATGATTTATTAGTGGAAATTAATGATGGCTTCTCTTGTATTCCAAATATCAAAAGACACAGCCGCACCGTAGAAGTGGAACTGGAAAATGAGAGCACATGTTACAGGTGGAAGTTGAATGGGAGTTTTTTTATTTATCGAATCCTTGTCTTTCGAATGGGAGAAATAGACGGCAGAGGCTCAACAAGGAAAATGGTTGATTATAGCATTATCATTACATAATCATGTGTATGTGTAGATATATTGTAGTTGTTTTTTGTATTAAAAAATGTCATCCAGATTCTTCTCAATTTGTAGTAGCATTTCTTTAAAGCATGGGAAAGCCTAAAGCAAGAGAAAATGGCTAGTTAAAAATCATCAGGTTTCATTTCCTTTCAAATTGGCCGAGGATCCAGATATGCTGCATTAGCTAATAGTAGTAAATGCTCTTATTCCCATTTAATCTAAATGGATGGTATAGACTTACAAAAGGATTTATTCTGATGGTTTCTCTTATTTTTTGAAGAGTAATCACAATTGTGCATATGAAAGCAATGTAGCTCAAATTTCAGAGATGATAACACCTGTTACCGTTGGAAGTGGAACAAGTGGATCTAGGACTGGCCTTTTCTGGACTCCTGTTGATGGTGGGTTACAAAGTGTTAGTGCCGAGGCACAATTTTCGATGGAAAATTCTGAAACTGAAACAATTGTACACACAACGTTTCAAATTCAGCACCTTAAAGAAGATGTGCAACAGAGATCCTGGAGGATTCTGAATTACGAGGATCTAAAAAGATTCTACGTAATATACAAAAAATCTAAAGAGACTTTGTGCAAACAACTATCGGCAGTAGAGCTTCTAAAAAGAAGTTACTGTAAAAGGCAACAGCAGCGATGACAGGCGAGAATGAGATGCTGGGGTGAATGAACCACCGTTGCTCAAAGCTTTATTCGCACCACACGAGCACGAACAGCTTCCAGGAACCAGCAAGTTCACGAAGAACTTCTGGAACGCTCGTAAGTCAATATTTGAGACTTGAACGGGCTTCCTGGACTTAACAGACTCCCTCAACTCTCTTCTTGGTGCATCTTTCAAAGGAGGCCAAGGGGCTCTATTTATAGAGTGGAGTTGAGACTTCACCTCTTCTCCTATCCGATGTGGGACTAAAATACCAATACTCAAAAATAGAGTTTGATATTTTAGATCATCCCACAATCAGCATAGAAGTGTGCCAGTCCACGCCTACCTCCTGAACACTCCCGTGCATGCACGAGACATCCTGGAGTCCGTGTCCGAGTCCGAGTTCGCACAACAAAAATTAACTTGCATCCTTGTTGGATTTAATCCTTTTTCCTTCTAGAAAAATACTTCCACATGGCACAAACTTGTGCCCCACTACACCTCATGTGCACACCTCAACACAAGCAATGCATTATATTGAGATACTCACCATTTGGTGTAGCCGATGTGGGACTATCTTTTCTAGTCCAAAGGCAAAAACACCAACAATCCCCCACATATCTCAATATATGGGTTGAGCGTTCCCCACAGTGACTGCCCATCATGCATTAGGAGAGATGTCGCTACGACTTGAATCTTTCCGCATAGGTTAAATAACAGCATGATACAAGAATGGACTAAGCCTTGAATTCTGCACCATAACTGCAATTCTTTCTACTCACATAATGACATCAACTGTGCTTCTGGCTGCACATTGAAGGCCTTGTGCCAGCCTGATTTCAGTGTATAATTTTTGGGCGTCTACAAGTTTACCCTCAAGAGACGGCCTGATATCTCTGTCCATACACTATAGGTGAGTTCTTTATAAAGAGTCATGGCATGAAGCATTGCGCTTCTTTGCGGTGCTACGCCGCTATGACATGGCTTAAAGCCGAGGCTTTACCCCACCTGGGTACCTCATCGTAGTGTCATACAACTGTAGCATGAGGTCACAGGCCTCTTTGTAGTGCCAAACTACCCAGCATGAAGCCTTGCGCTTCCGTACGGTGTTACGCCGCTATGACATGGCTCGCAAAGCTGAGGCTTTACCCTACCTGGTACCTCTTCGTGGTGTCATGCCACTGTAACATGAGGACATCGTCCTCTTTGTAGTGTTGTCTACCTCTCTTTATTACGATTATCATACAGCATTAGGCTACCTGCCTATTTGCGGTGCTACTCCGCTGTGACTTGGCTTGCAAAGCCGAGGCATTACCCCTACCTGGGAACCTCATGGTGGAGTCACCCCACTGTAGCATGGAGTTACACTCCTTGTAGTGCTGCTCTACCGTGCTTCCTGTAAAGCACTCCAGGCATTCACTCTGCCTGAGAACTCATTAAGGCATTTAAGCCAACCTTCCCACAGGATCCGTTTTCCGCATAAAACAACAGTAGACAACAGTGGTTGTAGGTCCGTAACCTCTCCATGTCACATAGGACAAGTACCCACCGTTCTTGATATTCTTCTGGTTAATAGTCCTCCCTTGAACCAACAGCTAGATGCCTAGTAGATTTCTCTTTGAACTAATAGCATAAAACTTTATGGTAGGAATATAATAACACAATATCAGAATGCCTTCAAGCCCATTTTACAAGCTGTGTCATCGACCAGCTGGCGCTTGAGGCCCTTGGTGAACGGATCCGCCAGGTTCTCCTGACTCCGAGCATCAATCACTGCAATAACACCTCTCTTGATAAGATCGTGTACTGCTCTGTGCTTCAACCGCACCGTTCTCTTCTTCCCGTTGAAGAGTTCATTTGATGCCACTGCTGCTGCTGCCTGGTTGTCACAGTATATCGGTATTGCCGATATCTAAGCCCCAACCACCGGAAGATCATACATGAGCTCCCGAAGCCACTCTGCTTCATCTGCAGCAGCATCCAATGCAAAGAATTCAGATTCCATGGAGGAGCGAGATAACATAGTCTGCTTCTTCGACTTCCACGATATAGCAGTTCCGCCCATGGCGAATACGAATCCACCTGTGGAATACTCGCTCTCCATATCTGAACACCAGCTAGCATCACTGAAGCCTTCCACTACTGACGGATCTCCGCTGTAGAAAAGTGCATATGTCTGAGTTTTCTTGAGATATCTCATAACACGTTTCACAGCTTTCCAGTGCTCAACGCCTGGATTGCTAGTGAACCGACTCAGCATTCCCACTGCAAAAGCTATGTCAGGCCTTGTGGCAGTAGTAGCGTACATCAAGCTTCCGATGACGCTAGCGTACTCCAACTGCCTGACGCTTTCCCTCGAATTTTGGCTCCAGCTTCTGATCACTCCGGTACGGTGTATCAATAAAAGGAAGATCTTGATACCCGTAGCGAGTGAGCATCTTCTCAATATAATGAGATTGTGACAGCGCTATTCCAGTGCCTGTCCGGATGATCTTGAGCCCCAAGATTACGTCGGCATCCCCCAAGTCCTTCATACTGAACTTGGTCGAGAGGAATTTCTTTGTCTCTGTGACGCAGCTTAGATCCGTACCTAGGATTAGCATGTCGTCCACGTAAAGACATACGATTACTCCTCTTCCGTCAGCAAACTTCGTATAGACACACTTGTCTGTTTCACTGACCCTGTAGCCATTTGACCTTATCACCTTGTCAAACTTCTCATGCCACATTTTGGGAGCTTGTTTCAAACCATACAGAGACTTCATCAACTTGCAGACTTTGTCTTCCAGACCTCTGACGACAAAACCTTCTGGTTGTTGCATGTAGATCTCTTCGGTCAGCTCGCCATTAAGGAATGCCGTTTTCACATCCATCTGATGTATCACCAGCTTGTGTATTGCTGCTAGAGCAATTAACAATCTGATGGTTGTCATCCGAGCTACTGGAGCATAAGTGTCAAAGTAGTCGATCCCCTGCTTCTGAGCAAACCCCTTGGCCACTAGCCTGGCCTTGAACTTGTCAATGGTTCTATCTGCTTTCATCTTCTTCTTGAAGATCCATTTGCATCCGATGGGTCTTACTCCTTCTGGCAGGTCAACCAATACCCATGTGTTGTTGGAGGTGATTGAGTCAATCTCGTTGTCTATCGCCTCCTTCCAGAATACAGCATCTCTGGTCTTCATCGCCTCATCATAGGTAAGCGGATCTGCTTCCACATGATAGGTGACGAAGTCATCTCCGAAGTCTTTCGGCCTCCTCGTTCACTTAGTTGACGGCTCAGCGAGTTCTGGTTCAGCTGGTGTCTCCTTGACGACAGCTTCATCTTGGACTACTGGTTCATTAAAGACTTCTGTCTTCTTTGTACCCTCATCATTCTCCGGAAGATCCGCGAGAACAATATTCTTGTGTTTTGCAAACTTGTCTTCAAAGTATTCAGCATCGCGAGATTCGATGATATGGTTTGACTCGATATCAAGGAATCTCCGAGCATCACTCTTCTCGGCATACCCCAAGAAGATCGCCTTCGTAGTCCTTGTCCCCAGCTTCTGAATCTTCAGATCCGGGAGCTTCATATAAGCCAGACACCCCCACACTCGAATGACATTCAAGTTAGGTCTGACTTTGAACCAGAGTTCATGAGGAGTTATGTCGGAAGTTGCATATGGCACTCTGTTCAGAATGAACGTTGCCGTTAGTGCAGCTTCTCCCCAGTAACACTTTAGAAGACCCGCAGTCAACAACATGGAGTTCATCATCTCTGTCAACGTTCTGTTCTTCCTTTCTGCTACTCCGTTGGATTGAGGAGAGTACGGAGCCGTTGTCTCATTGATGATTCCATGTTCTTTGCAGAATGATAAGAATTCATGAGACCGATACTCCCCGCCTCGATCACTCCTTAACCTCTTGAGTTGTTGTCCAGTTTGCCGCTCAGCCTCGGCCCTGAACTCCTTGAACTTCTCGAATGCTTCGTCTTTAGACTTGAGCAAGTAGACGAAAGCAGACTTTGAGAAGTCATCGATGAAAGTAATGAAATACTTCATCCCGGCCTTTGTAGAGAATTGTTTGAAGTCACAGATATCTGAGTGAACCAACTCCAGAAGATCTGTGCTTCGATGGACCCTGTGAAAGGGTTTCCTTGTGATCTTCGTCTGAGCACATACTTCGCATTTCTCTACCTTACCCCCACACTTGGAGATAAGTCCTAGACTAGACATTCTGTTAATCCTTTTACAATGAACATGTCCTAGCCTATTATGCCACAACTCAAGAGAATTAATCAGAAAAAGTGATTGCATTTATATTATCATGCTGGATTACTACAAGCTGAATCTTGTACATTCTTTCAGTTTGGAAAGCTTTTCCGAAGAATGTACCCTTCTTGGACATCACCAACTGGCCAGCATTGATGTCCATCCTCAAGCCTGCGTTGCAGAGCAGACTTCCAGAGATCAGGTTCTTAGCAATTACTGGAACATGCTTCACACCTTGAGGCGTCAGAGTGTTCCCCGATGTGAGTTTCAGCTCCACCGTCCCGATCCCCAGTACTTCAGCTTGTGCCTGGTTTGCCATTATGATCTTCTCTGAAGTTGGCTCATAAGAGACGAACCAGTCTTTGTCTGAACAGACATGACAGGTCGCACCAGTGTCTATCCACCAGTCCAAGTCAGCCCCCACAGTTGTAACCTGTGCTATCATGACAACTAGATTAGTAATCATAGAAACCTTACTAGGCTCACCTTGTTCTTTGGGCTTGGACTTGCATTCGGATTTGTAGTGGCCCTTCTTGCCACAATTGAAGTAAGTCACATGGGACTTGGACTTCTGCTGCTTGAAAGCAGGACCCTTCACTTTCAGATTCGTGAAGTTCTTCCTTTTGTAATGAGAAGCAGCCTGCTTCCCCTGGTACTCTCTGATTTGGACCAGATTTGCCTTCGCCAGTTGTTTGGACAGAGTATCCATCTTCTGTTGAGAGCGCATCTCGTCCTCAACATGGATCTCTTGCAAGAAATCTTCCAAGCTAATTTCCATCTTCTTTCGATGCATCCTTGCATAGAAGTTGCTCCACTCTGTAGGAAGTTTTGCGACGATCCCTCCAACGACAAACTTGTCGACGAGGGACATGTTCTCGTCTTCTAGTTTCTGAAGCAACTTCAGAAACTCCTTCACTTGGGGCAGCATCGCCTTCTCGTCTTCGAAGGTCCACTTGTGATATTTTTCTACCATGAAGATCTTGGACCGGTTCTCGTCATCTTCGTAGAGCTTTCCCAAGGAGTCCCATATCTCTTTGGCAGATGTCTTCTTGGAGTAGGACTCTGCCAGAGAGTCTTCCATGGAATTGAGTATCAGTAGTTTGCATATACTGTTTTCTCTCTTCCACTTCGCTTGCTTGGTCGTAGCAGCGGCCACAGCCGCAGCAGATCCAGTGGTTGGAACGATCGGTTCTTCTTCCGACAGCACGTGATCAACATTCACGAGTTGAAGATTTAAAGTGACCTTTCGTCTCCATATCTGGAAGTGTTCGCCATCGAATTTCTCCAACTTGTTAAAGCCGGTATCGATGAGCGAAGCACGAGAATTATCCATCTTCTCAATAAAGCTTTGAGATTGTTAGTGCCGAGGCACAATTTTCGATGGAAAATTCTGAAACTGAAACAATTGTACACACAACGTTTCAAATTCAGCACCTTAAAGAAGATGTGCAACAGAGATCCTGGAGGATTCTGAATTACGAGGATCTAAAAAGATTCTACGTAATACACAAAAAATCTAAAGAGACTTTGTGCAAGCAACTATCGGCAGTAGAGCTTCTAAAAAGAAGTTACTGTAAAAGGCAACAGCAGCGATGACAGGCGAGAATGAGATGTTGGGGTGAATGAACCACCGTTGCTCAAAGCTTTATTCGCACCACACGAGCACGAACAGCTTCCAGGAACCAGCAAGTTCACGAAGAACTTTTGGAACGCTCGTAAGTCAATATTTGAGACTTGAACGGGCTTCCTGGACTTAACAGACTCCCTCAACTCTCTTCTTGGTGCATCTTTCAAAGGAGGCCAAGGGGCTCTATTTATAGAGTGGAGTTGAGACTTCACCTCTTCTCCTATCCGATGTGGGACTAAAATACCAATACTCAAAAATAGAGTTTGATATTTTAGATCATCCCACAATCAGCATAGAAGTGTGCCAGTCCACGCCTACCCCTTGAACACTCCCGTGCATGCACGAGACATCCTGGAGTCCGTGTCCGAGTCCGAGTCCGCACAACAAAAATTAACTTGCATCCTTGTTGGATTTAATCCTTTTTCCTTCTAGGAAAATACTTCCACATGGCACAAACTTGTGCCCCACTACACCTCATGTGCACACCTCAACACAAGCAATGCATTATATTGAGATACTCACCATTTGGTGTAGCCGATGTGGGACTATCTTTTCTAGTCCAAAGGCAAAAACACCAACACAAAGTGCAACCTTCGCTAATAAATTGCCTAGACCTGCCTTGGCTGTTCGCAATCTGATGGAGCAGGTAGGCTTGTTAAGTAGGGAATTACACCAGCACGACATATATCTTTTAAGGTTTTTCTTCTTCTCAATCTTAGGTATGTTTTTTTTCTAACTGTATACTATAGTTAAACTTGATTATTGTCTTAATTTTATTTGAATATTTCTTCTCTTTTTGCTCACATAAATGAAGGCAAGGTTTGCTCATCTCTGCACTGTAACGTCTGGAATGCATCATCACCCTGTAGGATACCCATTTGGTTCATTGGTTGATTTTGCACCTGATTCAATTCGTCGCAAGTAGTACTGCATTTTATTTTCAAGCACATCCAAGAAGGTTCTTGCTAATTGCTATCTAGGGTGTGTTACTAGATTCCAATTTTTCATGCAGATCCAATTCTTTTGCTCTCTCCATTGGCAATCCACACACGGAATTTGTTGGTGAATTCCAGATGTACACTTGGTGTGCAGGTGCAGTCGACCTTTATGCTTACCATCATTGTCTTAGGTAATTCCTGTTTTCACCCAGCGGAGATCTTGTTTTAATCATAGATACCCGGATGGAGTGGACTGTCAAATGCACGTGCAACGATATTTGGTGATGTCATCCCACTCCCATCCAGGATTTTTCACATTATTCTTTTCATTCTTGCATTTTCTGTGCAAGCCTTTATTACATTACTAATGAACAGTCACATGTATCACACCAATTTTATACTTTTATTAAGTTTGAGCTTACTTCAATGAGCATCTTGTTACACCATGTTTCACTATATATTTGGTCCATGATAACATAGATCTGTAAATTTGAAAATTTGACAAGAACACGGTAAGGTCAATATCTTGTATGGATCATACATGGATCCATGAGCATGAGGCGAGTACAGATGAGCAGTTATGTTTGCACGGACAAAACAATATTGTGTCCGTATCCGTATCGTGTCCATACCCGTGCAACATATGGAATTATATCATAGCTATCTGAAAATGTCCGTATCCCCTATCCATATTGTGTCCCTACCTTTGTTGCACGAGTACTGACACGGATGTGGATAAGGACACAATATGGCATAAGATACAACACAACAAGAACAATGCTTCATTCCAAAGTTTTTGAGGTAGGCTGCACAAATTCTTTTCTTCCATTTAGGTCTGTTAAGGGCCATCTCCTCTATAACTTTAGCAAATTTGGTAATCTTCTTCACAGTATTGATCCAAGTTCATTAAATCCACCATTTAGTTCTTGCTAATCATTTAACTAAGATCCCAATTTAACTATTGATCTCTGTTGCACGTCTCCACTTATCCTCAATTGACACCGTTCGAAGTCCTCTTGGGTGACTTTTTTTTATCTAATAATTTCATGTTTTGTCAGTTATACATCTAAGATTCTCATTCTAGTAATGCTTTGGACTTGTTTCTTATTTGGCTACTATTTCGACCAATAAAGCCCGACTCTTCTTAAGTGTCTTGTATATATTTTCTTACGACGAACCAAAACTGGTTCTCAAGAACATTTGTGTATTTTATTAGTATTAGGCTATTTGCTCACTTACCATTCTCATAGTTCATAGCGAGGTTCATAATTATGTTTTTCCCCACTGCAGTACAACTCTCTTTATCTTCCTTTTCTTCAATTAGGTGTTTTTCTAGTTTTTTTACAATTTGTTTTAGTTAGTTGCCCATATTAATCCTTTGCATTCCAAATACTTTTATATCTCAATTGTGATATCATCAAGTCCTACAACCATCCCAAATTTATTTTCTTTGAAACAACATGAATTACAAAACCAATACTTTTGACATGGTGCGAGGTATTTGTTCCTATATTGAATTCTCGTAGCCTCTTCTTATTAAAAAAATGTGAATCGTGATACCTATCCACGTCTCTTTATTATCCTTTGCTTGAAGCATGGTTACCTAGAACATGGAACATTCCGGAATGGAGAACGAAAATGTGAAAGCAATATGTGGTGGGTCCAGGTACGCAATACGTTGGGGGTATGCTTTTTTCGAATGCAATACACTTGTTTGGAACGTGACTCCGACACGTTTTTAGGGAACAAATACATATTATGATGTATAATTTATATTTAAGATTCGAAATTAATCAAGTACAGTAATGTAGCATCGTAAAAGATTTGAGACCAAAAAAGATCCATAAGTTGCAAACAATTTTGGGACTGTGATTCCTTCACTCTTTGACTTAAATGTGTTACGGAGATAAATGCAATTTCTTATAGCAAATTTTATCATCGTACCTCTTCGTCTAGGCTCTTTATAGTCTTGAACGTAATTCCCTATAACAAATTGTATTATCGTACATTTTCGTCTAGACTCTTTATAGTCCGGGGGAACTTGGAGGGCGCTCCTTGGTTGCATGAGCTTAAACTGCAATCCAAAAGATAGGTTTACCTACATATCAACTGGCCACCTAGGTTTTATGACATGACCCTCTCATGCTCATTGTCACTCTCCGTTCCCAGAATACGTATTTTAATATGTGTACTGCTTGAATGCATTTATTTAATATTTATCATGCATTTATTCTGTATTAATTTCTTTAATTTTATGCTAATTATTTTTCTGTATTTTATTTATGCTTTTACTTAGCTCTTGGTTTATTTTGCTCATGTTGAACCAACTTGGTTTAACTTGGTTCAACATGATAAGCATGGATGGTCTAGATTGTGTAGGGAGGAATGGATGGTGGGAGATTAACATGACTTGATACTTAAACCCCTCTTCTCTTCTCTCTCCTCACAACTCTCATTTTCTTTCTTCCTCCACCAAAACCCTAGCCATTGGAGAGAGGCAAGTACAACTTGCTCAAAAGTGAAGATTTGTGCATTTTTCATTCTTGATTTTTTCTTTTGATATTATTTGTCTATATTGTTCTTCTTTTCATTCTCTACAAGTTTAGTTCTTGGAGTTTTTGATTCTAATGGCTAGTTTTGTGTAGATCTAAGTTTCTAAAACTAGGGTTTTATGTATTTATATGGATTTGATCTATCAAACTTGGTTATTTTTGAAAACTAATGGTCCTAGGTTGTAGGAAATTTGATTATACACAATTTTGACCTTTGAAAAGTTTGATTTCGACTTGTTTTGAGGAAATTATGGCCAAAACAATATTTGGACATTTTCTATATCATCTGCCCTGGTTTTGGCAGGGACGATAAATAGTGCTGCATGAATAGTGTCAAGCCGCATATAGGAGTGCCGTATAGTATCCGAGTCGCATATGGGAGTGCTGCATAGTGCCGCATTGTAGTGACCCGCTCCGCCCTAGCGGAACGCCGATTCCAAGCGGCGCGTGCAACGACTCAAAACGAGCCGTCGACCCGAAGAGTTGCCTCGACCCGATGAAGTATCGATGCAAATCGATGCAAGACTTGCATTGGCCCGTCAAGAAGAATCCAGACTTAGACTTGCAAAGGCGCGCTCGGAGGATCGCTCGGCCGATGCGAACATCGCTAAGGTGGGTGGCTCCGATGAACCCGTCACTGCTTAGCCTAGACACATAACAAAACGGACACATTCACGAGAATCGCTAGGCGATAACATCTTGCATGCTAATAAATGACTCAACGCACCTAGCTAAGGGAATAATCCCATCTTGCATGCTTGTTTAGAACATGGAAAAGAACTCGGCAAATATAGAAACTCTCGCCCGCGCTCTACGCTCGTGCTACGGCACAAGCTTATGTTCCAGTCCCGTACGCGTTCAACAATGAAACCATGAATGGATTACAACAATGAAATGGGAAGACTATCAACATAGTCGTTCCGAGTATAGTATAGCAACATTGAAAGGCTATGGGACCGATGGGTCGCCAAGGCGACTCCCGCACTGGGAGTTGCGTAATACGTGAATGAATGAATCAACGAATGAATAAATACGTGAAAACAAGAATGAACATACGAACAAGTGAAAGAATAAAATGAAAGAAAGAATACGTGAAAGATAAGACATGGAAGACGCTAGCGACAGGTGTGACGGGCACGTGCAACGGGGCTCGCTACCCGCGCTGTACGGACGCCAACCTGGTCGTTAACGCATTATGGCTAAGGGTTAGCCTACGGCTCGGAGATAGCCGCTAAGTTAAAATGACAAGACAATACGAAATGGTCGTGGACAAACGGCACGGGCGATGGGAGGGAATACCGTGGCCGTCGTGTGGAAGGATTCTGCGGCACGGGCGTTGGGGGGGTAAACCGTGGCCGGCCTAGGCAGAATCAATACGGGCTTACGGGCTGCTTGGGTGCGGGCTTGGGCACCAAGAGACGTAAGTAGCAGGGTATATTCAAGAGACTTAACGGGGTGTACCAGCCATCACCCTACGCTAAGTTGAGAATTGCCACAGGGGAATGTCCTAAATGGCTTGTAAAGCCAGCGACCCGTGCATGTAGATTAAGTGGACTATGCTGGTGGCAATCCACGTGCAAGTTCTTGCATTGAAATCAAAGTAGTCTAAGTTAAATGAACATGTATCACCTGAACATGCCCGAAGTGTAACACTGCTGAACATGCTTGCAAAGTAACATCCTGAACATGAACATGCTCGAAATGTAACATGCCTGAACATGCTTGGAAATATACCACCCCGAACATGCTTGAAATGTGCCTCCTGAACATGCTCGAAACGTAACACTAGAACATGCCCACGACGTGCTAGAACCCGAGACATGGACTCGCCAGTTACACTGAATGTTTACATAAATCACGTCATATTACTTCATGTTAATGTTGACTAACTTGGTTTACTTTGGACAGGGAAGGCCGGATGGTAAGTATGGGTAAGTCGTGCATGCATTTTCCATGCGACACTTGAAATCAGTAACACGAGATAGGTCATAATATGTGCCATGAAATTGACCCTAAGGCAAGATTAGAAAGACAATGAATGATAGTCGGTGCACAAAAGTAAATGCAACGTGTTTGGTAATGATGGCGTTGTGGGCGAGCTAGCCTCCCCACCAGTGCATAACAATGTACTGATAAACCCACAGTCTGCTTGCAGGATACAGGAGACGCCGGCTGGTGCGGAGCTTCCATCGAACGTGTTAAGGCGCGGAGCCAACTCCGGGGCCTTGGGACGTTGCTGAAGCTGAAGCACCCTATACAGGACATAATGTATCGGAACATCGCCATGTATCATTCCATCTTGTAAGCCACTTGGCACGCCTTTTATGTTTCAGAGAGAGAGAGCTTGAGCGATTTGTAATATCGGCCTAGCGCCGCTTGTAACTTCTTGAATATCAATAAAGAGTTTGATTTCGTATTCAACTTGTGTTCATTTACTTTCCGCTGCAAATGGGGACACTCTGTGCGACTCTGTGGCCTAGTAATTAAATCGGCCGTTTCTGGACTTGGCCTTGCACGGGCGCAATCTAGGCCCGTGCGGCATCACGCCTTAGCGAGGACGATCGCTCCTACGGGAGCGGGGCGTGACAGATTGGTATCAGAGCACGGCTTTACGTCCTTGGACTTCACATCGAATTCTCAGTTTTGAAAGCTCGTTGGAAATAAGGAAGTGTACGCTCTCTCTCGTTGTGCCTTGGGATGTTCCATACAATAAGTCTAATATTTTCAAAAGCTCGTACAAGTACTCGGTTGAACGGGATCGATAGGCGAAGGCCTTTGTGCCAAACCCCGACAGACTTGAGTCGAAGGAAAACTAAATTGCTAGAAGTTAGCAAACACAAGGCTCGCTTGAATAACTTTACGCTAACAATGTCGAACTATGTTAGACTTGACTCGATAGAGAACATATGTTAAGTTAGCATGTCGCGTGCATGCCTGACTAGTCTTGCATCGACCTAGCAAGTGAGCGTGCAAACTCAAATGTAGTCCGTGCGGGATGGTTAAGCGGTACAACTTAGTCCGCATGTCGCACACCTCGACTCTTGGGTGCAATCGGGTTGCGAGCGATATCAAGTATCGTTCGATCGAGAACGGAAATACACTTTGAGTGTATATCGATAGGAACGCTATCGAGTTAACGCTTAGGCGTACACGAATGATTGGCTTGGATTTTGAGGATTAGTGCGAACGACTTAGTGCGTCGAGGCGTCGCGAGCGATTACGCTAGAGATTCGTCGAACGAATCTGAAGGACATCTTAGCGCATGACGCGAACGTGATTGAGGATTAGACCGTATGGCTTGAACCCGAGTGGTGTATGTGATAAGTTCGGAGAAGAAAAAGAATGTGATTGAGGACTAGATCAGATGGCTCGAATCCGAGTGGTGTATGGACGTCTTGGAAGTAGTTCGAGCGAAATCGAGGATTACGAGTATGTCGGCGAGGCGATGCGGTCGCGCAAAGCCTTAGAACGCGTCACACTTAGTTGGTTGTGACTTCGATTGTCCCGAGCGAGATGTCGCTCGGACAACTTGTCGTTAGACAACGTGAGTTAGAAAACGATTCGGAACGACGAATGGAAATAATTGGTCTTGATCGAGGAAACTTAGAGCATCGCACGTACGATTTCGGATTGATACAAATGAAATATGACTTGAATCTTGAACAACGATCTTGAAACGAGCTCGAGGAATAGCAGATGAACTTGATCTTGAATATTAAATGAAATGGTGGAATATCCAACTCGGACAACGGCATTGTCGCATGACTCGAAATTGGTTGCAAAGGAAGATCGTCAGGTTACGCATATCGTCGATGGTATTGAGGCGTATCAAAGATCGATATGCGATAACTCGGGGGTGCTCTGACTCGACGAATGACGATCGTGCAAATGTCATTGTTCCGTTGGATGCTATACTCGAGATATTAAAATGCGTCGAGGAAAATATAGACGTGGCTCGAGGATTTTTTGGTTGAATGAAGGACGGTCGGACTGTCGAATAGAGATCGCAGCTTGGATGAAAATGAAGTGTTTGGATTTCTTCGACGAAAACCCCAACGTCGACATGCTTGTCTTATGCGAGCGCAACTCCAGCCTCGCACATGCGTCGCGCCGATTTGAGACGATCACTCCGCGTAAGCGCTGGTATGGTGATTCATACCGCGGGGGTGATTGACCTAGCTTGGCGTGATAATTTGTATGCTTCGACTTGTGGTTTGACGCGAAGGTGACTCGAAAATGAATTGTGTGTTTGAAGAACCGAATTTGAGGATTGCGTAGGTCCAATCCGCGTATCGAAAATGAGTTAGTCTAAACTCAAACAAGAGTTACGCCCCGATGAGAATGATTATTCCGCGGGTGCGTTGCATGGTGATTCAGGAACCACCGTGGATAATCGGACTCGCGTGAGATTGGGGCGCAACGTATTGTCGAGCTAGATGACCTCGTGATCGAATACATGAATTGGTTAGAATTGGTGATTTGAATGGATACGAATACGCGCAACGAATGCGTTGATGAGAATAGGTAATCGTGCTCGATGTTTAGAAATCTGAGTGACGCGAGCTTGGGTAGAAAATCCCGTACTATCGACTTTGGTTTGACCCTAGGATTGGGGTCAGTGTTGGCATTATTGTTGGGGAACTATGATTCCAATCCTGACATTGACTTAGCCTCATAAAGATGGCCTAGCGGTTAGGCGAGACGTCCCTGTTTCATGTGTTAGCAATCAAAAGATTGATCTTGAGGATTGGCATGGACGGATAGCATGAACCACGAATGTAGGAAACCCTACTCACGAGACTCGACTGACATGCATATATTTCAGGGACGCCTGGGTATGTGCACGATGCGACTCGAGTGAGAATGACAAATTCTCTATCATGCGGCTAGGCTGAATGCAGGTATTTTGGGGACGCCTGAAATGCGTGCACGATCCGGCCAAGTGATACGATGAGTTCTAGCACGACTTGGGGAGTGAACAAGTGTCGTGAACGTGAAATCGTGCTAGTAAAAGTTGGTACAACGAATTGAACCATTGATAGGAAGTTATGCTCGACGATAGTGCAATACTTGGTCTTGAATTGGACGAAAATTTACTTGACTTGGTCGACCCCGCTAAGAAGAAATCATACTGATTTCATGAACGAGAACGCTTGAGAAGCGAGTCGGGTCATCTCGATGACCGAGATGAGCGAAAAGTGAATTTGCCTTAGCCTGCGACCCTCGCATTTGATGATTTACAACGTGCCTCGTGCAGCCATTCCAGTTCCATGACATGTAGAAATGGCAACCAAGACGAAGAAATACTTGAATTAAATAAGTACAATCAACTCTAAAATGAATGAAAGGCAATTCGATAAATCGACACAACGCGTGCGACACGGAACTTAGAAAGATATCAAATATGGTTCGATGCCGTCGAACGATAGGGCCGCTCGATGAAATTGTCTAAGAAACACGAAAACACGAGTTAAGAAATGGTAGGATGACCTGCACTCAGAAAGTCTCGAGGACGAGACTTATTTTGAGTGGTGTATTATGTAGTGACCCGCTCCGCCCTAGCGGAACGCCGATTCCAAGCGGCGCGTGCAACGACTCAAAACGAGCCGTCGACCCGAAGAGTTGCCTCGACCCGATGAAGTATCGATGCAAATCGATGCAAGACTTGCATTGGCCCGTCAAGAAGAATCCAGACTTAGACTTGCAAAGGCGCGCTCGGAGGATCGCTCGGCCGATGCGAACATCGCTAAGGTGGGTGGCTCCGATGAACCCGTCACTGCTTAGCCTAGACACATAACAAAACGGACACATTCACGAGAATCGCTAGGCGATAACATCTTGCATGCTAATAAATGACTCAACGCACCTAGCTAAGGGAATAATCCCATCTTGCATGCTTGTTTAGAACATGGAAAAGAACTCGGCAAATATAGAAACTCTCGCCCGCGCTCTACGCTCGTGCTACGGCACAAGCTTATGTTCCAGTCCCGTACGCGTTCAACAATGAAACCATGAATGGATTACAACAATGAAATGGGAAGACTATCAACATAGTCGTTCCGAGTATAGTATAGCAACATTGAAAGGCTATGGGACCGATGGGTCGCCAAGGCGACTCCCGCACTGGGAGTTGCGTAATACGTGAATGAATGAATCAACGAATGAATAAATACGTGAAAACAAGAATGAACATACGAACAAGTGAAAGAATAAAATGAAAGAAAGAATACGTGAAAGATAAGACATGGAAGACGCTAGCGACAGGTGTGACGGGCACGTGCAACGGGGCTCGCTACCCGCGCTGTACGGACGCCAACCTGGTCGTTAACGCATTATGGCTAAGGGTTAGCCTACGGCTCGGAGATAGCCGCTAAGTTAAAATGACAAGACAATACGAAATGGTCGTGGACAAACGGCACGGGCGATGGGAGGGAATACCGTGGCCGTCGTGTGGAAGGATTCTGCGGCACGGGCGTTGGGGGGGTAAACCGTGGCCGGCCTAGGCAGAATCAATACGGGCTTACGGGCTGCTTGGGTGCGGGCTTGGGCACCAAGAGACGTAAGTAGCAGGGTATATTCAAGAGACTTAACGGGGTGTACCAGCCATCACCCTACGCTAAGTTGAGAATTGCCACAGGGGAATGTCCTAAATGGCTTGTAAAGCCAGCGACCCGTGCATGTAGATTAAGTGGACTATGCTGGTGGCAATCCACGTGCAAGTTCTTGCATTGAAATCAAAGTAGTCTAAGTTAAATGAACATGTATCACCTGAACATGCCCGAAGTGTAACACTGCTGAACATGCTTGCAAAGTAACATCCTGAACATGAACATGCTCGAAATGTAACATGCCTGAACATGCTTGGAAATATACCACCCCGAACATGCTTGAAATGTGCCTCCTGAACATGCTCGAAACGTAACACTAGAACATGCCCACGACGTGCTAGAACCCGAGACATGGACTCGCCAGTTACACTGAATGTTTACATAAATCACGTCATATTACTTCATGTTAATGTTGACTAACTTGGTTTACTTTGGACAGGGAAGGCCGGATGGTAAGTATGGGTAAGTCGTGCATGCATTTTCCATGCGACACTTGAAATCAGTAACACGAGATAGGTCATAATATGTGCCATGAAATTGACCCTAAGGCAAGATTAGAAAGACAATGAATGATAGTCGGTGCACAAAAGTAAATGCAACGTGTTTGGTAATGATGGCGTTGTGGGCGAGCTAGCCTCCCCACCAGTGCATAACAATGTACTGATAAACCCACAGTCTGCTTGCAGGATACAGGAGACGCCGGCTGGTGCGGAGCTTCCATCGAACGTGTTAAGGCGCGGAGCCAACTCCGGGGCCTTGGGACGTTGCTGAAGCTGAAGCACCCTATACAGGACATAATGTATCGGAACATCGCCATGTATCATTCCATCTTGTAAGCCACTTGGCACGCCTTTTATGTTTCAGAGAGAGAGAGCTTGAGCGATTTGTAATATCGGCCTAGCGCCGCTTGTAACTTCTTGAATATCAATAAAGAGTTTGATTTCGTATTCAACTTGTGTTCATTTACTTTCCGCTGCAAATGGGGACACTCTGTGCGACTCTGTGGCCTAGTAATTAAATCGGCCGTTTCTGGACTTGGCCTTGCACGGGCGCAATCTAGGCCCGTGCGGCATCACGCCTTAGCGAGGACGATCGCTCCTACGGGAGCGGGGCGTGACACGCATAGTGCCGAGCCGCATATGGGTATGCCGCATAGTGTCCGAGCCGCATATGGGATTGCCGCATAGTGTTGCATAGTGCCGCATAGTGCCGAGCCACATATGGGAGTGCCGCATAGTGCCGCATAGTATCCGAGCCGCATATGGGAGTGCTGCATAGTGCCGAGCCGCATATGGAAGTGCTGCATAGTGTCGAGTCGCATATGGGAGTGCCGCATAGTGTCCGAGCTGCATATGGGAGTGCTGCATAGTGCCGCATAGTGCCGAGCCGCATATGGGTGTGCCGCATAGTGTCCGAGCCGTATATGGGAGTGCCGCATAGTGCTGCATAGTGCCGCATAGTGCCGAGCCGCATATGAGAGTGCCGCATAGTATCCGAGCCGCATATGGAAGTGCTGCATAGTGCTGCATAGTGCCGAGCCGCATATGGGAGTGCCACATAGTGTCGTATAGTGTCGAGCCGCATATGGGAGTGCCGCATAGTGCCGCAGAAGGCTGCATAGTGCCGCAGGAGGCCGCATAGTGCCTATTTTGGCTGTTTTTGGCTGTTTTATGCCCTATTTGACTGATTTATGGCCAGAATTTCTTCCAACTTCCAACATGAAAGTTGTAGATCTTTGTATTGGCTTCAAGGATCTTCATGTCTCACTTTAACCTGAATTCACATGTGACTTTTATGTCACGAGGGGTCCGTGTGACTTCCTGACTTGACCATGTTCCTGACCTGATTACCTGTATACGTGCTAGTACAGGTTCTAAGTGTGTATTGAGATACAATATTAGTATGCACTGTGGTGCCATTTAATGAGTGCACTGAGGTGTGACTCTACATGCTAAGTGATCATTCGTGTTATATGTCAATACATATGTACCTTCCAGTACAATCATGGTAATTGGTCAGTAATAGTATCGTGGTATAATGATTGATGTTTGATGCATTACACTAAGTATGGATCTAGATTTGGGACTCCTTGAGCCGATGTGGATTCATACTTATGGTACACGTACTATGGTACGACATATAGGAGGATGACCATGTGACCACGACATGTAATTTCATTATCAAGATAGGGTTAATCTAAGCAACTTAATTTGGTAGATGCATTGGGTGGGAACGGAATCCCGAGATCGTGCCATACTAGCCACCCTAGGTCCAGCCCTGGCGTGTCGGGTTGGCCACCACGGATACAGTTTCATCCGCTTATAGTGGATGACTATATCTGACTTCTATGTGCTATGTGTTAAATGTTTTAGCAGGGTGGCCTTGCGGAGGTCCGGTGCATAATCAAAGTGTTATGTGTATATGTATATTATATGGTTTGGCTAGCCCTGCTGGGTGTCACGACCCGCACCCACTGTTAGGGTACGAGAACGTAACAACGCCCAGCCTACGCCGCAGTGTCGGCGGTAGAACGCTGTCCTAGGTCAATCATCTATCAATATCAAGTACCTGTACAGTTTATACTCTCCGAATGGAGGTGACATAACAATATACATCTCAATCACATCTAGGGTAGAAGAACGAAAGACAGATAGATAGATAGTAACTCAAGAGAACAGTATCTTAGATGAATAAGTCTAAGTGTCTAGTACAACATAATATTCAGAACTGTCAACTCATAATACAAAAGTCTAAGAGTCTATATATCTCCACATCTCAAAATACAACTCAGAATGTGAGACAAAAAGTAAATATAGAAAGACTACCTAGACTAAACTGGTCTAGACTACTGGAACAACATCCTCAGCTGCAGGTGGATCCTGCTGAGGGTCCACAACATAAGTGTCATCTAGTCCTGCTCCATAATAGGTAGACACCAGGGCCTCATCCTCATCCTCTGTAATATTTTCAACAGGTCCAATCAGGACGGGAACGAGCACAATACATCTCACGCAGTGCATAGCAGGTTAGGAAATACGATACAGGCAATAGAGTAAGATACATGAACTGCTGAAAGGAAATATACGCTGTAAAAGAGATAGCTGTAATGAAATATCTACTATAAATAGAGAACTAACAGTGGCTAGTGAGTCAGAGTACGAGATAGCACATGTGAACGGACGGATTTGTACATGATCGAGTTTGCACATGAATACACTACTTTGGAATTGTTCACACGACTACTAGCACTCCCCCGTATCCCCAATCAATACACAAGGATCTGTACAGGTTACGTTATTGTACATGATATCACATGGGGCCCATGAAAGGGTGCACATGATAGTATACATGAGGGCTCAGTAAACATGAGAGTACATGATCACATGAGTGCACATGAATAATGGAAGCATAGGAGTACATGATGATAGTGAAACACACATAACATGAAGTACCCGATGCTCCCGAGGGGGATAACATCTCATGTAAAGATCCATATAGTACCAATCCGTGTTACCAACGTGACAGCAACAAGTAAAGTAATCTAGAGCGAGAAGTAAAGCCTGAACAAGTATGAAACGGTCAGAGAATGTACTCGCCTGATAACTGAATGTCTGAAGACGATATACTGTCTGAGGAGAGGTATCTGGCTCCTAATCAGAGCAATACAAGTCACAATGTATCCACAATGATAAAAATAAAGTGTACAATGCATACTACATGATTCTAGGTCAATCTGGTCAAAAGTCAACTATGGGTCAACTCTAATAGTCAAACTAGGTCACAAGAAGTCATACTAAGTCAAATAGAGTCAAACAAGGTCAAACAAGTCAAATACTAGTCAACATGATCAATCTGGGTCAAGTCTAGGTCAAACTTAGACCAACTAAGGTATTGGTCAAACAAAGACCAGTCAGTAAGGTAATTAGGTCAAACAAGTTAAACTAGTCATTTTAGGTTAGTCCTAGTCAAATCTAGGTCAATTAGGTCAACTTTGACCTAAGGTTGACTTTGGTCAACCTTTAGTCAACAAGGTTAACTAGTAGGGTTTTAGGCTAACTAGTCAAACTAGTTGTTGTGGGTCAATCCTTAGTCAAAGGGTCAATTAGGTCAATGTTTTGGGCCTTTAGGGCTAGCCCCAAACCATGGGCTAGTAATCTTGGCCATAGGCTAATAATGGGGTTTTCTCATAAACCTATAACTAGGAGATATATATACATATATATATATACCTACTATCCATATACCCAAAATGCATAACATATATATACAACCACATATATATATATATATTATTGACCTAAAGTAACCTAACACAAAATATACATATATATATATCATATATGTATACACATTTATATATAAACTCATATATATATATATATACTCTATATATATATACTCCATATATATATATAGGAACATAGAGAGAGAGACAAGGGAAAGAGAGAGAGACTGAATGAGAGAGAGTGAGACTGAGACAGTGAGAGAGAGGGGGGGGGGGTCTGGACAGGGGGTTCCAGGAATTCCTGAACCACCATGGCTCTCAACACACACACACAATATAACATATATACATACATATGTATATATCTATATAACTACACACACACCTAACCAAATCTCCCCAAATTCAACCTACACTCACAAATACATATATACTACACATATACTCACTAAAATACACTAGTCCAATACATTAAACCCAAGTAAAATCGATTTGAAAATCGATTTCCAAAAACTGGAAAAATAGCCTAAACTGTTAACAGTGCACTGTTGCACTCGAAATGAGGGTAATTCGAATACACATCATAAAACAAGCTAAGGCTCGCAACTAACGGTTGGTAACTAACTCCCCATAGATACCCTAGTGTCCTAGGTGCCTGAGACACGACCACGACACGTTTTGGTGTGTCGGACACGCAAAAATCAAAATCAGGTAAAATCTAGGGCACGCGAAGGGCTGATGTTTGTGTGTCTCGTACTCACGACACAAGACACGTCGTGTCTCGTGCTCATGGGGGAAGGTTCGCCTAGGGGTCCCCTAGGTGTCCACGGTCCTGATTTGTGTCCACGTGTGTCCGTGTCCGAGATACGAGCACGTATCAGTAGCTCTGATACGTGTGTGCGCAGTATAGTGTAGGGTCATTGCGAGTGTGATTTCTCACTCGACACGACACCAACGTGTCTGAAACTTTGGGAGGGGTGTGTCAGACACTGCCCCAACCCTCAGGCCAAGTTTCGTGTGTCCACGTCGCGTGTCGTGTCCGCACGAGAAGTCTGGTAGCAGGGGAGGCTGCACAGTCTCGTGCTCGCGTGTCGAGGGGTCGTGTGCTCCACACGGGGCACGTGGGGCCACGTGCTCGTGTCAGGGGGTCGGCCTAGGGTCTAGGTTTGTGTCCTCGTGTCTGTATTGTGTCCACAATGGGTGTGGACACAATACACAGCATCAAACAGTTAGGTTTTACAGTGTGTCAGTGTGTGCTGAAATCAGTGATTTCGTGTCCAATTTGGACACGAAACGTGTCCTGTTTTGTGCTCAGTCAAGTGGAAAAGTGACCTAGGGATCTAGGGCTACCCAATATCAATTTTGTTTTGAAAAACATTAACAAAATGTTCTATGTGGCATTTCACCAAACACCTAGTTTCAAACATAGATACGTGTCCGATACGGACACCAAACCACATAAAAATCCTACCAAACTTGACCTACATGACCATGGTATCCTAATGCATGCAACCATGAAGAGAAATCACTATTTTGATAGGGTTTAGAACACTTTACCTATATGTGCAAAATCATGAAAATCAACCTTCTAGGGGGGGTTTCCTCTTCACTTTGGGGTGTCCAAATCCTTGTGCAACCTTGCTACTAAGCCTCCTTTAGCATCCTCAAGTGTAGGGGGTTCCAACGCAACAAACGGGGCTCAATTTGGTGAAGGAATGAAGAAGTTATGGCTTTGTGAAGTTGAGGGAAAAATGGGTTTTCAATACATTGAAATTGAGGCTCTTTGTGAAGATGGGGGTGTTCATATAGGGGGGGGGCATGCTTGGCCGGCCATGGGGGTTGGTTTAGGGTTAGGATCAATGGTTGTGGGCTCTCCAACAAGTTTCAAAGCTATCCTATGGCTAGGATTCATTCTACATAACTTTATGTAAAATATCTAAATAAAATATCTAATGTAAATATCTAACATGAAATATCTAGATATTTAGCTCTAACATTACTTTAGTTAAACCCATCTAACTTAGTCTCTAGGTCATCACTAACATCTAGATTAGGGCTAAACTAGGTTAGTAACTAACATGACACTAATCAATTAATTAAATAATAATAAATCACATAAATCCAAATAATTCCAAATAAATCCTAGAAAATTACCAAAATACCCTTTAGGCTAAAAATCACTAATTGATATTCTAAGCCTATGGTCAAGTTCCCATGGTCATGACAACTTCTAGTTTAGAGAAACTAGGGTTTACACTAAGGTTTACTAACAAAGTCACAAAGTCATGACTTAGCATGACTTAGAAGATGGTTCTAATTACACTAATAATCACTATAAACCATATCATGTCCTAATCACCATTATTAAATAATAAAAATAATAATTTTTCAAAAATCCCCAAATTCTGAAAACAGGGTGTTACAAGTCTACCCACCTTAAAATAATTTCGTCCTCGAAATTTAGATGGTCGTACTCCTTCTAGGTCAAACCTCCAACAATCAAGGACGAAGCCACTACCTAGGCAACATACAAGGTCAACAAGCAAAATATGGGTAGTAGACCTATACTGAGTCATGTCCAAGAATTGGCTGGCAGTTTTAGGTCATAAGGTGTCCTTAATTTAAATCGAAGCCAAAAGTAACTCCATGGGGTAATTCAGGATGTAGTCTCGGGTCAGGAAAATCGTACTAAGCAAATGAAGCACACAATGGTATGCCTGGGTGGGACACTAAGGTCATGGGAGTAGTATGTCATGTCTAGGTCATGTATGTGAAGTCAGTTTTTAGAAAACAACTAATCTTGTGCTCCAAATTTAAAAGTCACTGTAATGTATCTACGGGGATCATAATTTAGAGTGGGAAGGGTCTAAGGCCTAATTTTAACCAGAATTTGTGATGCAATAGTGGTACCAGGGGGGGACAGGTTAAATGGGAAAGTCTGTGGTCTCATCTAGGTGTACTAGTCATTCTAGATCAATACTGTCCTATGGTATCAAAACGTACAAGCAATCTAGGATGTCCTAATTGGGAAGGTAAGGGAACAATAATCATCAAGGCTATAGGGTCGTCTACCATCCTATATGAAAATAGGTCATTAACAAGTGAGAAATCAGTAAAGTTACCATTCCATAAAAAGAAAATTGAAAATTAAAAAAAATTTAGGCACAACAATCACAAATAGATTTTAGTCTTGGCACGATCTAAGTTGATCAATTTCAGGATAAATCGAGATTTGGGCAAGATGGAAAATCAATGAAATCAAGTACGAGCATCCAATGATGAAAATCCAGGTCATGATAAATTTTAATTCAACTGGATATGAATACGAGGTTCATAGACGATAAAAATAATTTCAAGGAGAATTGTCAAGGCTGTTGCGGATAAGATTTTAGGGCAAGTTAAATTATATCTCCATCCACGTAGAATAATATACGAAAAGCGAACCAAAACGTAATAGGTTGATCAGACCATCATGCGCCGGTTCTGATTAGACAATATGTTAGTGGGTGCGCACCCAATAAAATATATCATGATCAAGCTCGAAAGAATAAGCTTGTAAAACTAAGGATAATTTGTAGCATAAGATATAAGTAAGAGTGGGAATGATGAAAGAAATACATAGTCCAAGATCCTTAACCAATCGGGTCAAGCATTCAAGATAAGGTACAAGGGTAAGTATTTAATGATTCAATCAGAATACCATCACATGCCAGGTCGAAAGATTTGAGCCATGGTGGATCTCTAATTGAAATAAGAATTAATTTAGTATCATGGTAGAGGTTATAGTTTAGCCATTTGACTAGAAAATCATGTCAAGAAAATAGAGTACGAGGAGACGGGTTTTAGTAGGACATGGAATACCTACATGAAGGTAGGCTAGTCTAGGTCTTACATGTGAAGTTTGTTGGGAGGTAACAGCTAGTATTATACTCTGAATATCTAAGTCACGGTAAAGGACGTCCAATGATCTAGAACAGAAAGTGGGAGTTCAAGACATGACAATTGATGCAAAATAAAAGAAGACCAAGTTAACGCAGGGAATAAAATTAATTAGGAGTCCAGTAAATAATTTAGGAACACAGTCCTAGGGATAGATAGGCTACTAGATGGATATAGTTTAGGGTTCGATCAACCCAAGGTCAAAGGTTAGAAGGTCTCAATAAAGTCCTGATTTGAGGAAATGTCGAGTAAGTCAGGTTTGGGATACAGTCACATAGATTGGTAGAAAGAGTTTAAGCAAGGTGCAAAATAGAGAGGACAGTTCATTTCAATGAAAGGCAATTAGCAAGAGGATTAGATGGCAAGAAACAGATAAAAGTTTTCTCATAATTGTGATTGAGTACCCTAAAAATAAAAGATATTAATCTAACACTAAGAAATTAAAATCAACAACTACAAAAATTTTAAAATCATCAACTAATACCAGGATTCAAAGTTCTACAGTGAATCCTCCAAAATCAAATTCAATCAAGGGAAAAGGAGTTTAAATCGTAATTTCAAATGAGATTCTCAAGGGTCATCCCAGGAATCTCTCAAGGTATCCTAACAATGATTGAGCATCCTCTCTCTAAGCCTATTCCTCTAATCCTATCGCAGGCTGTAGTGATACTCTAGTTCGAATACCACTACATAAACTCGAGACCTGCATGGGCCACCACTAAAAACGTGTCACGACCCGCACCCACTGTTAGGGTACGAGAACGTAACAACGCCCAGCCTACGCCGCAGTGTCGGCGGTAGAACGCTGTCCTAGGTCAATCATCTATCAATATCAAGTACCTGTACAGTTTATACTCTCCGAATGGAGGTGACATAACAATATACATCTCAATCACATCTAGGGTAGAAGAACGAAAGACAGATAGATAGATAGTAACTCAAGAGAACAGTATCTTAGATGAATAAGTCTAAGTGTCTAGTACAACATAATATTCAGAACTGTCAACTCATAATACAAAAGTCTAAGAGTCTATATATCTCCACATCTCAAAATACAACTCAGAATGTGAGACAAAAAGTAAATATAGAAAGACTACCTAGACTAAACTGGTCTAGACTACTGGAACAACATCCTCAGCTGCAGGTGGATCCTGCTGAGGGTCCACAACATAAGTGTCATCTAGTCCTGCTCCATAATAGGTAGACACCAGGGCCTCATCCTCATCCTCTGTAATATTTTCAACAGGTCCAATCAGGACGGGAACGAGCACAATACATCTCACGCAGTGCATAGCAGGTTAGGAAATACGATACAGGCAATAGAGTAAGATACATGAACTGCTGAAAGGAAATATACGCTGTAAAAGAGATAGCTGTAATGAAATATCTACTATAAATAGAGAACTAACAGTGGCTAGTGAGTCAGAGTACGAGATAGCACATGTGAACGGACGGATTTGTACATGATCGAGTTTGCACATGAATACACTACTTTGGAATTGTTCACACGACTACTAGCACTCCCCCGTATCCCCAATCAATACACAAGGATCTGTACAGGTTACGTTATTGTACATGATATCACATGGGGCCCATGAAAGGGTGCACATGATAGTATACATGAGGGCTCAGTAAACATGAGAGTACATGATCACATGAGTGCACATGAATAATGGAAGCATAGGAGTACATGATGATAGTGAAACACACATAACATGAAGTACCCGATGCTCCCGAGGGGGATAACATCTCATGTAAAGATCCATATAGTACCAATCCGTGTTACCAACGTGACAGTAACAAGTAAAGTAATCTAGAGCGAGAAGTAAAGCCTGAACAAGTATGAAACGGTCAGAGAATGTACTCGCCTGATAACTGAATGTCTGAAGACGATATACTGTCTGAGGAGAGGTATCTGGCTCCTAATCAGAGCAATACAAGTCACAATGTATCCACAATGATAAAAATAAAGTGTACAATGCATACTACATGATTCTAGGTCAATCTGGTCAAAAGTCAACTATGGGTCAACTCTAATAGTCAAACTAGGTCACAAGAAGTCATACTAAGTCAAATAGAGTCAAACAAGGTCAAACAAGTCAAATACTAGTCAACATGATCAATTTGGGTCAAGTCTAGGTCAAACTTAGACCAACTAAGGTATTGGTCAAACAAAGACCAGTCAGTAAGGTAATTAGGTCAAACAAGTTAAACTAGTCATTTTAGGTTAGTCCTAGTCAAATCTAGGTCAATTAGGTCAATTTTGACCTAAGGTTGACTTTGGTCAACCTTTAGTCAACAAGGTTAACTAGTAGGGTTTTAGGCTAACTAGTCAAACTAGTTGTTGTGGGTCAATCCTTAGTCAAAGGGTCAATTAGGTCAATGTTTTGGGCCTTTAGGGCTAGCCCCAAACCATGGGCTAGTAATCTTGGCCATAGGCTAATAATGGGGTTTTCTCATAAACCTATAACTAGGAGATATATATACATATATATATATACCTACTATCCATATACCCAAAATGCATAACATATATATACAACCACATATATATATATATATATTATTGACCTAAAGTAACCTAACACAAAATATACATATATATATATCATATATGTATACACATTTATATATAAACTCATATATATATATATACTCTATATATATATACTCCATATATATATATAGGAACATAGAGAGAGAGACAAGGGAAAGAGAGAGAGACTGAATGAGAGAGAGAGTGAGACTGAGACAGTGAGAGAGAGGGGGGGGGGGTCTGGACAGGGGGTTCCAGGAATTCCTGAACCACCATGGCTCTCAACACACACACACAATATAACATATATACATACATATGTATATATCTATATAACTACACACACACCTAACCAAATCTCCCCAAATTCAACCTACACTCACAAATACATATATACTACACATATACTCACTAAAATACACTAGTCCAATACATTAAACCCAAGTAAAATCGATTTGAAAATCGATTTCCAAAAACTGGAAAAATAGCCTAAACTGTTAACAGTGCACTGTTGCACTCGAAATGAGGGTAATTCGAATACACATCATAAAACAAGCTAAGGCTCGCAACTAACGGTTGGTAACTAACTCCCCATAGATACCCTAGTGTCCTAGGTGCCTGAGACACGACCACGACACGTTTTGGTGTGTCGGACACGCAAAAATCAAAATCAGGTAAAATCTAGGGCACGCGAAGGGCTGATGTTTGTGTGTCTCGTACTCACGACACAAGACACGTCGTGTCTCGTGCTCATGGGGGAAGGTTCGCCTAGGGGTCCCCTAGGTGTCCACGGTCCTGATTTGTGTCCACGTGTGTCCGTGTCCGAGATACGAGCACGTATCAGTAGCTCTGATACGTGTGTGCGCAGTATAGTGTAGGGTCATTGCGAGTGTGATTTCTCACTCGACACGACACCAACGTGTCTGAAACTTTGGGAGGGGTGTGTCAGACACTGCCCCAACCCTCAGGCCAAGTTTCGTGTGTCCACGTCGCGTGTCGTGTCCGCACGAGAAGTCTGGTAGCAGGGGAGGCTGCACAGTCTCGTGCTCGCGTGTCGAGGGGTCGTGTGCTCCACACGGGGCACGTGGGGCCACGTGCTCGTGTCAGGGGGTCGGCCTAGGGTCTAGGTTTGTGTCCTCGTGTCTGTATTGTGTCCACAATGGGTGTGGACACAATACACAGCATCAAACAGTTAGGTTTTACAGTGTGTCAGTGTGTGCTGAAATCAGTGATTTCGTGTCCAATTTGGACACGAAACGTGTCCTGTTTTGTGCTCAGTCAAGTGGAAAAGTGACCTAGGGATCTAGGGCTACCCAATATCAATTTTGTTTTGAAAAACATTAACAAAATGTTCTATGTGGCATTTCACCAAACACCTAGTTTCAAACATAGATACGTGTCCGATACGGACACCAAACCACATAAAAATCCTACCAAACTTGACCTACATGACCATGGTATCCTAATGCATGCAACCATGAAGAGAAATCACTATTTTGATAGGGTTTAGAACACTTTACCTATATGTGCAAAATCATGAAAATCAACCTTCTAGGGGGGGTTTCCTCTTCACTTTGGGGTGTCCAAATCCTTGTGCAACCTTGCTACTAAGCCTCCTTTAGCATCCTCAAGTGTAGGGGGTTCCAACGCAACAAACGGGGCTCAATTTGGTGAAGGAATGAAGAAGTTATGGCTTTGTGAAGTTGAGGGAAAAATGGGTTTTCAATACATTGAAATTGAGGCTCTTTGTGAAGATGGGGGTGTTCATATAGGGGGGGGGCATGCTTGGCCGGCCATGGGGGTTGGTTTAGGGTTAGGATCAATGGTTGTGGGCTCTCCAACAAGTTTCAAAGCTATCCTATGGCTAGGATTCATTCTACATAACTTTATGTAAAATATCTAAATAAAATATCTAATGTAAATATCTAACATGAAATATCTAGATATTTAGCTCTAACATTACTTTAGTTAAACCCATCTAACTTAGTCTCTAGGTCATCACTAACATCTAGATTAGGGCTAAACTAGGTTAGTAACTAACATGACACTAATCAATTAATTAAATAATAATAAATCACATAAATCCAAATAATTCCAAATAAATCCTAGAAAATTACCAAAATACCCTTTAGGCTAAAAATCACTAATTGATATTCTAAGCCTATGGTCAAGTTCCCATGGTCATGACAACTTCTAGTTTAGAGAAACTAGGGTTTACACTAAGGTTTACTAACAAAGTCACAAAGTCATAAGTCATGACTTAGCATGACTTAGAAGATGGTTCTAATTACACTAATAATCACTATAAACCATATCATGTCCTAATCACCATTATTAAATAATAAAAATAATAATTTTTCAAAAATCCCCAAATTCTGAAAACAGGGTGTTACACTGGGTTGACACGAACTGAGGATTCCTATATATGCATTACTGGGATAACCCAGACAAATCATAGAAAGCCGTGGGATTGATTGGCCGCTTGTAAGCTGACTTGTTTCTGATATGTTTTCTTCTGTTAGCAACTGAGGAACATGGACTATCGTGGTGCGTGGTCCAACCCATGTCCTTGTTTGGTTGTTGGGTTGGACTATTGTGCTGCGATAGGCTATGGACCAAAGTCGCGAATCAGAAGCCCTTCACCTGCCCATGGTTATAGGATATATCTTATCTCGGCATGATATTGGCACCGTTTGTCCTTATTTGGTTGTAAGGGTGTCGTATTGTCTCGATGATATGGTATAAGCCTATAACTCGTGAATCAGGTCTTATTTATGCTTGGGTTTTATCTCACTCTTTTGTGCTTCCTTGTGGTACTTGCTATTCGGGGCCTGACCCCGCTGGTTTTGTTTGGCCAGATCTCGTAGCAGCTCCAGAGGATCCAGCCTTCCATCCGAACAATGGTGCACATCCGGAGTATGGGCGCCAGGGACCATGAGTGGGTTTCTTCTTCTCCGCTATGATATCTTCTATTTTGTACTTGGCATTTAGCCACCGGCATCTGTTTAGCCGGCTGGTCAGGACATTAGTTTCCTTTACATAATTGTAATTAAATCAGACTGCAGCCAAGGTTGTCAAAGGCGCAAGGCGCACGCAAGGCGCACGCAAGGCGCAAATAGTCCATATCGCCCGAGGCGCAAGGCGCACTTAAGGCGCGCGCCTGAGCGATACGAGGCGCATATATATATATATATATATATATATATATATATATATATATATATATAAATCTGTGCACCTCTCTAGTCTTAATTCACAATTCACATTGACTCATTTATCCTGTGGAAAAAAATACATATATTGTAAAAAATTTGCACAAACAATAATAAAAAGACTGACTGCATCTAGCAGCATTGTCTAGCAATTTTTTTCAGTTATTGCAGTAGTGTAGCAATATTTTTCAGTACAATAACAAAATACAGTGAGAAGCATTCTGCAAAAAATTTGCAGGAACAAAAAAAAGGAACGAATTGGTGCCAAAGTATTCCAGTCATCAGTATACAATAAAAAGAAAACAAAAATGAACAATAAAAAAGGCACTACTTCAGTAATCTTCACTAAAACAAATACAAGAGAGAGAAAAGAACAATAAAACAAATACAAGAGAGATCGAGAGAGAGAGAGAGTAAGGAAAAGTGAAAAAGAAAAGAAAAAAACAGAAGAAAAAAACGCAAAATCATCAAGGCGCATCTAGGCGCGCCTTAAGCACAACCTGCGCCTGGGCAAAAGGCGCGCCTTGGTCGCGCCTGTCTAACTGCGCCTCGCCTCGACCCTGTTAAGGCGCTGTCCCTGCGCCTGGAGCCAAGGCGCGCCTTTGACAACACTGACTGCAGCTGACCACGGTTATGTACTATTGACTCTCGGTACTAGCTGATCATTTTGTATAGCTAGGCTCATGAATCATTTTGATGAAGCGTCGGGGACGCCTTACTGCTTTGTCTTATATGATCATTATTTACTGCTTCTTGTTTTGATTGATTGAGACATAGATGCTCTGTGAGACCATAGGAGACTTGATTGTAGCATGCACCCCCTTGTCTCTTGACAGCCATGATCGCCGTATGATGTTTATATACCTCAAATGGAGTAGCTGGCCTAATCCGTCTCAGTATTCCGGTACTGGGACGTGACACTCATAGCTATCTTAGCCAGGAAATTCGACACCAATATACATGGTTGATGTGACATTGACAATCGGCTATAAAACTTTGTCAAATCTTATATTGAGTTTTCTTATGCTCCATTACCAATCCCATTCTGATAGGAGAATGATTGTACGACGACGAAGTTGCAAACAATTCTAGCAATAATGTATTTTAATTTTTTTAGCAAACTTAGGCTCTAAAAACTTTCTTGAAAAACAATAAAACTAAATCTTCTTCCCTTCAAAAGCTTGGCTAGAAACGCAACTAATAACATGCTGTATTTGCTTGTCAAAATGTAGATTTCCACATTCCGATTTCGCAAGCATTCCACATACGGAACGCATGTTCCCGGATCGCATAACACGACCTAAATGGTGAATGTAACCATGGTTTATAGTTCTTTTGGTCTTCACTCGTTATACACTTACCTTTACTTAGATCTCCACACCTTGTCCTACTCTTCTTAGCAAGCTTATAAATATTTTACCATCTCATTACTGCTCATACCTCTAGGATTCTTCTCACCTGGTAAGTACCATGATCATTGTGCCATGGATTGCACTGCCTTCCCAAAGCCTGCCTTACTTTAGTTCTTGCTTTCTATATGAATAGTCATAAGCCTCTGATTTAACGTCAATCAATGGTTTCACAATCTCTACTTTACTAATTTATAGTTTTCAAAGCTTTCACAAATCTCATATTTCCCCATTTTTAAACGATGCCCTTTTTTTTCCCTTAAATATTTTATACTTCCTCGTTCCACCTCCAACTTCTCTAGATGTTCACCCGCTATTACCTTTAGGGCTCATTTGGATCAAGTTTTTGTATTCCTAGGAATAGGTTTTCAATTCCTTTCCCATGGGAAAGGAATTCAACATTCCCATACCCATGTTTGGTTAGGTTGGGAATAGGTAGTTCAAAAATTTAAAAAATTTCATCTCCATGTTTAGTTTACAAAGGGATAGAAATATTAATTTATTTAGTTTTCCTTTAATACCCTTTCATTAATTGCATGATGATTTACATGTTTGGGATAGAAGTTGAAAATTTGAAAATAAAAAGAGGGTATAACTGTCCAAACAAAATAATCAAACATCATTCCTAGGAAAGCAAATCTATTCCCGGGGGGTTTGGGAATAGCTTTCCCAAGTCAATGGGAATAGCTTTCCCCCCTAAGCCCCTCCTATTCCCTCCTCATTCCCAATCCTAAACATACCAAACATGGGTAAGGAATTCAAAATCCATTCCCAAGCCACAAAAACTTGAACCAAACGCCCCCTTAGAGTTTAGACTAGGAAGCACAAATACTCCATAAATTTGTCTCATGTCGATCTCCTGTTGTGTCGGACATGTATTGTACACACCACGGATTCCAAAATACAGTAGGACATGTCGAAGTTCATAATGTGTCTGTGCCAATGCGTCTATATTGTATCATCCCGTATCTATTTCCAGCAATATTGCCTTTAGATTTTTTTTTTTTCTATAATCACTTTGTCTAGTTGTTTGATACAATTAGGCATAATATTTCAGATATTTAGTTTCTTCTTTTAGTTTCTTCTCCTCTTCTGTTATCATCCTCTTTATAAAGAGCATTGACTTTCTCTTTTATGTTCTATCATCTAGTTCTAATTCTCTTCTTTTATGCTGAAGAGTTGATGATGAGTATCAAAAAAAGTACATGAATTAGAACTAGCATCCATAGGGATATCACTTAGTGTGGAAGCAATTTATATGTTCTGGCATACAACAAAATCCAGAAGCAACTCCACCTATAAGGGAACTTGGGAAAAACTTTCAGGTAACCAACTATCATCTATTACAAGCACCTTAATTTAAGTGCTATTGATGTCTTTATCATTTTAGATTACTTTATCTATAGCTTCCATCTCTGAATATTCAACTTCTTGATGGATATCACTTAGTTCATACCTATGTTGTGAAGATGAAGCTTAAAATGAAACAAGGTTTTTTTTTTCCCCCCAAGAACATGTACAAGTGGAACTAAAACCATGGTGAATTATGAGTTCATAACAATACTATGTTTCTTTAGAATTTGCGTGTTCATACTTAAAACTGGTAAATACTTTGATATGTTTTCCTCAGTTGTGAGCCTTTCTGGGTCTGACCAGAAGGGTACTTACCTGTTTTCTCAAAAAGAAATTTGGTATGTTCTCATTTACTAAACCCTGTTATCTGTCTCTAAAGGAATAACACAGTGAGCCTCCAGTATCTCAATCATAGTATTTAAAGGTAATGGTCTGTGTATTATGCAAAAGCTTAAGTTTCCAAAACACTTGATACGTCGGAAAGACTGGATTGAATTTCAAATGGCTGGATCCTTCCACAACCAATTTATCACACTTCTCAAGGTAACTTAGAAGTCACTCAACAAGTCAGCCTCTCTTATAGGCATCATCATACAGGCACAATCAACAAGTTTCTTAATTTTTACCTAGGGATTGCGCTATATATGAGACTAATCGGTGGGAATAAAATTCTCCGTGTTCCATCAATGATAGTTCACGAATCAAAGACCCAAGTATAAGTCACCGGAAATATTAGAACAAAACACAAGATACAAACTCAAACCATAGCAAAAATGAACAAACAAAGGGCTTCCTATATATCAACTCCACAGGAGCCTAATAAATTTCCTGCATGCATATTTATTTAAAGATTCCTCAAGCATATATGATATTCCAAATTTTACTAAACATGCAACATCTCTTACAAGACAGTATTTTTTTAAAAAATTATTTGGTGGTATCATTTGTCATAGTCCCCGCAGATGTTTCATAGTTTTTTTCTGAAAACTAAGCGACTTGATGCCTATTTAAGGAATGGGCTCGTGAGCACCACCTATAGCAAAACATCAACAATGGGGCAATTTTTATTTTTATAGAATGCATAACCTAAGTTATACTTTGATATCCTTCTGGAATACAGTCTCGAGTCATTGAGTAATGGAGGAGTTTATATTAAGACCACAGATTGAGCATATAGCTAAACAACATGAACTTTAACACAATGGATTTTGTGATGTCTCCACAGTGCCTTTTAAAAGCTTATTACACATAATTTCCTACTAATCACTGTCTTAATGAAGTGATTAGTTATCATTGCAAGTGAAATATCAAATATCATTTGTTTAGTTGCAATAATATTTTTGTGTCTCCGGTATCTTACACACTACACATGAATTTCATTGATGTTTACATATATGGTCTCCAGTGACATATATTTCATTGGAGGGTTTGGCACTGTTGCATGGATTGATGTCACAAGGAATAATGAGGCCCTTCAGCCTAATTTGAAGGTAAATTGTCTTCGTTTCCTCTGCACGAAGTAGCCCGCTAAAATTCTCCTCCCCTCTTCATCCTCTGGTAGCCACTCCAAAGATTTCGGGAAGGGCCTTTGTCGTACAGTCATAGTCATCGCTATCATTCTTCTGATTGTAAGTGTTAACACAATGTTGCGATTATCATGTCAGGAACTCAACGGTTTGTTCTCAAAGCCATTAAGAGAAATCTTATCAACAGAAGAAGAGAGAGAGATGATGTGGCTTTTGTTTCAACAGACAGTACAGGTACCGACATCCGGGTTCGTCAAGGTGCACAGGTAACCTATTGAATACTTACCATTGTCTTTTTTTTTTTTTCCCTGCCTTTGAACAATAGATGAAAGGCCTTGGTTGTTGTTGCTTGCTAGTTGTAATCTTTGCTTTATAAAAATATGTGACGGTAGTAATAGTTGCCACTTGAGGAGGGAGGTCTTTCTTATCCAAAAGAACCATTCATTAGTGGTAAGAAAAGATCTCCACAGACCCAATGTTCTTATCCAAAAGAACCATAAGTAGTAAGAAAAGTTCTCCACGGACCCAAGGTTGATTGGTATGTTTCATTTCCCACACATTTCTTTCCTCTCCATACTGATGTACCTATTTATTATGCATAAATCCAGTGGCTATGCCTTTCACATGTTACGTGTCCTTTGCCATTTCCTATGTAAAGTGGCCCATATCACATGTATTATTCTTGGATCATTGCTAGCAAATTCTCTCTGGTCCTTTTCACCTTGTACTAACTAATTCTAGCAGTCATCCACACAGGTTAGGAAGAAGTTACATCCTCTTTGAACAAACACACTAGAACTAAGGAGTTCATCCAACTATATAAGATGATGATCATGAACTTTATGTTGTCGTCTCCTGTCAAGAACTTTATGTTACAAACTCTGTTGTCTAGAGCTAATGTACGTATTGATAATATTTTATGCATTATTTAATTTGTCGTACTAATGATATGGATGTCCCACGTTTGACTCGTCATAGAAACAACCATCCTCCCCTATAATTCTTCTCGACCCTTCTCCAGATTTCAATTTGCTATCTACTTTTTTGACCCTCCCCTGTTTTTCTTCTCGATCCTTCTCTTAAGTTTTGTATTGGTGTGTCTCCCAATTGCGGTTCTTTTGATCTACTTTATATTAAGTAGTCAGATCATTACGTGCGTTGTATGTAGAAAAAAATTATTATTAAAAAAAATAAAATTTTAAAATTTATTAAATTATTTTAAATATATTTTAATTATAATTTGTTATAAATATATTTTTAAAATTTTGGACATGTGTTTGATTAGATAATACAAATAACTTTGTTTAAATAAAATTTGGGCTAAATTACAACTTCATACCCTCAACTATTTGAGTTTTTCAACTTGATACCCTCAACTTTGATAGGTACTTACTTAATACCTTCAACTATTATAAAATTTTAATTTGATACCCTCCGTTAGTTAAACATAACTTTTCCATTAAAAAAATAAAAGAATAAATAAATATTTCCTAAAATACCCCCATCTCCATCTCCATTCCCCCATTTCAACGACCCCCTCCCCCTCCACCCTCCGGCAGCTGCCGCACTGCTCCCAATCCCCCCTGCCGACCGTGCCCCCCAACCCCACCTACGATCCCCCAAATCCGAGCAGCACCCGCGCCACCCGTGGCCCCTCGCGACCCCCTCCGGCAGCTGCCGTACCCCTCTCAACACCCTGTCGACCGTGCCCCCCAACCCCATTTACGATCCTCTGAACCAGAGCAGCCCCCGTGCCACCCGTGGCCCCTCCGACCCCCTCCGGAGCTGCCGTAGCCCTCCAAATCCCCCATGTCGACCGTGCCCCCCGACCGCACCTGCGATCCCCCGAACCCGAGCAGCCCTCGCGCCACCCTTGCCCCCCCCCGCAACACCGCCCCCACACCGGCCCGAGCAGCCCCGTGGCCCCCCTGCGACCCCCGCCCCTTCCCCGCCCGAGAAATCCCGTGCTTCCGCGCCCCCGCGCCGACCCAAGCAACCCCGTGCCCCCGCCGTGGCCGGAGCAGCCCCGCGACCCCCACCCCTTCGTCGCCCGAGCAGCCTCGTGCCGCCGCGCCTCCTCCTCCGCACAGCCTGCGCCGCCCTACGACCCCTGACCCCGCGTCCCCCTCTGCCTGTACGCCCACCCGCGCGGCCCCCCTCAGCTATTGCTGCTACTTATCGCTGCGACGACCCCCCCTGCGGCTGTCGTCACTGTAGAGAGAGGGGGACTAGGAAGAGAGAAGGGGGAGAGAGAATGTGAGGGACAATTGTGTCATTTTCTATTTTCGTTTAACATCGTTAGGGGGAGGGTATTAACTTGATGCCTATCAAAGTTGAGGGTATCAAGTTGAAAATTTTAAATAGTTGAGGGTATCAAGTTGTAATTTAGCCTAAAATTTGTATGTTGAATATATTGGGCTATTTACATTAACTATCAGGTATCCCTACTTTTAAACTAATTATACTGACCATCCCTCCCTTTAGAATATTTTTTTTAAATATGGATATGTTATAAAAATTTTTAAAATAGATGTACCTCGTGTAATAAAATAAGACATGGGGATAGTCAATATAATTAGTTTAAAAGTAATGTAATAAACATGAAACATAGAGATAATCAGTGTAATTAGTTTAAAGGTAATAGTACTCTGTGTTATAAACCAAAAATTTAGAGGTAGTTAGTGTAAATGACCCGAATATATTTTAGGATTGGTTATATATTTGGTCGGTTAGAAGAATTTTAGAAATTTTTTTTATTAACTACGAGGAGATATGTTCACATTAGAATTTTTTTTTAAATTTTAAATTTTGATTAATTAATGGAAGATATATATAAAATAACAGTTTATATTTGAGCCGTTTATAAGACACATGAGGGATGTTGCCATTTTGGGGCTGTTTGGATAGATGTAACTATTTGAAAGTGTGAAAGTGGCACTTACGTCATGATGAGTTACAGTTAAAAGTGTAAAAGTGACACTTTCCAAAATGTGTTTGGATGTAGTATTTTTTGTCTCCTGCAAGTGGAAGAAAAATATGTTTGGTGTTTGGATGGTTGTTGAAAGTGGAGAAAAAACGAGTTCGGTTGTTTGGATGGTGGTTGAAAGTGGATGTTGGAATTAGATATGGTAACCAATAATTAAATTAATTACAATAATAATAATAATAATAATAATAATAATAATAATAAAACATCAATGTTCACCTTTTCCTGGAAAAAAAAAATCAATGTCCACCCCACGTGTCCACTGCCTCCATTACTTCCATGTAATCCCACGTCTCTCTCTCTGGAGAGAAACCATTAATCCCATTCTTTTCTTCCCAAGCATTTTTTTTCCCTTTCCAAACCTCTGTTCTTCCCCAACCGGACACTAGGGACTCAATCTTAAAGCCGGGAAGGGGCGGCGGGACTTGATCTCGAAGCCGAGGTCGCTCGAGATGCCGGGAAGGGGCGGCAAGACTCGATCTCGAAGCCAAGGTCGCTGGAGACATCACCCGGGTCATCACGCCACAGCACGTCTGGCTCAAGCCGAGGTCGCCTCCATCCAGTTCTTTTCTTTCCTTTCGATGGCACGCTTGGAAGAACTCAGAGGAGAGAGAAATTTTCACTTCCCACGGAGTTACGTCTGTTTTTGCTTGCAGCTAGAATGGAAGAAGAGAGGGGAGACAACTCTCTGTTTTGTGTCAGGGATATGACACTTGCAATACTGCAAGTGTATCCAAACGCTGAAAGTGCATTTTTCATGGGACAGTTGCAGCTAAAACTGTGACTTTCACCGCAGTTTCTTGTATCCAAACAGGCCCTTTGTATTAGTGGTAGCCTTTCTTCAAACTCTAAATCAAAATTTCAAAAATAATACGTGGGAAAAAATATTTTACCAAGAAAAGAAAAAATAATTGAAATGAAAATTTGATTCCCTGGAAGAAAATGACTTAAACTTCACTTCCAAATAGAATTACCGAATTACCCTGCCACACTCCAAAGAGTTCCTTCCACCTCACTTTCCCCCGTCCCCTTGTCTTCCCCACCATGAAGCACCCAAAGCTAGACTCACTCCACCCACTTCCGCACTTCCCCAATCCCAACCCCATCAGCAAAAGCTTCAAAAAATCTCATATTTCCATCATGGCAGCTGAAGCAGCATCGAGCACAGAGAGCTGCCCATCTTCTGCTTCCTCCCCCTCCTCCCGTCACTGCTGCCAGAGCATCATCACCCACATCGGCCATGACCAGATCTTCTCCATCCTCCACCTCCTCCCCCCCGAGTCCATCCTCTCCTTCTCCATGACCTGCAGAAAGTTCAGATCTTTGGCCTCCTCCCAGTCTCTATGGGAGCACATCTGCAGGAGGGACTGGGGGAGCGCCTCCGTGGACGCTCTCATGGCATCCTTCTCCTTCCAGGAGAGGAGGGATATCTCGTGGATGAGGCTCTACAAGGAGGTTTCCCGCCTGGGTTCCCTCTCCTGCCACCGGCTGTCGAGTAAAGACGGGATCTTTCCCAGGCCGAGGGCCTCTCTCTCCCTCAATTTCGTCTCTGGGTGCCTTGTTCTTTTTGGTGGAGGCTGTGAAGGAGGTTAGAATCACTGTACTCTATGCATTTATTGTTGTTGAGAGAAGTGAGCTTGGTCCTTCCTGAAAGTTGTGTGCTTGCTCAATTCTATAACCATTATTTTGTGCTTGTTTGCTATATGTAGGTGTTGTCTTTTGAATTAGGATGGTCAGGCCACATGCACTTGTTGGGGGTGCTTGAACCTTTCTTCTTTCCTCTTTCGGAAAGATACCGACAGTATTAAATGGATTGGTAAAATTCTAGTGCTGATGATGGGTTCGTTACTCACTAGTTTCTTCTTGTTTGGCATGGGTAGGAAGTTGTTCGGCTTGAATCGTTGTTCTATGTTGGTCTAGCGTGTTGTTCTTCTATGAGAGTTTTAGGCATGGAATATGGAGAAGTTAACCTTAGTTTCCAACATCTCAATCACGAAAATCCACCTTCTCTCCTCAATTGGGAAATATGGTTCAAAATACAATTCTTATTTATTATGGGAGTTGCAATTGCCAAGGAGACTTTTACAACATCCAAGAACTTTCAAGGTGGATTATCAAAATTAACCTTCATTCATAAGGGAAACCATAAATTTTATTTTAAAAAATTGAGGATAGCATTGGTAATCTATATTAAAAATCCTTGGATATTGTAAAGAGCTCCTTTGCAATTACAATTCCCTTTATTATATAGGAATACAAGTCTTATTTATTGTGCAGGAATACGAGTGCCAAAAAAAAAGTATGAATCCCAAAACCCTAGAAAATCACGCCTAATATGGCCCATATATATTTTGGACCCATCTGGATCAAATTCCACTCCCTAGCATAAAGTTGTACATTGGAAACATGTACAAAACCTTTTTACTTCCCAATTCTCTCCTGCAAGTTTACTGGTGCTATTCCATTTTCGCTCTTTGCTTGCTGTGTCATAGACACAAATGCAGTTTCTTATAGCAAATTGCCTTGGACATCGAGGTCATTAGAAGATTACGTGCAAAAAAAAGAAAGTATATGGTAAGTTTTTTAGTGTGCTTTCCACCACTCTAAAATTGAAAAATATGATCCAGAATCGTCCTCGTCTTCATCACAAGAGTTTAAATACAAGGACAATTCTTGATTTGGGAGTAAGAATGTTTTCGTTTCTTATTTTGTAGTATACTCATTGCATGAGATAACTTAGAAATTAAGCTAGAGTTGCTACTATCTTGAACGATTGAGCCGGGTCGGTTCGACAATGCTTTTTTTTCCTTCATATAAACTAATTAGATCATCTAAACATTCTTTAACTTCTATTTGTATACTACTTACCTCAATGCTCAAATTGTCATGAAAATCATTTAGTAATATAAATACACTATCTAATTTTATTTTAGGATCTAAAACTGCATTCAAACAATACAAAATAGGTATATCGTGCCAATATTTTAGAAATTTTGCTTCCATTTTAGAAATGACATAATAAAAACTTCATATGTATCTATATTTTGCAAATAAATCATAAATATCAATGATCTCTACTAAAACTAAAGGAGAAGTTGGATAATAAACATCTAATAAAATACATGTAATGTGATAAACAATTCCAAAAATTTGAAAATTGCAGTAGCAACTAACCAATCATTCTTAGTTAATTGGTAATCACGACTTTAACTTGTATTAATATAGTATGTAGTATCTTTATATTTAATACATGATTTCAACATCAAATATGTCGAATTCCATCTATGTGGTACATCCTTAACAATTTTTCTAAATTTCAAACCATATTGTGCACATAACGTTTTAAATTTTTATTGCCTACTTGGTTAATTATTCAAACTAATTAGACATGTCCTAATATTTTCTAAATTCGTTTGAAGAAATTGAAGACATTATTGTACAATTAACTTAACAATATTACAAGCGCATCTTACATGAAAAAGTAGTTTTTCTAATATAGGCAAAAATTAAGATTTCAAAATATTGACACAAGAAATAATATCACTAACGTTATCAAAAGAAATTAAAGAAATTTTATATGAATATCATATTCACATAAAACTTTTAACATGGCTCCACGGCTTTGCAATTCCAGAATGCGGAACTTCTGTCTTAAATAAAGAATTTGTTTTTGTAAAATCCATTTTGCATCTAAATAATTTGTCGTGATACAAAAAATAGGATAATTTTGTTACTAGTTCATATATTCGAAGTTAAAGAAAATTGACTAATATTTTTAAAATTGTGTTTCAAAGTTGCTTTTTCTTTTAAATATTTTAAAAGTTTCTTCTCTAGTAGTAGATCTAGAAACTTTTGTTAAACAAGAATTTAATATACTACTTACATAGTCATAACATTTTTCACTCTCATCAAATGTGAAAGGTTGTCATCACAAGTAATATATTAGTTTTGTTACGAGCAGACGAATAGGTAAATGATGATAATAAAGATCGTTGAGCATCTGTGCTTAAATTTGTTTGTCTAGCAACAATCGAGTCCTTACCATAACAACTTTCATAGTATATCTTCAAAGTTTCTGTACCTTCATCTTTTTTTATTTAAAGTTTTTTTTTGCATTTATTGCATTGTGCATATCTAGTTATTGGTTTCTGTGTGTTGGGATCTAATACTTTCTCTCCATAATCATTCGTGACACATAATTTATTTAAGTAATCCCAATAAATCAATCTTGTTCTAGTTGGAATAGTATTATTAATACTTCTATTTTCGTGAGGTGACATTTGTTTCGATAGTTGTTTGTTTTCTACATGATTAGTATAATATCCTAATTATTATCATAAGTATTATAACATTATAAGTTTATAACAATGTTCTGAAAGACTATTAAAGTTTTGGTTTGAACCGGTAGCACTATTATGATCCGTACTATATATATTTTAAATTGGAATTAAAAAATTTTAATTAATCAATTTAAAATACAAAAATTAACTACTTATATAATATAATATATAAAAAAACTTAAAACCTTTAACTTGATTTTCTCCAAAGCCTGATATATAATTATTGCAACTTGTGGTGGTCAATCAAGTTGAAGTCTCCAAATTTTTCGAACTTTTTTTGGTTTTTTCCACTTCAGTCTGCAGAATAGCTAATTCACTAAATAGAACACAAGATTGATTGAAAGTATTAGAAGATGGAAGAAATCTTGTTTTCGTAAATTTGGATGACTTATTCCTTATTGACTATCTCGCTAATCCCGAGACTCAAATGTCTACGAAGCGATCCTTGATCTCTGGGAGCGTCATGAAGAAGGGCGTGTAGTGCAACCTGAGGAAACATAGTCCATTCTTTTTGAATTTGGATGAACATCCGGTAGCCAATCAATCAGGACTAGGAGCTGCACCAAGACGGATTATAGGAATTTTTCGGGTAACAATGACTACAAATATCCTTGAGTATAACTGTTATATGGATATTTTGGTCATTTTCAGCAAAATGATCAAAAATATCCCTTGCTAACGTTAAACAGTTAAAAATGGAAGTATTTTGGTAGAGATGGGTCAGACCAGGCTGACCCGTTGCTGAAGGTGGGTCGGACCGAACCGAACCCTCGACCCAGTATGGCCTGCCTGGCCCACGTTACACCTTGACCCCAGCCAACCCTACAAAATCATGTCTAAAATGGATCAAATATATTCTTTATTTTTGTAACTATAATCATTCTCTATCTATCGTTCTATTCCATTGTCTTTATAATAGATCATATCAAAATCTGGTGGTCAAGTAACAAGAACTATTTTGTATTAGCTACTTGGCAACTTTATCTCATCAATATTATCTTCTTCTTGGCTGATGTTGTTAGAATCAAGGTCTATTCCCAATTATATATTTATGTTAGTTGGTCGAAGTCTTCCATACTAACATTTCTAAGTTTCTACCAAGTTACTATACTAAATTAATTTTAAGGATCATTTGCAAGAAGAACTCCTAATGTTTGACCGAAAACAATTACCCCATGTATCTTTTCGTCATTTTGCTCCTTCATTTTGATCTTTCCCAGTTTGCTTAGTGGTTTGACCAAATCGACGACGAAGAGTACAATTATGAGAAGAAAGGATTTTCTGATTTTTCCAGACAAATGCTCGTGGGTCTTTTTGCAAACTACTCTCTGTTCATCAAAAAAAAAAGTCATCATTGCTTAGAATATTTACACCCCAAAAGTTTAGGATAAAGGCTTCTGGTTGTTGTTGGTATTATTTTCTAGGATATTTACATTATTATTCCACTTTTCAGTTATTGATGATTTCAAGTTTCCACTTTTTTACAATTTACTTTTTAAATATACACTACCACTGGTTTTGATTTAAGGTTGAAGCTCTGGGAATATTGTGAGGTAACCAACCACACACAATTACTTTTAAGAAAAACTTTGCCACTTCATATTAAGAGCCCATTTTTCTCCTGTCACTACACGAAGTTGCTATTCCTTCCTCAAACGTCGTTGATGTAGGCATCTTTAGGGACCTTCACAACAGCCTTCCCGTTTATGCTGCAATTGATGCTACTCTGTGTTTTAATACTAGCTTATAAGTAAAATTGAAATAAATGCACCAGAATCTTGTGTATTGTAACATTGTATGGCCTGAACACTTATCTGTACCAGTCATCTTCTTGGACATCAATGGACAAAAAAGAGGGGGGGAAAACAAATAAATGAGCATTTCCCCTGATCAAAGGTAATGATTGTTGACCTCTTTTCAACGAGGTTGTACATGATAAGTCTCTTTTCTCATGTACCCCCCTATTTACAATCATAGATTAATCCTCAAAGGTGTATAGCATCACAGTAAATTTTGTGTAGACCAACCAACCTTCCGTAACTTCTTCTTTGTATTGAACAATGGTGCAGCTTGCACATATAAGATTTCCAACTTCTTGTTTATTAAGTCAAAGGTTTACATCCAACATAATCTTTAACTAAGTTGTTACTGAACTGTAGCTTACATCGATATCAGGTGGATCTAGTCTGTCTGCCTGGTGGAGGGTCTATATGAGATGGTTTCGTTGCTGCAATTCAAGTTGGAGTAGGTACATAATACGGATTTGGTTTGATTAGACCAACCCCAAAGCTCCAAAACCCACTTCTGCAATTACTGTACATCTCTCGTTATTCGAAACTTGAGTTATGCTTCTTCCTGGAAGGAAAATGAACGATACTTATCTAAAGTCTAGCTGATTTGTGACACCTACATCACTTTTGTGCTCGATGGTCCAAGTTTCAGCAAACTTTACCTTTTAACTAGGCGCCCTTGCTTTCTTGAGTTTTAGCTGCTTTTGCAGAGAACTCTTAACCTTGGAATGCCTCCTAATCCACTTCATCTTAGAGGGATCTCCTTTTTTAGTATCTCCATAATGGTTCCTTCTAGACGTCCAAAAGGGAAGATGACCAGACTCACCGTAGATGATTACTCAGTTGCAGTAGTTGTCCTTATTATAGGCCTTGTGACCATGGTCGCTTAACATTCCCAAGATTAACTATCATTTTCTAGTGATCATAAGTTAGCAATTGCGTTTAGCAGTTATCATTTTCTTAAGAGTTTCCTTTCTACTTCCTGTCGCAAACATCTGTTTATATATGGCAATTGCTCCTTGGGAATTGCATTTCAATATTCCTTTTAGAAATTTGAAATTTTTTGATGGCCTGGGGAAAGTTGTTCATATGAGAAGATTTTTACATCTTTGGAAGATAGCATTAAAGCATTACTCTAGGATGCCCTCACTCCCTATCAGTTTTACAAGGGAAGTGCTGCATTCATCTATAATATATTTACTATTTTCTTCTCTATCTGTTATAGGGCGCCATCTTGATGACACATGGATAGGACAAGTTGAAGGAGATCGATATAATAGAATAGTAAGTTGGAAGCAGGTCAATTCTGGCTATCCAAGTGGGCGATTTGGGCAGACATGCACCACTGTCGGCAATTCCCTGGTCCTTTTTGGGGGCATCAATGACAATGGCAATCGCCATAATGATACTTGGGTCGGTAATATCAGTAACGAAGGCTCCTCGGAGATAACTGTTTCATGGCGGCTCTTGGACAATGTAGGCTCTATCACCCCTCCCCCTCGTGGGGCCCACACGGCATGCCTCACTGGTGACGGTCACGTGCTAGTGATCCACGGAGGGATAGGTCTATACGGGCTCCGTTTGGGGGACACATGGTTCCTTGATCTATCTGACGACCTTTGTTCTGCCAGGTGGCACCAGATAACAAATGTCCGCCCGTCGCCACCAGCACGGTCTGGTCACTCGTTGACATGGATTGGTGAAAATAAGATGGTGCTATTTGGCGGGCGGGGGTCTGGTTATGAAGTGCTCAATGACTTGTGGTTGTTTGACTTGGGGGGAGACCAGCCCAGTTGGACAGAACTGAGGTACGACTCCTTATCAAATGCGACGGAAATGCCTCTTCCTCGGGTTGGTCATTCTGCTAGTTTAATACTCGGAGGCAAAATTCTCATTTACGGTGGTGAGGATGCACAAAGGCACAGGAAGGATGACTTCTGGGTGCTGGATGTTGCGGCGTTTCTGAAATGTCATGCAATGGGCAGAAAAAAGGTATCGGCTAGGGGTGTCTGGAAGCGGCTGAGAGCTGAAGGTTGGAGCCCAGATTACCGGTCGTTCCATGGGGCGTGCACCGATCTTTCGGGGAGGTATGTCTACATCTTTGGTGGGATGGTGGATGGTGTGCTTCAGCCTAGGGAGGCTAATGGGCTAAGGTTTGATGGGGAGTTGTTTCTAGTGGAGCTTGTGCTTCAGCTGTAGAGAGCCGAAGAACATGTAAAGTGAAGTGATCTCGTGTAGCTAATAATCTTATGATGTATAATACAGCCATATACATATTCTCGTCGAGTAAACTATATGGTTCAAGTAATGTACATATCTGGGCCGAGATTTGTTCTCCAACCCTTCTCGATTTTAAACGTTTTTATCGTTCATTCCTTTAGAATCATCAGAGGCATGATTATAGAGATCTTCTTAGTAAATGTCTGATTCAAATTCATATTGCCTTTAGAATCATCATAAGCTAATGGTCTTCTAATAACCATACTTTCTATTGCGATCATAATTGTTCAGTCGGTGCTGTTCATTAGTTTGGTCTTAAAATGGCTGAAGTTGTAAAGTGAAGTCTCTTAGGTTGTCCTCTTCTGCAGGCAGTTACTTGTTTCCTCGAGTGAGTGAGCCTATAGCTACTGAAACCTTCAACTGCTATTTACTGAGTGTTGTCAAGGAATCTGCCCAAAAAAAAAAAAATGTTTTGCTTACCATTTGAATAACCAGGCATCCTCAGTACAAAATTAAAGTCATTGATCATCGACTACTTGTAGGACGGGCGACGATGAGCCTGGCCTGCACGGTGCGGGGCACCGGCAACGTCTGAGTACTGATGACAAATGGCCACGATCTGAGTTTACGTGGGCCGCGAATGGGACGTCCGTTCATGATAACTCAACGGATCGGGCGTCGTGCAGGCGGTCGGGGACCATCACCATTCTACCACGGGTATAAACGACGGTCGACCACTCGGTCCGTCGTGCGGCGTCGTAAGGGCGTCGAGAATACGTCGTAAGGACGTCGTGCGCATAGAACGGGTGGCTGGATGGCATCGGCTGTCGTAGGCATCGTGAAGACGTCGGGAGAGCCTTCGGCGTTGTGGGCGAAGCGAGGCGTTGAGTTGCGGACGTCGAAAGACAGTCATGGCCGTCTCGTGGAGCTCTGGAGCGCGCGGGGTATGCGTGTGGGACGATGATGACAAAGTCAATACGGACAAGATCCGCACGAAGAGTCCGAAGTGACATGACGATCGGCTAAAAATCGTACGGAGGACACGATTTAACTGATCGCGCACATGCTGGAATTAGTAAAAAAAATATATATATAAAAGACTACTTGGAGGACCACTTCCTCAAACAAATGGACTGAAAGAACCATAGGAAGAGCATTATTGAGCAGGGACATGAGGTGCATTAAATGAGAGGATCGCCGGAGGGAGGCGTTAGCAGCCCAGCCGGACGGCCGGCCCCTGTGACCTGCATGTGCATTCACGTGAGCCAGAGGGACCACGTACGTACGGGATTGGGTTTTGATCTCCATGTGCTCCTCTGCGCTGCACAGATCTTAAGCTCTTGTCATGCACCAACTTAAACATGCCAATATCAGCAAAGGAAAATAATCTGAGATTTACATGTCTTTCTTGCTGTAGTGCTCATTGATTTTTCTTTCCGGTGTTTGAAAATGGCAAAAAAATTGGAAGAAAAAATGAATACTTCAGTGTCTGCTTGGATTGTGAGGGAAAAATAAGCAGAGTTAAGTGGGATTGAACGAGGGAGAGTAGAGTCGGTATATAAAATCTTATTTCGATTGGAGGGAGAGTTAAGTTGGGGGGGGGGGGTGGTTTAACAACTCTTGCTTAGATTTGAGGTTTTGAGTAAGAGGAGGATTAATAAAAATATGATAATTACTAAAATAACCTTATTACATATGTCATAAAATTAAATTTGATTGAAATTTTAATTAGAACTTGTTAAAATATTTTCACAAATTAGGAAACTACGGATTAATATGTTGAAAACAAGAAAAAATGGAGAGAGAAAAAAAAAACTAAGATATTTTATAAAAACAAATAAGAGGTATTTATGACTTTTTAAACAAAATCCTTCAATCCCTCTCCTTAACCCTCCGATTTGGGGGGTTAAAAAAAAAGACAAAAGATGATGAAATAAACCCTCACTTAACCCTCTATAACCCTCCATCCTAAACCCCCACCATCAGACCAAGCATGGTATTATTTTTTTCTCATTTAACTTCCTCCCACTTAACTCTCTTGAGCCTTAATCCAAGCAGACCCTCGAGGTGGGGAAGTCGATCTTTGCTTGGATTGATGGAATCATTTTCCTCCATAATTTTCTTTCCATTTTCTTTCGTCCTCGATTCATTTGACACCCAAACAAACGAAAGTAATGATTTTCCTTTCCTAACACCATAATTCCGCGAACCAAACCAGACCCAAGTTGTAACAAATAGTTGGGGCTTTTATGGCAGCAGGTTAATAATGAATACCACCCAATTCCAAGCATACGATCACGCACATACTGATATTCTCATAAATGAAACATTACTAATGAAAAATGTAGCACAGGAAGTGAACATCCTCATTGAAGTAAATATTTCCTCGAACAGTATGAGTTAGGTGGCTTACTGAGTAGCAGAGACCACCTATCAAACTCTGCAAAAAAGTCTTTTAACATAATAAAAATCCACATAATAAAGACAAAGAAACCTTATCATGATTTATCAATCAATTAAAAGAGAAGGAAGAACTTCACAGTATTATCAACAAGACTTCTATAAAACCCGAGTTTTACTCCACACCTAAAAACAATCTTCTTAATATAATTCCACCCTTGGAAAACACACGAGAGAGGTTCTTGTGGAGGCAAGAACACATCCTTGTTACAAAAGCATTCAAGCCCGAGTAAAAAAAAAACAAAAAATAAAGACTGAAGAAGAAGAGGAAAAAAGAAGGGGGCGTGACAGAAAGCTATACAACCAAACCCAAGTCAACTCCAAAGCATCAAATCCATCAATAAGAAACACTATTACAGGTCTCGATCATATTTCAGATATTGCAGCTATAATGTAACTAACTCATGATCCAGTGCCTCTAGACAGGAATGACCTCAGTCTTTGAGGTGTCTTCACATCTTAATACAATCCCATCGAGGTTTGCAGGGAATATACACTTCCCCCATTGGCACCCTGTGGAGAAGGCATCCGATGGAGGGACTATCATCAGCACATTTTCGTTCCTTTGCACGACGCCCATCACACTAACAGTGCTGCCCTCTCTAATGTACCTATGGGATAAGCCACGAAAGAGTATAAGACAAAGGAACAATAATATGGGAATTGAGAAAATAGTTCTTCGTCTCATAAAGTGAAATAGGCGTCTATGCCAAAAGCTCTCATAATGTTGTTGTGTCTCTATACACACTCCACAAGCAGACGCTATCTAAAATGTAAGGCGAGTATAATCTGCTTTGGAATGTTACTGATATTTACTATCAGAATAACGGATTTTTGGCTAAACAATCTGTTGGTTTCTTCACAGACAGAGATACAAGACAACTTTGGAACAATCTTCCAATGAAGCATACTTGACAAAAACTGTAACGGTATCAATGGAAAAATAAAAGATCCATTTGGCCTCTTTCTATCAACCTTGTCCTCTTTGGCCTCTTTCTAGGGAAAGATCCATTTCCAACATTAGTTCACGTTACATCATCTAAGCCGTTTCTCGTCATAATGGGGTCAACTATGGAGCATAGCTCCATAAATTCTATGACGGCTATCGACCTGATGTCAAGCCATCAGCTATGATAATGAAACTGTCATGCAATATTAGTTGATATTATTTTCACATGAAAAACAGGTATCTTGCTTTTGTGATAAGGATGATTTTAGGAGATGTTTGCATATCCACCAAATTGATAAAAGCAATTATAGGATATCAATCTTAGTGATGTTTCAGGACGAAAAGCAAATATATTACCCTTCTTTCATTCGCATTATACGATCATTGCTAGAAAGGTTCCTCCCACCCAACCATTTGATGAATTCAGGAGATATGTCCTCGTTGTTTGGGTTGATGTCGACCACAATGGACTCGTCAACGTATGGAGTAACCCTTGCACCATAGCCTGTTTTCACTAAGGCTCTTAACCCAGACTGAAAATCTGAGATATAAAAGTCTACCACATGCCTCTGTCAAAAGTTTCAAAAAATATATAGTTGGGGTTAGCGTTAACATTAAACAAACTAAGGCATTTGGAACCATTTAAAGATAACAAATCTAAGAAATAATCCATAATTCATTTTACAAAGATTTTAACCATGACAGCACCATTAATTTGTCCCATCAGTTGAGTTAATCAAATAAGCCAACTTAAATATCAATTACCTCCATTGACCTTAGTCCCCAGGTAAACCTGCGATGCTGGGAATTGGCAGCCTTCGAATCCCATCCCCTGTACTCATATAAACTAGTAGATGTGTACACACATCTCGGGATTTTCTGAAACGAAGACTCAAGAGGAACATTTCCGCATGTAACAACCTGAATGAAGCATATAAACCCATTAAAACATCAATACAACAGTAGAGGACTAACTATACAAGCTGTCATCTAAAACACTAAATGCAGTAAGCAGATAGAAGTAGATCTTCATTCGGTAACGCCTGGTCTTACTAGAAGCACAAAGAATTTTGGCTCACAAGAACACTGAGAAAGAAATCACAGCTTACCATCACCTGATAGACTCCCCTATTTATAGAGGTTAATTTCATATATCTGAAATATAATCTACACTGATTGTCGGCCTACCTAAAGTGACCTGATCAAGTATAGGCATAGCACAATTTCTCCTGCACTCTGTCTCAAACCCAGTCCTCTCCTCCACACAGTAGTTTCTTATTACTTTGTAACTCTGGAAAAATATATATTGGGCATAAAAAAGTTAAGACTAATGCATTTTAACTGAATAAAGATCCTTCGGTGGCATAACACAGTAAAGAATGACATTTAGTACTCTGATTTCATTTAGGATGGCCCATTTGACCTATGAAGCATGTTTTCAACTTGTTAGCCTAGCTTCCTACTTTCCTAGTAAGCACGGACACTCCGTAAATCAGTATCTGTCCACGTTGAGTCTGTCAGACACATTGGACACGACACAGATACTCAAAAATATACTAGGACATGTCAAGTCAATGTCGAGTTCATGTCGCTGTGTACGTGCCATATCGTGTCGTATTCGTGTCCTTGCAACAAAACTAGCTTCAACTTCAGTTACAGCTCTTATGCCATGACCACAGGCTAAACATAAGAAAAAAGATGACACTGGAGTCATTATCTTTAAATTTTCGGCTAGCTGGAATTGTAAGCCACTAGATATACTCCCTAATGCATAAATCGCTAAATATAATGTCAATCCGTGCACACGGAAAAATGCAGTAGTAGTAGAAATCCAAGCAACCCTCCTCCCCTTCTCTCGGACAAAAAAAAGGAAAGAAGTGAAATTTGTAAATGTATTATCAGTAAAAAGTAAGCGGGAAAAAGAACAAAATTTCATTGTTCTTCAGGCAGCTACATACCCCAGAAACTTTGACATATTGTCCGTCTTTCGCAGTTCTGAGCTCAGCATCAGGATAGTTGACAATAAATCCTGTTACAGCTTTCCTTCCCCAACATTTGTTCCACATGAAAAGTGTAACGACTACTCCAAATATAGCCACTACGACAATGAGAAGGATAGGATTGTGAACAGCACCAAGAATAAACCCTCCTGCAATGAACCCCATCACAAACAGTAGAATCACAGACCAAAGGATTGGCTTGGGAACACTCCCTTTGAATGAGAAATCTTCCTCCTGACTCAGATTGGTGACAGCCTGGTTATGTACAATGGGAGCACTATGAACTTTAAATGAACCAGTAGAATCCAGAGGTCCCGAAACTTTCCGAGGTGCACCCGATGAATTGAGTGGCCCAGAGGAGATCGGTCCAGAAGTGATGAGACCTGTCGCAGGGAGCAGGGGGCCAGAATTTTGACGAACCATTGGGGTGACACCTCCAGATTGAGGACCTGATGACCTCTTAACTGGATCCCCATGCCTGTTTAGTGGCCCAGAGTTGGACTTCTGCCTGTTTGATCCTCCAGTGACACCTGAACCTGAACCTGGACCTGCTGTGGAGGAAAGCGAACCAGAATAACTGGACCGACCAGCAGCATTTGGAATAGGTCCAGAATGGGAAGCAGTACCACCAAATGATGTATTCCTGGAAGGAGCATTGGCAATAGGTCCAGACTTCCTTGATTTCTCCACATGAATATCAATCATCTTCCCAAGTTCTCCTGATTTTTTAATGTCTCCGCCTGTGTATGGAACGGCAGTAGAACTCATTATGGGAGGCTTCTCCTTCGGCTGTTCTGGCCGGCCTGAGACATACAGGCCATTGCTGAGCTGATGGGATGGGAATCTCGAACCCATGAGACTTAATCAAATAGCCAAGGAGCGATACTAATGTTGTTGATAACTATGAGCCACAATAGTCAAAATACACCTCTCGTATATAGTAGCATTGAGACGACAAGGATCAACGTGCAGGTGAGCAGGTTCACAATTACTTTTAAAGGGACACTGAAAACAGAAAAAACACAAGCCATGTGGGAAATGAATAAGAGTGATAACACGAGGAATTGAAAATCAATGTAAGTAAATAAAGCAGATACAAAATCAATATATAAACAAAATATTTCTTGCATATGTTTACCCCCTATTTGAGTCATGCTCAGGTGAGATACATAACAGAAGGAAACAAAAACATGACACAAGGAATCCCTGCCAAAATTTTCAGAATATAAAAGAACCTACTCTCTAAGTCAATTGCAAGGATGACACAAACAACAATACAATCCATTTTGTTTTGGTAAACTAATAGCTGATCTACATTGCAAGGATGACACATACAAATCGAGAAATGCTCCTTAATAGGTAATTTACATTGCTATATGTATTTTAGTTCATCCAGGAACATCTCAGCCTACATTGGACTTGGTAACATTTTAGCATGTCTTATTTGGTCTCTTCCAATTGCTATAAAAATAAGCTAATCCAAATTTCTAATGTGAAGACTATTGATACATAGTAATAGCCTACTCCACTGGCACATGCTTTTCCAATGGTTACATGAATTAACCATATAGGCAGTGTTCAGTGATCTGGGAACACACGTACTGAACGTGAAATGCCGACTAATTGGAACATGGAAATCTACATTCCGACAAGCGAACAAATCATATACATGGATTTCCAGCCAAGCATTTAAAGAGAAGATGTAGTTTATTATAATTAATTTGCCTTAAAAAGTTTTTAGAGTATAATAATTGCTGCTTTTTTAAAAGACTTTATTTCTAGAAATGTTTTGGAAGTCATTAATTTTTAAATTTTCGAATTTATGATGATTCTATATAATGGTACTTGATGAACTTTGAAATCTTAAACAAACATTATATATTACATTACATATTTGCTTCTTATGAAGGTTTTATGTTCCGAATAAATGTATTGCATTTCGGAGAAGCCTATCCTCCGACCTGTACACGGACCATCTTGTACCACGTTCCCATTTTTTTTTTCTTTGTTTCACATTCCGGAGCGTTCTACATTCAAGGTAACCATGGCTTCTCCATTTGAATCAGCAAAAAAAAAGATCTATTAAAGAATAAAGATTCAATTTGACAAACTTGATTTGTAGGCTTCTTACATTGGGCTTCATATTGACTTCTTTTACCTACTAGTTCTTACGTGGATCTAAAGTAAGGATCTAAGAGATTAGACTACAATAGACTCATTACCGGTTCTAGTATTTGTTCAACGTGTTAATGGATAAACACCACCAAATTGCACTTGAAACCAACGGGAAAAGAGAACACGGTCTTAGCTAAAGGGTGATTTTGAAAACATTCATAGTAAGAAAACAAGTATCCATTTTTTTGTTCCTTCACTTAGAAGTGACGTTAGAGGGCACAATGTGGTTGAGGCTCTCTAATGCATGGTCTAGAAAGGTCAAGGTTGTTCCCAAAGCCGAACCTTAATTAACTTACAAATTTTAGATAGTCCAATAAATGTTTGGCCTCAAAAGGTATGGGGTTATAGAAGGAAATATGTTTGTGGCCATATGGATGAAATATAGTCTGGCAATTCTACTCAAAAGTAATAAAGGAAACAAATTGCCCGTTTATGAAATGTCAAAGTTCCAGCCACCCAAAAAGTTTGATTAGAGAAAGTAATTATTATCATTTCTAAGAGACATACAAACACTTGAATGCACAAAACAAGGGTGTTGTTGTGCCACGAGGCTCCCGCTTATGCAGGATTTGGTGGGAAGGTTAAACTGCATTACCCCCCCCCCCCCCCCCCCCTTTTCACCAATTTAGCGAGAGGATGTATCTGCAACTCAAGCTGGCATCCTCCAGGATGCACACTCTCTGAATGCACCCTAATTGAAACTAACAATATAGCCACAAATGCATTCGTTCGTGTGTAAAAATGTCATGACTAGGGTACAAGGAAGTTCAAAAACTTGGTTTCTACCAGTTATGTACCCCTCCTATGAGTGACGGTTTCGGATCCTCCAATTCCTACCCGAAACGTATCGGTTAGACCTCGGTCTAAACCAACCAAATCAAGAATCTAAAACCTAAAACTCATGCAGATTGCTTGATTTACCGCGACAGGAAGGAGAGTGGGTCTAGGTAAGACTTACCTATTTCTTGCTAATGGATCATGCTCTCGATTCCAAAAGAATAAAGGCTAGCCCCAAATCCACAACACTTCTCCCCTCAAAAATCAGTATCGCGTAAACTATCAAGCATTTTGTTGTTGTTGTTGTTGGTTTAGCAAGGAGGGTGTAAAGAAAGAACCTATAGAACCTTAAATTTGTAGAAAAGAATACCAGATCCTTCAATATTCCAAGCACAACATCACACCACCAAAATGGGACCACTCCACTCTTCCATCAAAAGAATCCAAAGATGATTAGGCACGAGATCTTGGGAGACCAAACATATCAGGCCCAATAGTTCCAAAAGCAAACTCCAGAGAGATTACCAATGTTGAAGACAAATCAATTAAATTAATTAAACAAACAAACAAACACCATGGTCATTCCCCACTTCCAAGAATCATTTGAAAAATTAAATTTAAACCAGCTCCCAACACATTGAGCCTCAAAAACCTACACGCCTTCCCACCACATAATCATCAACCAGACCATAATTCGGTCGTCCGTCAGCATTATTATACTACAAAATTCCACATAAAGATTTCACCTAAACCCCGAAAAACACCAGAACCCGTATCAAAAATTTAAACTTTTTTTAGTTGTCGTAAAATTACAAGGGATCCCAAGTAATTAGCAGACGCTAATAAGAAGCCCGCATTGCCATTTCAATAATTAACAAAAAAAAAACCACATAGATCAACAATTTTAGGGAGTTGTGAGCAAAACCAGCAAGACCCAGAATCCCATTTTGGGTGACGGAGAGGAGAGATGGCGGAAGTGATGAGATCAGAGGCTTACACTCCAGATCCATAATAAAAACCCACACACATGAGAAAGCACTAGCAGTAGAGAGCAGAGCAGAGCAAAAGGTGGTCTCTTTGTACCTTCAATGAGCTATTGGCTAAAAAGAGGTTGGGTCTTGAGCTGCTCATAGGCCGCCATGGCTAGAGAGAGAAAGCTAACGGAGAGAGAGAGAGAGAGAGAGAGAGAGAGAGATTTTTTTTTTTTTTTTTTTTTTTGCTACTGTTGCTTTGTCTCCCCCAACCAAAAGCTCCAATACAAATAGAGAGTTTATAATAAGGAAAATTAGAAAAATAATAACACAACTAAGCCCCTCTCTCTCTCTTTAATTATCTCATTGTCCTATTTCTTGGGGAACTACATAAATACCCCTAGATTTGTAATGATGCTTCATTGTCCCCCATGAGTTTTATTTTATTTTATTTTATTTTAGTAAATGTCTCCGTTTAAAATATAAAAATTAACATATATTTTTTTCATTTTTAAAAACTAACAATTGTTTTCATTCCTTTACAAATCACCCAAAATTTTGGTTAAATAGTGGTAATATATCTTAAAAATTTATTTGTTTTTATACAAAGGAAATGGAAACATAGTTTTTCAAAAAATAGAGATATATACTAGTTTCTATATTTTTGAACATTTACTAAAATATTTTTTTATGCGATGATGAGCTAAATTGTTATCCTAAAAAATTAATTACCTTGCGATTGAAAATGATTTATTATCTTAGAAACTTATTATGCATTTTTGGTGAAGGTGTAAATGGGCTGAACGGTCCCAAATTTGGCCCGGACTTGGTCAACGTATGGATCCGGTCTGACCCAATGCACATGGATTCAGAGTAGATTTGCATTTGAGGCATGATAGTCCGGTCCGAACCGGCTCAGTCCAAGACGCGGGACGAATCGCATTTGTCACACCCGATCCGGACCGACTCGGTCTAAAACCGGTTTTCTTTCAAAATTTTTGTGTTTTGGTAAAATTTTCAAGACAAATAAAAAATAAAAAATTATCAGAACCGGGTATTTCAAAAAAATTTAAAAAAATCAAACATTTTTTAGAAAATTTCAAAAATTACACAAGGCCAACCTAGACTTAGTCCTGGACCGCTCTGGACCCAGCACGGTTAGGCTCGGCCCACTGTCTATCCGGGTTCGGGTCTGGACTGGGTTTGGATTTCCAAAACTCCGATCCAGGTCGACCCGGTCTGTCTCCTCCTCAGGCCAAGCCCAACCGTGGGCTCCGGCAGGCCGACCCGCCCCGAAACACACCTTGAGCTTTTGGTTTTAAAATTTTTTGTTTTTGTTTTATATTTTATGTGTCACAAAATAAATATTTTGAGATAAATTTTAAAAATTGGAATAAGAAAGCTATTTTTGTAGTGCACTAATATATTATATCATGACAGGGAACAAATAACCATACGTATTTATCAAGTTAAATTTTGTACACCTTTTCTCAAAATTTATGACAAAACAATTGTGAATGTAGTATTAAGAAAATTCATCTAGAAAACATCCAACACAATTATATTTCCAAAACTTCAAACATTTTTTATTAAAATCTAAGCGAATAAGTCGATCTATCCAAAATATCATATGTTAAGTATCGTCTTGTTATACAATTTTATTTGGTTATGGAACTCTAAATGAATAGATATAACATGAGAATTGTTTGAAAAAAGAAAGAATAAAACAAACATTGCCGGAATAAAATATTTTTCATATTATTGGATAATTATGATAATATATGTTTTTTTTAGATGCAATTATAATAATCTTTCATTATATAATGAGGCTTCGAAACAGTTCAAAAGTGAGCCGTCTAAGCCATCATTATATCACGGTCTATTTTAATTTTTTTAAAAATAAATTATGTAAAAAATTGTTGAAAAAAGTAAAAAATTGTCAACATGAAAAATAGAATTCAACCAAACAAGAAAAATACATTACATCTTAACCACATAAGTTAGAAGAGATATTTAACTACAATTAGATAATATTATTATTATTGTATATTATTATAAGTAAAGAGTTGGTCGCTGGTTAGTAATTATGTAAAAAAAAAAAAAAAAAGTTAAATAATTGAACTTAAAAGAAGGAAAATGGAATAGAATGAAATGGGGAAGAGGGGTACTTTAGTCTTTGTAAAGAGAGGGAGTGAGATAACGGCGGTAGTGGTTCCTTGATCGGCGCAATGAATTCCGGAAACCAAATGGTCACTAGTTTATGATACTCTCACCCCCCTTTTTTACATAACTAGCTTTGCGTGGGCGCTATATGATGTGACAGTACGGGAAGGGGGGTAGATCCATGGGTGGATAATAAAACTATGAAATTATATGTACGTAGTATGAGTAGTTGTATTGTATAATATAACTACTATATATATATATATATATATGCACGTATTTATTATTTATATATTATAATTCTGGAAATTGCTGAGAAATTCAATTTCGGGATTGTTTTTTATGAAAAATCCACCCGCATGATAGATTTTATGAAATGTCCAGAATTATATATTTACACGTTAACTATTCCAAGATTCTCTTTAGATCCTCTGTATTTACAAAATTAATACCATAACTACCCCTCCGCACAAACTCAGATTTGGATTGCGATTCTCGTCGTCTTCTTCTTCTTCTTCACGAGAGATCTGAATCTCATTGCTCTCATCTTCAGCAGATATCGCAAAGATCGTTCGTAGTTCACGATGTATTTTTTTTCAGTCGAACTCCGATCATCGCTCATCATCTTCATCTTCTTCTTTTCCGACAATTAGGTCAATTATGGAGAGAAGATCTTTTCTTCTTTTCCATAAGAGTTAGCATCGTTTTGAAAGAAGAACGAAAACTCTTGAATCTTTATTCATGTCAATTTTTTCCCACAAAACAAAAAATTAAAATTAGGTTTCTGTCAACTGTTCTCTGTCGATATAACAAGAAGAATAGTCATTCTCCTGCATTTTAACAAGGAGAATGACATTCTTCTTGTTACTAACACGGAGAATGGCATTCTCCCGTGTTTTAACATCTGAATGATCATTCTCCGTGTCATTTAGCACGGAGAATGGCCATTCTTCGTGTAATTTAGCACGGAGAATGACCATTCTCCGTATTAAATAACACGGAGAATGGTCATTCTTCTACGTTTTAACACTGAGAATGGCCATTATCCGTCTTAAATTACACGGAGAATGGTCATTCTCCGTGTAAATTAAGACGGAGAATGGCCATTCTCCGTGTAATTTAGCACGGAGAATGATCATTCTCCGTGTAAATTAAGACGGAGAATGGCCACCCTCATGTGAAATTAACATTCTTCGTGTTCTAACATGGAGAATGGTCATTCTCCTGCATTTTATGGTCAGTTGAAACTTTGGAGGGCCATAACTTTTGACTGGAGGTCGAAACGAGGTCCGATTTGTCGCAAAATGAGCGTATCTTCGAGGAGCCTGAGATTAACCGCTTCTCCGTTAGTCGGCCTTCCAAAATTTTAGAATCGCAAAAAAATGATGTTTGGACCTCCGTTTTAGCACTTTTGTCGTTTGTCTCGGTCTTTCCAAAATTTTTCGACGAGTTTTTGAAGATTTTTGAGGAGAAAACCTATATTCGAAAGTGAGCAGTGTATGGAAGAAGATGAAGTATCGAAACGTTTTTTTTAAGAGTAGTTTTGTGGGTATTTTCAATAAATTAGAAGGACAAAAAGGTCATTCAGAATCCTCTTTATATATTTTTTGCTAATTCTGGGCACGCGATGAAATGTTATTGCGCGGTGGGTTTTTCATAAAACTTTTTCGTTTTTAGGGCATTTCATAAATTTTCCCATTATAATTAGAGGGGATATTTTAGGAAATTTTACCATCAAAAATATTTTTTAGGTGTTCTTTTCTCCGGCTTGCAAATGCCAATGATGGATTTGAACCTACGCCTTCTGCGTCGCGCCGGGGCCCCCGTTGCTACCATTAGGCCACAACCCACGGACTACCATTAAAAATATTGAAATGATAGTATACCTCTATTTTTTTTTAAAATAACAAATGTCTCAATTCTTTTGTGTGGAACAAATAACGTTTTAAGATATATCTCACTATTTTATCAAAAAAATTGCTTATTTACAAAGGAATAGTGACATTTGTTTATTTATTTTTTAAATAGAGATATATGCTAGTTTCTATATTTTGAAATGGGACATTTGTTAAAATATTCCTAACCATAAAGATTAAAAAAATAATGTCGCGTTTGGTTCGCGGTATTGGAGCCTTCGGAAAAGAAAATGATTCATTTTCTTTGTTTGGATGCCAAAAAAAACGAGGAGGAAATGAATTTGATTCCCAATAAGAGGAAAAATAGGGAGGAAAATGGTTCCTCCCACCAACCCATGGATTCATTTTGTTTTCCTATAATGATTTACTTTTCCTACCATTTTTTTTGGGTTTTTCCAAACAGTGGAAAGAAAATTGATTGGAATTACAATTTCCCAAATGAAAGAAAATATCAAAGAATCAAATTTTTTTTCTTTTCCTTTCCGCGAACCAATTAAGGCCCAAGTGTATGATGTTGATGAGTTAGTTTAACTTTATTATTTTTAGTTATATTGGTTATAGTTTAACATTTTAAATTCCGTGGTAACAACTTATAAGACTTAGCAAATAGCACGAACATTTCGATTTTCGTAATAAGAATGCATCTTTTAAATGGTTGTCAATGAAATTTATTGCATACATATAAATTGAAGGGTATTTTTGAAAGAAATTTTTTACGGTGAAGTCTATTTTTCACATTATAAAGTACTAGTGTATATGCACGTGTCTTGCACGTGTTTTATAATACTTGGAAAGAGCAAACAACCCCCTTAATTTTTTTATACGTAATTACATAACTATCCATATTATTTAATGAGCTGTTTTAATTATTAAATATATACGAGGATATTTTTTTAACAAAAACTTTTTCGGTGAAGCATATTTTTTTCCATTATTTAGTATTATAGATGATAGACCGGCCGTCTCAAGCCATTTAAATGCCCTAGGCAAAAGTAAAAAAAGAGGCCATTTTTTGAAAATTTAAACATATGATTAAATTATATTGATTTATATGCAAACTCTCTCATCCTTGATCTGGACTAGGGACCGGCGATGTATCGTTATAAACGTTACATAGGCGGATTTAAAAATATTTTTTCATTAATAATTTTTAAATTTTAAATAAGAAGCATTTGAACATATATATATTTGTTTTATTATATAGTAGATGAAGACGAAGAGATCAAATCTTTTTTCAAGAGAGGGGATGTTAATGATTTTTTTTCCCAAATTTTAAAAGATTTAGTTATGTTTAGAAAAAATCTACAAATAGACAAGCGAATGTTTTCTTTTACAACCGACTTTTTATTTCTTAAAAAATGCATAATTACATATATATCTATATACTAGTATCCGGCATTTTTAGGGCTCCTAAAAAAGTGGGCCATAGGCAGTTGCTTCGTTTGTCTAAAGGATGAGCCGGCCCTAATGATATAAGATAAGATTATATATATATATATATATATATATATATATATATATATATATATATATATATATATATATATATATATATATATATATAACCTTACGGTGAAGTCTATTTTTCACATTATATAGTACTAGTATATATGCACGTGTTTTATAATACTTGGGAAGAGCAAACAACCTTCTTAATTTTTTTATTATACGTAATTACATAACTATCAATATTATTTAATGAGCTGTTTTAATTAGTAAATACAGACGAGGATATTTTTTTAACAAAATCTTTATCGGTGAAGCATATTTTTTCCATTATTTAGTAATATAAATGATAGACCGGGCCGTCTCAAGCCATTTAAAGGCCCTAGGCAAAAGTAAAAAAAGAGGCCATTTTTTGAAAATTTAAACATATGATTAAATTATATTGATTTATATGCAAACTCTCTCATCCTTGATCTGGACTAGGGACCGGCGATGTATCGTTATAAACGTTACATAGGCGGATGTAGAAACATTTTTTCATTAATAATTTTTAAAATTTAAATAAGAAGCATTTGAACATATATATTTGTTTTATTATATAGTAGATGAAGGCGAAGAGATCAAATCTTTTTTCGAGAGAGGGGCGATGTTATTGATTTTTTCCCTAATTTTAATAGATTTAGTTATGTTTAAAAAAATCTACAAATAGACAAGCGACTGTTTTCTTTTTCAACCGGCTTTTAATTTCTTTAAAAATGCATAATTACATATATATCTATATATTAGTATCCGACATTTTTTTGGCTCCTAAAAAAGTGAGGCCCTAGGCAGCTGCTTCATTTGTCTAAAGGATGAACCGGTCCTGATGATAGAAGATAAGATTATATATATATATATATATATATATATATATATATATATATATATATATATATATATATATATATATATATATATATATATAGGAAGCGGATCAAAAGCCCCCCTTAGAAAACACCCTAAAAATCCCCTCACTCTAATCCGTAATTTATTGTTAATATTAATGTTAATGTTAATATTAATGTTAATGTTAACATTAAATACTAAAATTAACATTAAACTTAACATTAAAATTAATATTAATATTAACATTAACATTAACATTAATATTAATATTAACATTAACATTAGTATTAACATTAACATTAACATTAAAATTAATATAAAAAATAAAAAATATTAATATTAATATTAATATTAATATTAACATTAATATTAATATTAACATTAATATTATGAATTAGAGTGAGAGGGGTTTTTAGGGAATTTTCTAAGGGGGGCTTTTGATCCACTCCCATATATATATATATATATTTTTTGAAGCAATGGATAATTGTGGTGAACTCGCCTCCACTGGGGCTCGAACTCCCGACCACTTGGTCCACATGCATCTCTTAACCACTAGGCTAGAGATCATTTGCACTCCCATATATATATATATATATATATATATATATATATATATATATATATATATATATATATATATATATATATATTGACTGATATTTTGCAAATGACCTCTAGCCTAGCGGTTAAGAGAGATGCATGCAGCCCAAGTGGTTGGAGTTCGAGCCCCAGTGGAGACGAGTTCGCCACAATTATCCATTGCTTCAAAACCTCCTAAAAACTCCCCTCAGAAAACCTCCTAAAAACTCCCCTCACTCTAATCCGTAATTTAATGTTAATATTAATGTTAATGTTAATATTAATGTTAATGTTAATATTAATGTTAATGTTAATATTAATGTTAATGTTAATATTAATGTTAATGTTAATGTTAATATTAATGTTAATGTTAACATTAAACTTAACATTAAAATTAATATTAACATTAACATTAATATTAACATTAAAATTAATATAAAAAATATTAAAAAAATATTAACATTAATATTAACATTAATATTAACATTAACATTAATATTAACATTAATATTACGAATTAGAGTGAGGGAGGTTTTTAGAAAATTTTCTAAAGGAGGCTTTTGATCCGCTCCATATATATATATATATATATATATATATATATATATATATATATATATATATATATATATATACTGATATTTTTTTTTTTTTTTTTGAAAGCTATACTGATATTTTTTAAAAATAAAAAATTAACGGTGAACTCTACTTTTTTACATGATATAGTAGAATATATATGTTATGTGGCTAATTACCATTTAGACCCTTAATTTTATATCAACTTAGAGTTTAAGTCATGATATGTTCCATTGAAAATTTTGAACCTTAATTTTTCTATTTTATTTTTTCAATTATACTATGAACATGAATATATATATATGGGCAATAATTAACACATGCTATAAAAGATGGTACAATGGAAAAAAAAAAAAAAAAAAAAAAAAAAAAGCAGGATCCAATTTTTTTAATTTAATATGTCATGACTTAAAAACTCCAAACTCAGAAAAATTTCGAGATCTGACGGAGCCTTTTCAGTACAAGCCAGGAGGGATCCAGTTAGAACACTACTGGATGGAAGTAAACTCTTTGTATATTAAATATATATATAGCTATGATTGTACTTAATCATACTCCTACTTGGACTTCCAATTAACGTTTAGAACCATTATTTTATGTCAGCATCACATATAAAACTAAAAGAAATTGATCCTAGATTTTTTATTAAATTTTTTTATTTTTCCTATTATAGCATCATTTTCGGATTTTTGTTGCTGTTGTTCTTGTACTTATGCTCATGGTACAACAACAAAAAACAAGGGTCCAAAATTTTCAGTTAGACATATTATGACTTAAACTCTAGCCCGTGTGGTAAATCGTATTTGGGATTGGATTTTATAATTTTATGGATTTGGAGTCAAATCCATGGAATCCTATGTTTGGTTGGAAATGGATTTGGATATGAAAAGTATGACAAAATCTAAAATTTGAATTTTGAAAAAAGAAAGTTAGATTTGGGAGAAAAAAGTTAGTTATTTTTTAATAATTTCTTTGTTCTATTAAATATTTAGTTAATATAAATTAATAATTAGTTTTTTATATAATAAATTTTTATAATTATTACTTTTAAAAAATATTTAATTTATAGTTAACTAAAAAGTTAACTAATAGTCAATTAAAAACCAAACAATGGATTTGGTAAATGGGATTTGGAAATTCTAGATTTTTATTTGGATTTCGAAATCCAAATCCAAAACCAATTTCCATTTACCAAACAAGCCCTTTGACTTCACAAATATATGATGTTCTTGTGACTTCACAAATATATGATGTTCCTATATTATCAATTCTCTCCTACCTTAAAATATTTTAGATATAATTTAAATACATTTTAATAATGTTAACGAGTATCGAGGCAAACGTATTGCTTGTGTAATTTTCAGTAAAATAAGAAGATGACCACAACAAGAGAAAAATAGATATAGTGCATATTTATATCATTTTAATAGTGACATGTAATCATGTTATCATTTAAATTTATTATAGAACATATTAAATAATACTATTTTATCAAATTTTATTATTTTTAAATTAAGCTTTAACGATATGTTATATTATATGTAAGTTATAAAAAATAATTGTATTAGATATAATATTTTCTTTGTAAATTTTAACTATGAATTCTTACTTTTTTTTTCTTTTTTTTTGAAAGAAGGTAAATGTGGCAAACGCTCCCACCGGGAATCGATTTTCTGACTACTCGGACCGCATGCATCTCTCTTAACCACTAGGCTATAAGTTATTTGTTATGAATTCTTACCTAAGGAGATAAGAGTATGGAATACTACTAATTTAGGTTACAATATAATATAGATAAAAAATTAAGTTTCAAGCAAAATCAAAGCATCTTTGAAATAATATTCTTTTCGATTAATTTTAATGTATAGTTTAAAATTGATTTGATTTATAAAATAAAAATTAGATTATGTTAGATATAATCTCGTTCAACCGACTAAGATTTTAGTAAACCGTACGAGGATCGCTTCTCATCATAAATGAATAAACAATTATTTTATCCCTAAATAATTATATTTATAAGTAAGAAAGTGTTTAAATTGTTGTAAATATGGATGTCCCATGACTCTTAGTCATCCATAACTTATGTAACTCATGCCCTTTGGTTTCATAACTTATGTAACTCATGCCATTTTATTTCATAACTCATGACTTTTGGCAATCCATTGTAAACCTATATAAAGGCCATATTGGATGAATGAAATGATACACAACTTTCTTCTCCATTTTCTCTTGTTGCTCTCTCTAGTTTATAACACGTTATCAGCACCACTGCTAGAAGAGTTTCAGGACATCACCGAGAAAATCAAAGATCAGGAAGATCCAATCAGGTTCATAGATTATATATTTTCTTTTGATAAGAAGTTTTTACTATGATCTAAATCCCAAAACTAATATCAAAAATTATATTTTGTTGTTCACGGGTGTGCATGTGATATAATCTGTTCTTGAATTTTTTTCATGATTCATATTGTATAATTAAACCTAATATCAAAGAAAATTGTTCATATAGCTTAGATTTTTTTTAATCACGTATACTTTGTTGATCCATGCAATCTCACAAACTGCTTTGAACTTTATTCAAAACAAGAACTTGACTACAAACGTATTTCCAAGAAATTCTTTAGGCAATAATATATTATTTTGGAAATGAAATTTGTCGTATATAATTGATTTGTTCTGTCCAACAATAAGGAAATACAGACCTTTGGTGTCCATAATTGTAATTTGGTTTAATAATGTGTCGTTGTAGCATAATTTTGTATACAAAACCAGTATATATACTTAGATGAATCATAGCTATTTTTAATATTTTGGATATTGTTAAATATTTTGGACTAGGCCAAATATTATTTGAAAAAAATGGGAACTTGGGACTTCTCATGAATTTAAGTGGCCAGGATTCATCAATATCTCATTTTCCCATGAATTTTATTAGCCATAAAATATACCAAGTGAGTTAGTATATGGCTGGCACAAGAATCAAAGAGGTTCTTATCCCTAAGCTGAAGAAAAACAAATTCATGACACCCAGTTGTATGGATGAGACTGCATTGTGTTAGTTAGTCTACACGAGGGGATCAATTTAACACATGAGTGCATAATTTAATTGATGTTTGGTAGGTGTCTCAACTGGAAGAAGAGAAGGTACCCCCCCCCCCCCCCCACCACCAGAGTCTGGTTTGGATAACTGAAGTAAAAATTAAGAAAGAAAATTTTACATTAAGTATATGGATGTTACACATTTTGCTTACTCTTGTTCAATATACTTCATTTTTAACTTAGTAATGTTTTGTGAACCACAAAAAAAAATAGTAATCTAAAGCATTTTCCACATTAAACTATTTAAGTAAAAAATTACTGGAGTACTATTGGATGCGACACATTTTGTTTATCTTGTTCAATCATGGTTACCATCTTTTGTTTATCTCGTTGTAGCATATTTAAATAAGACAAAAGATACGGATCTTTTATAGTACTCTAAGCATGTCTAAACTCTAAGGGAGAAATATATTGTTACCATCTTTTGTTTATATAAAAAAAAGGATTTTTTTTATATTTCAGACTTCGTGACTTTATGGCAAACACCTTAGTGCTTTGATGAACCTGAAGTTTCATCTTGAAACCTATAATGACTATATGGCTTGAAGCTAAAATATAATATGTTAGGCTTGAAGCCTAATTGATAGAACTCAAACCTGTAGATTTGAGCATGTGTATTATATTATAAATAAATATATTTTTTTCAGACAATGGCAAACATCACCAAGCTTGAGTTCGTTGCTCTTGATATTTTCGGAAGAAATTATCTAACTTGGGTTCTTGAGACAGAAGTTCATTTGAGTGCAAAGAACCTTGTACATGCAATCAAAGAAAAAATGAGGCAAGCGGACAAGACAAAGCAAAAGCAATGATTTTCATTCGACTATCACCTCCATGAAGGGCTGAAATCCGAATACCTTGGAGTTAAAGACCCATCAGTTCTATGAAAAAACTTAGAGGAACGCTATGATCACCAAAAGAGTGTGATACTCCCAAAAGCTCGCTATGATTGGATGCACCTGAGGTTGCAAGACTTCAAATCGGTAAACGAATATAACTCTGCAATTTTCAAAATTGTGTCTAAAATGAGATTATGCGGAGATAATCTTACTGAAGAAGACATGTTAGAAAAGACATTCACTACTTTTTATGCCACGAACATGCTCATGCAGCAGCAGTATCGTGAAAAGGGGTTTAAAAAATATTCTCAATTGATCTCATGTCTTCTTGTTGCCGAACAAAATAATGAGCTCCTAATGAGAAACCACAACTCCCACCCTACTGGATCACAGCCATTTCCTGAAGCGAATGCAAATAACTATGGACAAGGACGTGGTTGTGGTCGCGGTCGCGGTCGCGGTTGTGGTCGCGGTCATGGTCGCGGTTATAGTCATGGTAAATTCAAAACCATGGTGGTCCTAACCATCAACCCTTCAACAAGAAGGTTGGGCCATACCACTTGAAGTGGAACAAAAATGGCGAAAAATAAGATAAAGAAAAGGGTGCAAAAGTTGATTCTCCGAAGAATTATGAAGAAGCTTGCTACAGATGTGGAGCAAAAGGGCATTGGTCTCGTACCTGTCGTACACCAAAGCACCTAATTGACCTTTACTAAACATCTATCAAGAGTAAAGAAAAAGAAAAAGAGAGCAACTTTGCAAATTTTAGCAACATTCTTGAAGATGAAAATGATCAAATGGAATTCACTCATTTGGATGTTGAAGATTACTTAAACGAGCCAAGTGGAGGAATTAAGTTTTGGGGTGATGATGCTAATGATGGCAACGAAAATATCAAAAATAATTAAGTTGAATTTGAGATTATTTGAACTTTTCCAGCTTAGTTCTAGTTTTATGTTTGTTTTATCATATTTCTAAGTATCCGTTGTTATGCTTGTTTTAACCTTTGATTTTTATCAATAAATTAAATGTTTCTTACTTAATTTATTTGTGTTTATAGAAATATGAAAAATAATGATGCTGTGAACAACTCCAACGGTGGAGATATATGTTTGGTTGTGTAATGACCATTGTTCGTATCACGTATCTCGGTATACGTGTACGTATTTAGACCCGTATTGCATGTCTCCTTGGTTGGTTCGGCCCAACTTGACTTGGTTCGGCTTGGTTTTGCATGGTTCAGTTTGCTAGATTTTATGTGGACCAAACCACTCCCACCTACCACCACATTCATTAAATATCCCACCTACCACCATCCTCTTCATTAAATATCCCACTAACCTTTCTCTCTCTTCATTACTTCTTCTTCTCCACCATTACTTCTTCAACCACCAGGAAAGAGAGAGAGAGAGAGAGAGAGCACTTAGGCAAGTGCATCTTGCTTCATGGAGGAAGTCCATTTTTATTATTCTATTGTCTTTCTCATGTGTTTCTGACCCACTTTAGTATTTAGCATTTTTTATTTCCATGGTTAAATTTTTGTAGATCTAGCTTTGTGGTATTTTCGGTTTCCAAAAGTTTTTGATCTATCAAACTTGCATATTTTGCTAGTTGAGGATCCCATGCTGCAGAGAATTTCGTATTGGTCCAAATTTGACCTATGGAAAGTGCTGAGCCGCATGGGCATTTTCAGCACTTGGCCGCATGTAATTGCCAAGTGAGCCGCATATGCATTATTTAATGCATGTGCTGGCAAGCTTGCTTGCATACTAATTATTGAGGCATATGTTCTCTAATGCATTATTTAATGCGTGGGTTAGCAAGCTTTGCTTGCATGCTCACGTACAGTAGCTAGCCGCATATGCCAACACCAAAGTGAGCCGCATGCATTAGCGTTTAGCAATGCATAGCCTTCTTACTACATGCATTTAGCTATAAGCCGCATGGCTTTCCTTTAAATATTACCTTAATATTACATTGTATTATACTAATGCATGCCATATTTTAATGAATATTTTAATGCTTATTTTAAAAATGTATGTATTTAAGAATGCATTTTTGAAAGCATTCAGTACCATACATATAATGCATTGAGAATGCATTTTCTAACAAGCATACCATGTATTTAATGATTTTAATAATGCTTCCTCTAAAAAGCAAGCAGGAGCATGCGTTTAAGTATTAAATAATGCATTCTCTAAATGCATTCAATAACATGCATTGAATGCACCATCCAAATATATTCAGCCGCATGACCTTGTGCATTTCCTAAAGCATTATAGCCGCATGTAGGACCAATAGTGAGCCGCATAGGCTTGCTTTTCACCTTACCTTCATATTACTTTGCAGGGGAGGGAATAGTGAGCCGCATCGGAACGAAGTCGGCCGCATGTGAATTAATGCATGCTAGCATAACATCTAATATATATTAATATATTAATATAATGCATTATATATATATATATACATTTCCTTGAGGCAATTCCTTAAGCCAGCCGCATATGGCATGGTGAATGCATTACTTTAATGCATTTTGTTATTATTATATTTATTATTATTTTTGCATTCTCTTAATTGCTTAGCCGCATGGGCAAGTGACTGCGGGTCGCATGGAAATTTCTCGAGCCGCATGGGTCCCCCACAGCCCTTGCCCCTTTTAATATTTAATTATTAAATGTATACTTGTGCTAAATTAATTGTTCCCGGACACGATGGTGACCTGTTGTGGTACACTATTGACATGACATGATAGTGGCCCGACGTGGCGCACTCTTGACAGGGAACATGACATGACAAGATTGGATGGCCTGGATACCGTGGGTGATTGTGTTTGTACAATTGAACCGGTAGTGTTCGTATCATGTCTAGGACAGGGATCCCTGAGTACCACGGTCAGGGGTACCTACTGTAAATGGCTAAGGCTAATAACTAGAATAATTCAGTAGTCATGAGAGATTTTCCCAGCTACAGGCGATCCCGTTATCCCGGCCACCATTGTGGGACTTGCAGCCTGCCGACGAGTAGGGCACAAGTCCAAATTCACTGATATATGGAAATAACGAGGCATTGCTTAAACGAACCCAAGTCGCCTGGATAACCTGGATTAGCTGCAGGGCTTGTGGCTGGAGGAACATCTCATTGCATGTTGTGATAACCCTAGTTAGCTAATGTAGAAAGCCGTAGTCCCTGATTGGCCGGGAGCGATTGTATGGTGTGTTTTCAGTGCTCGATTATTGCAAGCTTGATCGCATGATTGTCATTCTTAACAATAAAGATCATAGGCTAAGTTCGGTTCAGGCGAAGGGTTACAACCCCGGTCCTTGTTTGGTTTAAGGGTTGTAACCTGGCTTCCAGAGCAGTTCTAAGTCCTCTCTTCGTTTATTGTATTATTGCACCCCACGTCATGCTTGTAATGTTTTACCTTATCAACAAGATTTGGAGACGGAGTTCTATTCAAGTGAAGGGTTGCAACCCCGGTCCTTGTTTGGTTTAAGGGTTGTGACCCGGCTACTTGAATGGTTCCCTCGTACTCCACTATGACCGTTGTTATTCTTTATTATCAAGCTCTTTTGCAACTGCTTTAATATATATTTTCTGACGTGCTGGTTTTAGTTCTTAAGTGAAGCCTCCTTTGTGGTACTTGCTCTTTCTGGGATCTGACCCAGCTGGTTTTGTGTGGCCAGATTTCGGAGCAGCTTCAGAGGATCTACCGACCTTCCAGCCCGATGGTGACCATCAGACGTGACCAGGTGTCACACCCCAGAACCAGAATACCGGAGAGCGGGGGCAGACATAGCCAGCTACGCAATCCCAAAGTACGTTAATACTCTGAAATCACGTATAAGCTGTCAAGACACGGGGGTTACTCTACAAGCCATCAGTCGATCCTAAGGTTTAACAATCCTAGGTATCTCAATCACAGGCAATTATACAAGAGCAAAGAGTACGATCATCATACATACAATAGTAAGGCGTCCCGAACCATATATACATGACTGATCAAGAAGCCAGTACCACAGAACTGATGACTAGCTAAAGTATTAGTCGTACATGATAAGGACTAGCTATAGTCTAGAATACACATATCATGTTTATGCCCGTAGGCTACAATATCAAGGAAAATACCAAAACACGAGCTAAACACGTATCGGGGCTAAACGTTACAAGAGAAGAATTTATATATCAGTGGAAGGATAAAAGAAACCCACTGAGGTACTCTGGTGCTCCGGCTGGTCACCGTCGAGTAGATGGTGCGGTAGATCCTTCGGGCTCTTCTATTAGAACCTGGCCATGCAAAACCAGTAGGGTCAGACCCCAAATAGCAAGTACCACAAAGGAGGCCGAACTATGAACTTAAAACCAGTAATCTTAGGCAACCAACAGGGAAAGAAAGCAATAAGTAAAGAAGGATCGAGATTCGTGCAGTACCAATGCACTTATCCCGAACATAGGAAGACAGTAAGTAAATCATCATTTGACATAAAGTAAACTGGAGAACATGTTAAATAAATAGAGCCAGGCAATATACGAAGAGAGGACGAAGGCACTGTTCCGGAAGCCAGGTTACAACCCTTAAACCAAACAAGGACCGGGATTGTAACCCTTCACCTGAACAGAACTTGGTCTCTGATCATTTATTGCTAGAGGTGACAATCATTAAGTGACAGTGAGAGAGTGATAATACAGAGTACAATACATTAGAGTGACAATCATTGCAATCATTATCTTGAAACAATTAGGAACTGGATCTAGACAAGACTTAGACTGGAAAGGTGATATACGATGGAATAACCATGGGACTATTCAGATAACCAGGTTACAACCCGTAAACCAAACAAGGACCGGGGTTGTAACCCTTCGTCTGAACAGAACTTGGTTTCTCCCACCATTTATCGGCAAGATAAAATAAGAAATCAGGACATGTAACAATCATGTACAAGATCAAGACAAGACTAGACAGACTGAACTCCATCCAACATTCACGGCAAAGCAATAAGTACGGCTTGATACTTTGACTAACTAGGGTTATCACAGGCCTAGTTACTAGCAAGATGCAATGATAATTCCAAGTCCGGTTACCTGTTTGTTACTACCTGAGTGATCCCAGCAAGAAAAGAAAAAGATAGCATGATATAGCAGACACACTGTAGTAAGATACATGTGTCCTAAGGTACCACACTCGACGGCGGGCTGGAAGTGCGCTCATCTCGACGGATAGCAACAAATCTCATGTATATATATATATAAGGCCGGGACCAAAGGGGCAACAGGTAACTGAAAAATTCTCCATGAACTATTTGATCAATCTAGTCATTAACCTAGCCAGATTTAGTATGAATCCCTGACCGTGGTACTCAGGGATCATGCCCTAGACATGATGCCAGACACAACCGGACTAGTAGTTTATACAAGCACAATCATCCACGGTGTCCAGGTGTAGTGTCCCGCTCCGCGAAGGCACTAGATAGACAGAAAGATCGGATTGCTGGTTCTGCAACAGAAGCCGATTAATCTAGGTGAGTGGACAAAGACTCATTTTATGATTCGCTTGTGCCTAATAAGAATCTGAGCTTTTGAATGAATGTTGTTGCTAATAACAAGATGCTAGACTTTGAGTATGCTTAAAAGAGAACCAGCACATTGTCTGCTAAGAAAGAGAACGATTTCCTGCTTGAAAAGAAGATAGAATTGTTTATGACTTGCTCGATTGATGCATGATGGTTTCATTTGATATTGCATGTGCATTGGGGTATCCACTTAGTGACGAGCTGAACCCTAGAGAGTCACAGCGGCTAGCGACGAGCTGAACCCATGCGAGTCACAGTGGTTAGCGATGAGCTGAACCCAAGAGTCACAACGGCTAGCGACGAGCTGAACCCATGTGAGTCACAGCGGTTAGCGACGAGCTGAACCCGTGGGAGGCACAGCGGCTAAGATGGAAATGATATGTGGTTTTTCAAAGATGTGTTTTCAAAAGAAATATAAACTGACTCTATATGCATGGAATGAATCTAGGTAAAACTAGCAAGATCACATCACAAGAAATATTTTTCTCACTAAATGAACAGTGATCGTTTCAGAAGAATGTAGCTCCTTTGTTCACAATCACCAGTATGCTGATATACTGACCCACCATCAGTCTGTATGCAGGTGCACTATGCATCGAAAAGGATAGTCCGAAGCGATAGCCCGTGCCTCATCCTCAGAAGCCAGAAATCAGAAGAGATGCCAAGAGACGACATCTGTTGCAAGAGTTTGTTTTGTATATAAAGGGATGTAATGTATGGGAACGAAATCATTGTAATCTGTAAAGTTCTGAGAGAATGTAACATTGTATCAGAGAGAATCGAGAGCTTGTAATCTGTTCAAATGAAATCAATAAAGAGAATTGTTTCTTGTTACCATTGTGTTCAAAGCATGTATCCTGAAATATGTCCGCTGCTGCTTCAATTATCTGCGATACGTTCCGCTACGTATTGTCAATCTTGTCTTGCTTCAGGTCTTGGCCTTGTGCAAGCGCAACTTAGGCTTGCACGGCATCACGCCTTACCGAGGACAAACGGTCTCACAGAGTCCGAAGCGAGGACGAAAGGACTCTGCAGGATCGGGGCGTGACACCAGGCCAATGAATTGATTTGTCAAGAGTGCGCCACGACGGGCCACTATCATTATCATTATTACTTATCAAGAGTGCGCCACGACGGGCCACTATCAAGCATTGTCAGGGTACTTGTCAAGAGTGCACCACTACGGGTCACTGTCGTGTCATGTATAGCAGGTCAAGTTATCATGTCAGGAGTGCACCACGGCGGGCCACTATCAAGCATGTCAGTTCTTGGTCACACCATGCCAGGTACAATTGTCATTTCAATCATGTCAATCAAATTGGGATTATCAAGTTCGGGACAAAAGGCGTAAGGATATAAAATGGGCGTAAAAATATACAATAGGGTAAGGTGTACGCTATAGGAACTCAAGTTACACAGGGCGTTACAAGTACGAGTTAATAACGACCATTAAAATAATAAAATACAAGCCAGGGAAAGAGCCCTGCGGCTCGAGCATAGGCGGCCAAGAATGATCTCATGCGGCCGAGGAGAGAGAAGCCCATGCGGCTGGAGGGGACTCGGGTCTAAGGGAATGCATGCGGCTTAGGGGAGTTCAGGGTCATGCAGCAGAGTATCATGCGGCCAGAGGGAAGTAAGCTTCATGCGGCTGGCGGGACCAAGTTCCATGCGGTCAGGGAAGGGTGGAGGCATGCGGTCATGAGTTCAAAAGTTCATGCGGCTAGAGAAAGAAAATTATGCGGGTCGCGAAATTAGGAGCCCATGCGGCTCAGGGTTGCAGGATCCATGCGGCCAGGAATGACTCGGCCTCATGCGGCAGGTGGACATGCGGCTGCAGAAGCAAGGGGCGCATGCGGCTGAGAGCAAGTGGGGTTGCATGCGGCTCAAGAAGTTGAGCCTCATGCGGCAAGCAGGAAGCAGGTCTATGCGGCTCAAGAGGAGCGGAGTATTATGCGACTGGGGTCGAGCGAGTTCCATACGACTCTCAGAAAGTGGGCCCATATGCGGCTCAAGAACAAGAGTCTCATGCGGCTGGCGGAAATGAATCCATGCGGCCAGGAATGAGACTCAGCCTATGCGGCTCAGGTAGACGGAGTCCATGCGGTTCAGATTATGCCGAAGCCTATACGGCTGGAAGACTCGTCGCATGAAGGTTCATGCGGTAAAGTGCTGCCAAGCGGCTAAGGGGGTTCATGCGGTCAGCACTGTTCTTCTTCTCCAAATTTCCGAGAAGAAGAACACCATGAAGCCAAGCTTCCAAGCTCCATAAAACCCTCATCCCAAGTCCAAATCCGAACTTTCATAGGTCAAAACGGGGCAGAACGAAATGCTCTACAACATGGAACCAACAGTTGACAAAATATACAAGTTTGACAGATCAAAACCCATGAAAACCGAAAATACCACAAGGCTAGATCTACTATAATCCACTCGGTAAAACCGAAAACTCCAAGTTCTAAAGATGCTTAAAATCATGCAAGGAAGAAGATGGAACAAACAAAAATAAATTTGTTCAAGGTTCGGCAAGGTGTACTTGCCTCTCTCTAATGGCTAGGGTTTGGTGGAAAAGAAATGAATGAGGGTGAATGAGGAGGGAGAGAGAAAAGTGGCTTATATAATAAGCTTAAGTGATCTCCACCATTCATTCCTCTCCACTCAATCTAAACCATACACCTTATCTCATAAGAAACCAAACTAAACCAAACAAACCAAGTCAAAGTGGAACCAAACCAAATAAAACCAAATCCAAGTTAAACCAAGTCATGAAAATCCTACACTTAGAAAAATTTTAAAATATTACGCAAATCGATAAATACGAAATACGGCTCAAATAAACACGTATCCGTATAAAATACCGATACAGTGAGACGGGTCTCACACCAGGGCAACGAGTGGGTTTATTTTTGCTCTCCCACTCTATTGTCAAAAATTTCATTTTGTGGCGTTTAGCCGGCGAGCACCTGTTAGCTCGTATTGTATACCTTATTATTGTCTGCCTACGGGCTGTAACATGATTGACAGATCCTAGGGTTGATCATGTATGACTAAACTCTTGCTAGTCCTCATATTTTGTAACGACTAGCTTCATGATCAGCTGGATATGTAATGTTTGGGATGCCTTATTATTGTATATTGGGTGATCTTACATCTTGTAACTTTACTCGCTTGCTTGAGATTGAGACATTTAGGCTTGTTATTGACCATAGGAGACTGATGGATTGTAGTTAAACCCTCATGTATCTAGACAGTCGTGACCGTATAGTGGGATGAATTCTATTTCATTATACGTAGCTGGCTATGTATGCCCCCTCTCTCCAGTATTCTAGTTCTGGGGCATTATATGGTTTAAGTGGTGGCCCATGCAGGTCTTATAAATTAAGATATGTGAGGGTTTACCGAATAGATGTCTCAATCAACACCCGCCCTTGATCTCTGCCCGAATCTTCTAATCCCTGAGATTCTCGACCTGATCACATGCTTGTATCATTGAATCTGTCTTGGTCCTTCCTTATAGTTCCCTATGTCGTCTTCTTCAGCGGCATTGTTCCTGGACCTGCCGATCAGCAAGGCGAAGCACCTCCAGTGGACTAGTAGCAACAAGAAGATCAGGCCCAGCACTCAGGAGCAGCCTCCCGGGCCATGCCTTCCAGAGATCCAGAACCCCCGGCGCAGTCAGCCCAGCCCGCGAGGCAGGATGATGGAGCCTTAGTTGGACTTATCAGGGAGTTGCTTGCATCGCAGGACCGTCGAGGAGATGCCTTGCATCAGGCCGTGGCAGATGCTTTGGGCATAGGTGGACATCATGGGAGCAGTACAGCAAATAGTTTCAAGCGCCTGAACCCTCCATTCTTCGATGGCAGCGAAGATGCTATCGCTGCTGATGCGTGGCTTCAGGACACATAGGTGATATTGGAGGCAGCGAAGACCCCGGAAGATGAGAAGGTGGCTGTAGTGCGCCTGCAGTTATTGGATCTAGCCCGTAGCTGGTGGGAGGCTCAGGCCGTTGGATTGGTGGCGCCTATTGCCTGGGCAGTATTCCGTGAGAGGTTCCGGACCAAGTACTTCGATGCGGTGGCTCGGTACGATCTACAGACCAAGTTCACCAATTTGAAGCAGATGGGCAGGACGGTCGATGGGTATGCGGCCGAGTTTTCCAGGCTTAGTCGGTTTGCTCCCACCTTGGTGGCGACCGAGTTCGATAGAGCCCAGCGGTTTCAACAGGGACTCCACCTGGAGATTTTGCTGGCGGTGGAGCAGTTTGAGCATCAGACTTTTGATGCGGTATTGAGGGCAGCTAGGAGGCATGAGTATACCTCCCAGAGGATTGTGGACAGGATCGGAGGTCGAAAGCGATCTCACGGCCAGATGAATCAGTCGTCAGCCCCAGCCCCGGCAGCCAGGGCTTTGACCATTGGAGCTCCGAGAAGGGCAGCTTCAGTTACGGGTTCAGCATTCAACCCCGACGTATCCTCAGCAGCAGAAGCAGAAGCAGTCTTCCCCCATGGGTTGTTCTTATTGTGGGAAGCCTGGACATATTGTTTTAGACTGTCGTAAGGCTCGAGGATTGTGTTTGCTTTGTGGAGCGCCATACCACAAGGTAGGGTCCTGCCCGTTCAGGACTGACTCATCACCAGCCGGGACCAGCTCATCAGTTAGGGGACCAGCCCCAGTACCAGTCCAGCAGCAGTTTCCTTCCCCGAGGCCGTTGCCGACGTAGACCCAGGCTTTTCATCAACAAAGGCCTCAGCAGTTTGCCCAGGCGCAAGTCCAGAACAGGCAGCGAGGATTCCAGCAGAGAGGGCCGACACCCAGAGGACATGGTCAAGTGTTGGCTTTGACCATGGGAGAAGAAGAAGTGGCACCAGGTGAGGTAGTGGCAGGTACTATTCTCGTCAACACTTTTATGGCTTCAGTGTTATTTGATTCTGGTGCATTGCATTCATTTATGTCTGTACGATTTGTGACACGGATAGGACTGGAGCCCGAGTCATTATCAGTAAGGCTCAATATACTTACTGGTAATGGTCTTGTGGGAGTAGATAGAGTGTTTTCCTCATGTCGGATCGTGGTTAGCGGTAGAGAGTTTTCCGCTAGGCTGATAGAATTTCCGATGGCCGATTATGATGTGGTCTTAGGGATGGATTGGTTGAGAGACCAGTATGCTAGGATAGACTGCCATATTGGCAGAGTTGTTTTTAGCATTCCAGGCGAGCCGGAGTTTTTCTTTTCTTGAGGCGAAGTTGAACCTTCTCCTCCAGTATTGCGGATGGCCGTAGCAGCAGTACAGTTACCCCGGATAGTCGAAGAATTTTTGGATATTTTCCCGGAAGAGCTTCCAGGAATGCCGCCAGAGCGAGAGATCGAGTTCACTATCGACTTGATCCCCGGGACAGCACCAGTGTCAGAGAGAGTCTACAGAATGGCGCCGTCAGAGTTGGAGGTATTATACAAGATGATTGAAGAACTCCGGACTAAGGAATTCATTTGTGCAAGTGGATCGCCTTGGGGAGCCCCGATGCTTCTCGTGAAAAAGAAGGATGGTACGTCCAGATTATGCATTGATTATCGTACCTTGAACTCGGTGACGATCAAGAACAGATATCCTCTCCCAAGGATAGACGACTTGTTTGATCAACTTAGAGGAGCGGCAGTATTTTCGAAGATTGATTTGCGGTTAGGGTACCACCAGATCAGAGTCAGAGAGCAGGACATTGTAGGCCTCAAAAATGAAAGTCACGCTGAGTTGATCAGAACAAGTCACACAGAGTGATCCAAGAAGCAGCACAAAAGATACGCTAAGTTCTGCCTGGCCATCTCCTTTAGAAGTCACGCAGAGACAGCTCAGCCATACGTCAGAATCATAATGACTGACAACACAACAGTCGAGAAACGTCTCCTCGTATGCCACGTATGCACAGAATTCGAGAGATCATCGCCGTCTTTTGCGTGATTTTCGAAATCTTCCTTAGCAAGACTCACTCTTCACCAAGTTGGCGTGACTTTGGGTCTTATCTTCATTTAATGCGGCTGATAATATAATCAATGTCAGAGATTTTGTGTCAGACGAAGCGTGCCAAATCAAGACAGCTGGCGGTTTGCGTGGATTCTGAACCTTCTCCTTCCTCAAGTTTGCGTGGATTTTTGAGTTATTCTTCTCAAAGCCTGCGTGAATTCTGAAGTATTCTTCTTCAAAGCTTGCGTGGATTTTGCCTTCAACGAGTCTGCGTCAACGAAACTGCGTAGATTTTTTGCCTTCAGCAAGACAGCGTGGATTTCATTTCAACTGGAGTACGTGGCAGCCATGCCACCGATCTCTCTCTCGCGTGCCCAGTAACTTGCACACGACTCATGCACTAATGCCATGTGTCCAACAGTTACGGGCCACGTCCAGTAACTACTCACTAACCCTGCGTGTATTTAGAGTCTGCGTGACTTTTCAAATGCACTAGTGGTGAGGTAGTTATCTTTTTAGTTACTGTTTTGACTCTATAAATAGAGTTCTTTTTTTTATTCATTGTACAGATACATTGATATTTACTGTCAAAATTTTGAGAGCTTTTCTTCTTCGCATAGTCCAAGGAATAAAGCGATCGTCTTCTAGATCGGATTCCTACAGTTGTAATTTTCCCAGATACACAACAAATAAAGAGAATTTCTTTATGGAAAACAAATTGGCGACTCTGCTGGGGAAAACTATCTCCTCTTCTGAGATGGTAATAACTCAATGCGACACTTCGTCTATCGGCTCGACGAAGAAGGTGATGACGATCAAATTCGATCAACTCGCCTATGAAGAAATGCAGCGGGCTAAGGGTGGCAAGCCCATTCCAGCCTCCATTATCACTGCCAAGTCAAAGGGACACTCTGTCTATGTCTCTAAGAATCAGTTGGCAGTCAATGGTGAAGTCTCTGCCACAGTGTCTACTCCTAACACTGGCAAGAACTCCACTGCAAGCACGCACACTCTTGTGCGCTCGAAGATGACAGTAACTAAAAGTCACGTTGACAGTACTGGCTCCTTAGCCGAATCTGTTCCAGCGTACAAATTCAATTCTAAAAGTCACGCTGACAGTACTGGCTCTTTAGCCGAATCTGTTCCAGTGTGTAAATTCAATTCTAAAAGTCACGCTGACAGTACTGGCTCTTTAGCCAAATCTGTTCCAGTGTGCAAATTCAACTCTAAAAGTCACGCTGATAGTACTGGCTCCTTAGCCAAATCTATTCCAGTGTGCAATCCCACATTCAAAAGTCACGCTGACAGTATTGGCTCCTTAGCCAAATCTGTTCCAGCGTGTAATTCTAAAATCAAAAGTCACGCTAACTGCTCTGGTTCTTTAACCAAGTCTGTTTCAGCGTGTATTTCATCAGAGAAGAATAACTCCTTAGTTATCTCTTCTTCTTCACCGAGTTCTACTAGAACTGGGGGTGGTTTTCCACACAAAGTCCCTTTGAAAAGGAACAACTCTTTAGTTGTTTCTTCTGCTCCTGTAGTTTTTACTCCAGGAACAGCTTTGATTGATACTTTTGTTAGTCAAAGGAAAGGAGATGGTCTTTTGACTACTCTTCCTTCTGGACATTCTATGTCTCAACATCTGAATGAGTCTAAGAAGAAACATTCCTTAATGTCTTCTTCTTTGATTTCTTCAAATTGGGCACAGAATCTGTCCATTAAAGAGGGTCTGTTACCAACTCCTAATCAAGGGAGTGATTTAACTCTTCCTTCTCTGCAAATATCCAGATCAATGGAAGGAAAACTCCATGTTTCCAAAATTAATATGTTACCTTCTACTGATTTAAGAACAAAACTCAGCACTTCTGGTGTTAAGAAACCATACCAATTGGATATGAAGATAAAAGATCCAGATGCAGAGTATGCAAGAAATTATGTGGCTCACACTAATCACTCTTTGTATAATCAAGAGCCATCAAGACCCAAGAACAGGAAGTATATTCCTCAATCTTCACAAACAGATTTACGGGAATATCTTCAACAGAAGAGAAGGAGTAATTCTATATCAAAGGAACATGCTGAATATGACTTCTATCCAAGAGTCATAATTCAGTGCAGATGTGAATCAACAGTTCAAGACTATGGTGATCATGCCGAATGTGACTTCCAGCCAAGAGTCACAATGCAATGCAGATGTCAAAATAAACGACAGTCTGTCTTTAATAGGATTCAGTATGAACCTATGCCTGATGAAGAGGAGCCTTTGTTTGCCTCTGTCAACATGACTTCTCGGGACACCGGGGGTAGAGTTGATAGTCCAGATGGAGTATATAAAAACACCAGAGCAAGAGTCCTGGCTTCTAGTCAAAGAAATTTGATCCCTGAAATTGACTCTGAATTTCTTGGAGAATCTAACTTCCCTACTGGGGGTAATTCTCCTATAGTTGACTTTGATACACGAAGCAATGATTCAGAGCATACAACATCTACTAGTTCATCAATAATCCCTCATACAGTCACGACTTACATGGTTGATGGGAATACTGATGAACCCTCTTCTTCTCTGACTCCTCAAGATCAAAGAATTGCTTCTTTGGAACAGCAAATGAAGTCTATGACTGACACAATGAAGTCAATGTATGAACTCATGACAGCTCAGTTGCAAAATCGACAGACTGTATCAGATGCCATACCAGTTGATACTGATATAAGTCCAATACAAGTTCCTCCAGCAGTACAATCCAATACTCCTGGACCTGCTCAACCAAATCCTAGTCTCTCTGGAGCTGGGGGTAGTGCTTACAATGCTGTTCCTCCTCCTAACTATTCTCTACAAGCCACAACTCCACAATCTTCGGGAGTTGTCTCTGAAGAATTGAAAAATCTCAAAAATCAATTCGAGGCATTCAAACAGAAGGATGGTTTACAAAGGTTAGGCATCAAGCAGCCTTATCCGATAGAATGGAAGCAAGTATCATATCCTCCTAAATACAAGCCTCCTACTATCTCATTCTATGATGGAACCACTTCTCCAAGTCAGTTTATCAATCACTTTGAAGTGATGACTGATCAACTACAACCAAGTGATGCCCTCCTTACTCGGGTATTTATTGGATGTCTCAAGGGAACGGCTTATGAATGGTATAGAAGTCTCCCAGATGAGAGTATTACCTCATTTACTGGTTTCAAACAGATGTTTCTTGAAAGGTTCTATGAAGGGCTTAATGACATGACTATGTCTGCTCTTATTAGAATCAAGCAGAAAAATAATGAATCTACAGAGGAATACATTGAACGGTTTCGAAGAGAAGCTCTGAAGATGCCTCTTGGAACTCCTGATGCTGTCACCATTGACACATGCAAATCAAACTTGTTGCCAATCATCAGTATGTGGACAGGGTCCACTCAATTTCAAGATTGACCTTCCTTCATAGTCAGTGCTAAAGCTGCAGAAATCAGTGCTGAAACCTTCAAAGGTTTAGGAGTGCACATGACTCCTAAAGAAACAGGACAAGGGGCTAACAATAAAAATAATGCTCGCAAAGAAAAAGAAACTCTAGAAGTTAATCTTTAGAGCAAAAATGCATCAAATGTTCAAACTCCTGCCTCTACAACTCAACAATCAAGAACACCTCGCCCCAGAGAAGAATATTCTTTTGATGACGACGATGTCCTTGGTATCTTTGAATGTCTGCTGAAAGGTAATAAAATACAATTACCAGAGATCAAGAAACCTGATGAAGCTGGTAAGATAGATCATCCTAAATACTGTCCATATCACAGAATGCTGGGTCATACAATTCGTACATGTTATGTATTGAAAGGAAAGATCCAAGAAATGATTAAATCTGGAGCTATCTCTCTTACTCCAAAAGAGAAGACCGTCACCTCCAACGTCGTCTCTATGCAATTTGGAAATTTCCCTCCTCAACTCCTTGAAAGTGGGATTATTCCTATTCCCAAGGCAACTCTTGACATAGTGAATCTTCCTCCTCCACAGTCTGAAGGATTTGTGCCAATCACTTTGGAAACAGGAGAAATCATGTGGATCCATCCTGATCTAGTGGCAGATTTTGAATCGCCTTCTCCTCAAAAGATTTCTTCTCAAAAATCCAAGAAGGCTGGAAAGATCAAGTCATGTCATATGACTTCTCTTGGGTCTACCTCTGACACAGAGCCAAAAGACAAAGAAGAAGCACTTGTTAGTGCTACTCGAACGGGGAAACCTTACCTAAAGGATTATTCTAAACATCCTGAAGATCCTACTGATATCCCTTCAGATGCTAAAGATGCTCCTAATGGTCCTCCCGAGGAAGAACCATCTACTGAACCTGTTCCTCCCAAGCCTACGGCTCTGGAGAAAGGCAAACAACAGGCTCGGTTTGATAAGCCAATCAAGAAGTCTTCTCCTCTTGGACTTCAGAAGCCTTACAACTTTGACATTTTGGCTCAGCTTGCTAATACTCCCGCTAGAATGTCCCTTTTTGAACTTCTACGTCTTTCCAAAGAGATTCGGGAGACGTTAAGTGAAGCACTTCTACAAGCTGACTCTTGTCTTGCACAATTGAAGAAGCCGGATGCGGAACCTGCCACTTGCTTACATTGCAACAGTGTACTGGAGATTATTCCAAATATCACCTTTACACAAGACGACATGTTACTGGAGGATAGTCGACATGATCGACCTCTCTACTACACTGGTTATATTGATACGATGAAGATAGATCGTATTCTCATTGACCCAGGGTCTGCTATAAGCATAATGCCAAAGAGTTTGTTAGATGAACTAAAAATCCCTCTTCACAAACTCTCCAAGACGGTTACTACTATCTTGGGATTCAATTAAAGCCGAAGTGAGCCTTTGGGAAAGATTCATCTGAAGCTTCAGATAGGTGATTTCAGATCTAAAGTCACTTTCTATGTGATCGAGATCGCGGGATCCTATAATCTTCTTCTGGGGAGGCCCTTTCTTCATGAAAATAATGTGGTGCCCTCTACTCTTCATCAATGTTTTAAGTACATTGATAGCAATGGAAGAGTACAAAAAGAAGTTGCTGATATAAATCCCTTCCATGGGGTTGAAGCTTATTTTAATGATTCCTGAATGTATAAAGAAGAATATACAAGGATCATACAAGCTATGGAGAAAGAAGATGCACAAAATGAGACTTTAATAATCCCTGTTAAATGTCGAACTACTCAGCAACAATCTCCTAAACCCTCTGGAGAAGATTCTTTTATCATTCCAGTGAGTGGACGGATCTCTCCGTTACCTCAGTCATCTACTCAGAATACACTGATCATTCCTGTCAGTGGGCGTACTACAGTTCCTGTACCTTCACAAGATACTCTGCTAATTCCAGTTGGAGGGCGGACTACTCTTCCTACTCAAACTTCAAGGGAGCTCACCTCTTCTGAGCCATTTGTTATCGATCTTAATCGAAACAAAGCTTCTTCTTCTTCTCCCCCTTTAGTCATTGACTTGGCTAAAATCTCTAAGGCTCAGCCTTCTCCCAATGTAAATATTGCTGCTTTTACATTTAATGAAAAGTCTCCACCTTTGCAGTACGTTGATGTGTGTAATTATGTTCATAGTTATTTACATCTGTTAGATGACTTGAACACAATAACCATAGGAGTTGTACAGACTGTTCATACAGATGTATCTCTAGAACCTGTACAATCTTCATACTTTCTAGTTCCTAGCAGAAAGCCAGGAGACATTCCAATATTCTTCTACAAAGGGCCTCAAAATCCTTCTGATCTTGAAGATGATGACAAAAATGATGATACTGGAAGATTACAACTACGTCGTTATAGTCAGCAATCTAGAGACATCATCAAAAATATGGGCTATGACTTCAGGACTGGCCTTAATAATGAAAAATGAAGAAAAATGCCTGTCCGGATTCCTCCTTTGAAATATAGAAGGACGAAATGCGGATTGGGTTATACTGCTCCTACTTCTTTCATCAACATTATCCATGATGATCTTGAGTCTGACGAAGATAAAAGATCTGATTCTTCTAGTACCACTTCTTGGGATTCCGATACGAGTATCGGTGACTTCTATTGCAACCTTCTGTCTTCTAACATGGTTTCTATTGACCATTCTGAAGAAAGTGATGAAGACGAAGAAGAGTTTGAAATCTCACATGAATCAGAACAGTGGGCCCAAAGATTAGATAATCAATGGGAGTTCCGTTTCGAGCAAAAAGAACCTCCGACTGAAGATAAACTTGTTCAAATAGATGTTGGTGAAGAGGGGTCTCCCAAACCAATATTCATCAGTGAAAGGCTTTCAGAAACTGATAAGAAAGACATGATCAAACTCATTCGTGATTACATCGATGTCTTTGCTTGGAGTTATGAAGATATGCCAGGGCTTGATCCTCAAATTGCAACTCACAAGCTCAACATCTTGCCGAATGCTAAACCGGTCAAACAACAACAGCGACGATTTCGTCCGGACATCATGGATGCAATTGAAGCTGAAGTCAATAAACTTATTACATCTGGATTTATTAGAGAGGAACAACATCCCGATTGGGTGGCTAATATTGTTCCTGTTCTTAAAAAGACTGGCAAGATCAGAGTATGCATAGACTTTCGCGATCTCAATACGGCATGTCCTAAAGACGAATTCCCTCTACCAATCACTGATGTCATGGTTGATAATACCTGTGGATTTGAACGAATGTCATTCATGGACGGGTATTCTGGGTATAATCAGATCAAAATGTTCCCAGAAGACGAGAAGCACACTTCTTTCAGAACGCCGATTGGTACATACTGCTATACAGTTATGCCATTCGGTCTCAAGAATGCAGGAGCAACTTATCAACGAGCTATGAGTACTATATTCCGTGAACATTTGCGGAAAACAGTCGAATGCTATGTTGATGATATTGCAGTCAAAAGTCGACAAAAGGAGGATCATATCCAAGATTTGAAGACTATATTTGATCTAATGCGTAAGCATCAATTAAAGATGAACCCTACTAAGTCCTTCTTAGGCGTCTCTAGTGGTAAATTTCTCGGCTTCGTCATTACCTCTAAAGGTATACACGTGGATCCCGAGAAGATCAAAGCCATCCAAGAGATGCGTCCTCCACGCACCTTAAAAGAGCTACGAGGATTTCAAGGAAGAATTGCTTATATCAGGAGATTTATCTCTAATTTATCAGGACGCTGCAGACCATTCAACAAACTTATGAAGAAAGGTGTCTCTTTTGTCTGGAATGATGAATGTCAGAAAGCATTCGATGATATAAAACAATATCTGATGAGCCCTCCAGTATTGGTACCTCCCGTCTCAGGAATACCGTTCCTCCTCTATACTCGAGCAATGAGTCATTCATTGGGTGCATTACTCGCTCAAAAGAATCAAAATGGCCATGAACAGGCCATTTATTATCTCAGCCGCACTATGACCGGAGCTGAACCTCGATATTCACCAGTTGAAAAAGAATGTCTAGCCTTGATGTTTGCTGTCCAAAAGACACGTCATTATATCATTGGCCAGACTATTCATGTCATCTCCAGGATCAATCCTATACGGATCATGATGAAGAAACCCAGTGTTTTGAATTCTCGATTGGCTAACTGGGGAATCCTACTTGTTCAGTATGATATGCACTATATTCCTCAGAAATCAGTCAAGGGACAAGCTTTACCTGATTTTCTGGCTGCTCACTCAATTCCAGAAAATTCAAAACTCTATGATGAAATCCCAGATGAAGTCCTAGATTCAAATCAAATTGCTGAAAAAGATCCTACTTGGCGTCTATTCTTTGATGGAGCGTCAAGAATTGGTCCTAATGGCGATATTGTTGCTGGAGTTGGAATTGTTCTTGTATCGCCAGAAGGTCTTGCCATCCAAAGAGCTTATTCTCTCGATCAGCCGTGTTCAAACAATGTAGCTGAGTACAACGCATTGCTTATTGGTCTTCAACTCGCTAAACATCTGAATATTCAACATTTGGAGGCGTATGGAGACTCTAAACTTATTGTCAATCAGATCAGAGGTACTTATGAAGTTCGCCATCAAGATCTGGTTCCTTATCATAGAGTGGCCATATCTATGGCCTCATCATTTAAGGAATTCTTCATTGAACATGTTAGGCGAGCATGTAACACAGAAGCTGATGTCCTTGCTAATCTTGCAGCGGTGCTGGCTATCCCAATCAAACGGCAACAAATGATCGTTGTTCGGAATCGAAAATTATTTCATCTTGAAAATAACCTGACTCTAGGACTTCCAGTTGACATTAAAGAATCAACATCTCATGACGTCAACACAACAAGAGGATTTAGATTTAGTCGTAAATCGATATCATCTTCATCCGATTCCAGCATGGAATTCATCTTCAGTAACTCGACTGAGAATCAGAATACGGATAAAGATTGGAGACTTCCTTTCTTAGATCTTGTATTGTATGATATTCTTCCGGATGATCCGAGTGAGGCAGCATCTATCAGACGACGATCACTCAGATTCTATTACAATCATACAACAAAGACCTTATATCGTCGAGCTTATGATGGTTTACTCCTTCGGTGCATTGCCGGTGATGAAGCCCAACAAGTTATTCGTGAAGCACATGATAGAATTTGTGGAGCGCATCAACCTGGGCCAAAACTTCAAGACCGTATTCGACGGATGGGATATTATTGGCCAACTATGGTATCAGATACCATTGAATATGCAAGGAAATGCAAAGCTTGCCAAATCCATACGGATTTTATACATCAACCTTCGGAATTTCTACATCCGACGGCAGCATCATGGCCCTTCGAAGCTTGGGACATGGACATTGTCGGCCCGATCAATCCTCCATCATCTAAAGGTCATCGATTCATTCTCGCAATAAACGATTACTTCTCCAAATGGGCCGAAGCTATTCCTTTATCTGAAGTTAAGACGTCTAATGTCATCAACTTTATTAAGCACCACGTCATCTACAGATTTGGTGTTCCTCGACGCATTGTTCATGATAACGGACCACAGTTCGTCAGCCAGAAATTTATTCGATTCTGTGACGATCACCGGATCAATAATGTTGCTTCTACCGCATATAATCCAGCAGCTAACGGATTGGCAGAAGCTTTCAACAAGACTATCATCAAACTCCTAAAGAAGTTTGTCTCCACTAACAAACGTAATTGGAGTGACAAGCTCGGGGAATGCTTGTGGGCTTATCGCACTACAGTCCGTAATGCTACTAAGTGTACACCTTTCTCTCTGGTGTACGGATCTGAGGCTGTTCTCCCATTAGAGATTCAAATTCCTTCTTTAAGGATAGCAATCGCTAATGAACTCACTGCCGAAAATAATGATCGTCTTCGACTTCAAGAATTGGAGGCTCTGGATGAAAAACGGTTATCTGCTCAACAGAATATTGAATTCTATCAAGCTAGAATTTCAAGGGCTTTTAACAAGAAAGTCAGAATTCGAACATTTCAGAAAGAAGAACTTGTGCTTACTGTCAGACGCCCGATGACTATGACACACATGAATAAGGGCAAGTTTGATGCAAAATGGGAAGGTCCATTCATTGTCAATAAGATCTTTTCTAATGGGGCTTATCAACTCACTACTCTAGATGGTAAAGCCACTATGATGCCCATCAACGGCAAATTCTTGAAGAAGTACTACGTCTGATATTTCTATCAAGATTGTCCTCCCATCACTCTCCAGCTGTTTTATTGTTCTTTCCGAAGAATCATTCTGATATCTATTATCCCCAGTGGAGATAGGTATTCTACTTGGTATCGTTTTCTCAACAAATTTGATATCCAGAAAATCATGTCCACATTACCTCTGAATTTTCTATCTCAATATCATATTTATGAAAATGATATTTAGTCTTTCTGATTTCTGAGTCAAAAGATCAATAAATAAAGACAAAAAAAAGTGCAACAAAAGCGTAGAAAGTTACGCCCTATTTTCCAGAGCGGCTAAGTTTGATGCCTAACTCCTCTACGCTCTTAACTCCCAGGCGATGCAATAGAGTCTCGAGCATTTCACGCTTCTCCATAAGACTCCGCCCATCAAAAGAAGACGAGCCATCCAATCCAAAGTAGCTCAAGAGGTTCTTGGCTAACTGCGTGGCGTCATCCTTGAGCTCAATGACGACAGGTTCGGGTTCTTTACCCCCAAAGGTGGGGTCACCATGGGAACAAAAGCCCAACTTGCGTGCTTCCTCTTCAGCTGCTTCCTTTGGGGTCATATTTTCGAGAGATGAAGTCAAAACTGAGAATCACTCCCTGTTTATATAACAGATCTCGTCGACAGTTCATATTCCACCATAAATTGGACGCAATCAGTCTCAGAGAACGAAGAGTCATTATGACATTTAATAAGTTCATTTGGATGTTTTCAAAGAACTTCGAAGTCTTTTCGACTTCCGAAAAATTTTAGAGCCATCTCAGCGTGACTTTAACTCATTTCATCATCTCTATTTCAAAGTATTTCGAAAATATTTTATCATTTTTTGAAAACTTTGAAGGGGGTTTTGTAGGCCTCAAAAATGAAAGTCACGCTGAGTTGATCAGAACAAGTCACACAGAGTGATCCAAGAAGCAGCACAAAAGATACGCTAAGTTCTGCCTGGCCATCTCCTTTAGAAGTCACGCAGAGACAGCTCAGCCATACGTCAGAATCATAATGACTGACAACACAACAGTCGAGAAACGTCTCCTCGTATGCCACGTATGCACAGAATTCGAGAGATCATCGCCATCTTTTGCGTGATTTTCGAAATCTTCCTTAGCAAGACTCACTCTTCACCAAGTTGGCGTGACTTTGGGTCTTATCTTCATTTAATGCGGCTGATAATATAATCAATGTCAGAGATTTTGTGTCAGACGAAGCGTGCCAAATCAAGACAGCTGGCAGTTTGCGTGGATTCTGAACCTTCTCCTTCCTCAAGTTTGCGTGGATTTTTGAGTTATTCTTCTCAAAGCCTGCGTGAATTCTGAAGTATTCTTCTTTAAAGCTTGCGTGGATTTCGCCTTCAACGAGTCTGCGTCAACGAAACTGCATAGATTTTTTGCCTTCAGCAAGACAGCGTAGATTTCATTTCAACTGGAGTACGTGGCAGCCATGCCACCGATCTCTCTCTCGCGTGCCCAGTAACTTGCACACGACTCATGCACTAATGCCATGTGTCCAACAGTTACGGGCCACGTCCAGTAACTACTCACTAACCCTGCGTGTATTTAGAGTCTGCGTGACTTTTCAAATGCACTAGTGGTGAGGTAGTTATCTTTTCAGTTACTGTTTTGACTCTATAAATAGAGTTCTTTTTTTTTTCATTGTACAGATACATTGATATCTACTGTCAAAATTTTGAGAGCTTTTCTTCTTCGCATAGTCCAAGGGATAAAGCGATCGTCTTCTAGATCGGATTCCTACAGTTGTAATTTTCCCAGATACACAACAAATAAAGAGAATTTCTTTATGGAAACAGACATCCCGAAGACGGCTTTCAGATCTAGATATGGACATTGGGAGTTCCTTGTTATGCCCTTTGGAGCGACCAATGTACCGGCTGTATTTATGGACCTCATGAATCGTATTTTCATGTCTTATTTGGACCAGTTCGTGATCATGTTCATAGATGATATCCTGGTCTACAGCAAGAGTGAAGCGGAGCATGAGCAGCATCTCAGAGTTGTCCTCCAGATTCTTCGAGCGCACCAGTTGTATGCCAAGTTCAGTAAATGCGAGTTCTGGCTCGATCGTATTTCATACTTGGGTCATATCATTACCAGAGGGGGAGTTGAAGTGGATCCCCAGAAGATAGTGGCTATCAAAACCTGGCCAGTGCCCCGCACAGTTGTAGAAGTTCGCAGTTTTCTTGGATTAGCCGGCTATTACCGGAGATTTATTTCAGACTTTGCACGAATATCGGCGCCATTGACACAGTTGACCCGCAAGGATGTACAGTTTGCTTGGACCGAAGAATGTCAGGAATCTTTTGAGAAGCTGAAGCGAGGCTTGATGACGGCACCCGTTCTCACACTTCCAGATAGGACCGAAGGATTTTTAGTGTACTGTGACGCTTCAGGCAAGGGCTTAGGATATGTTTTGATGCAGCATGGGAAGGTAATAGCTTATGCGTCACAACAACTTCGTGATCATGAGAAGAATTACCCAACCCATGACTTAGAGCTGGCAGCAGTAGTGTTTGCACTTAAGTTGTGGAGACACTACCTGTATAGAGATAGGGTAAAGATTTTTACCGATCATAAGAGCCTGAAGTATGTGTTCACCCAGAAGGACCTTAACATGCGTCAGAGAAGATGGCTAGTGCTACTTGTGGATTATGATGTCAACTTGCAGTATCATCCTGGGAAGGCCAACGTTGTTGCAGATGCATTGAGCAGGAGGGCCGGAGTTTATTTTCTGACAGCGCAACCAGAGTTATTGGCATATCTTCAGAAGATAGGTATAGAAGTTGTCCTTTCTACCAATATGGCATTGATGGCCAATATACAAGTACAGTCCAGTATAGTTGAGAGGATCAAGATAGCTCAGTCCTCCGATTCTAAGCTTCAGCGGCTTAGAGCAGAATGTGAAGCAGGACGACGACCAAAATTATGCATTCATAAAGATGGTACACTTCGACATGGTAAGCGTTTTTGTATACCCAGTGGAGATATCAGACAGGAGGTCATGGCGGAAGCTCACAGTTCTCAGTATTCGATTCATTCCGGTGGCACGAAGATGTACCGTAATATCCGTCAGCACTTCTGGTGGAATGGCATGAAGAGGAAGATAGCTCGATTTGTCTCTCGGTGTTTGGTTTGCCAACAAGTCAAGGCTGAACACCAGAGGCCAGCTGGACTTCTTCAGCCCTTGCCGATTCCAGAATGGAAGTGGGAGCATATAACCATGGATTTCGTGACTGGATTACCTAGATCCCCAGCCGGTAGAGATGCTATTTGGGTTATAGTTGACAGGCTCACGAAGGTGGCTCACTTTCTCCCGTTCAGAGTGGGTCAATCGACAGCTCGGCTAGCAGAGATGTATTTTCGGCAGATTGTCAGATTCTACGGTGTACCAGTCAGTATCACCTCGGACCGGGATTCGAGATTCACGTCACACTTTTGGCGTAGCTTGTAAGAGAGCTTGGGAACTCGCCTTCAGTTCAGCTCAGCATATCACCCGCAGACAGATGGTCAGTCGGAGCGCACGATCCAGACTCTGGAGGATATGTTGAGATCTTGTACACTCGACTTCGGTGGTTCGTGGAAAGATCACCTGCACCTGGTGGAGTTCTCGTACAACAATAGTTTCCAAGCCAGTATCCAGATGGCTCCGTTCGAGGCACTGTATGGAAGGAAGTACAGATCCCCACTAGCATGGGACGATGTGGGAGAAAGGCAGATGCTTGGTCCAGAGATGATCGCTCAGACAGTTGAAGTGGTCAGGAGAGTTAGAGATCATCTTTGCGTTGCACAAGATCGTCAGCGCCATTGAGCCGATTCTCATCGGCGTCCCCTTGAATTTTCTGTCGGCGACCATGTGTTCCTAAGGATCTCACATAACCGTGGCATCATTCGTTTTGGCGTACGGAGAAAGCTTAGTCCTAGGTATATAGGGCCGTTCGACATTCTGGAGCGAGTAGGAGATGTGTCCTATCGTTTCGCTCTTCTACCGTCTCTGAGTGAGGTACATGACGTGTTCCACGTATCCCAACTACGACGGTATATCCCGGACCCGAGCCACATCCTGGATCATTCGAAATTGGTTGTTGGTACCAACCTTTCGTATGAGGAGAGGCCCGTATCCATATTGGACCAAAGAGAGAAGATACTCAAGAACAAGACTATCAAGTTAGTCCGTGTTGCTTGGGGTCATCACTCTTTAGGAGAGTCAACGTGGGAGCGTGAGGATGATATCCGATCGCGATATCCCGACCTGTTTGACTCATGAGGTATAATATCTTTCCTATGCCTCATATCTTCGATTCCTTGCTGGTACGAATAATTGCTTGATTGCTTAACTAGTATAGCTTGCCTGTGAGTAGTATAGCTTGTCCTTGCATCTCTAGCCACTTGATTAAATTCCGAGGACGGAATTCTTTTAAGGTGGGTAGAGTTGTAATGACCATTGTTCGTATCATGTATCTCGGTATACGTGTAAGTATTTAGACCCGTTTTGCATGTCTCCCTGGTTGGTTCGGCCCAACTTGACTTGGTTCGGCTTGGTTTTGTATGGTTCGGTTTGCTAGATTTTATGTGGACCAAACCACTCCCACCTACCACCACATTCATTAAATATTCCACCTACCACCATCGTCTTCATTAAATATCCCACTAACCTTTCTCTCTCTTCATTACTTCTTCTTCTCCACCATTACTTCTTCAACCACCAGGAAAGAGAGAGAGAGAGAGCTTAGGCAAGTGCATCTTGCTTCATGGAGGAAGTCCATTTTTATTGTTCTATTGTCTTCCTCATGTGTTTCTGACCCACTTTAGTATTTAGCATTTTTTATTTCCATAGTTAAATTTTTGTAGATCTAGCTTTGTGGTATTTTCGATTTCCAAAAGTTTTTGATATATCAAACTTGCATATTTTGCTAGTTGAGGATCCCATGCTGCAGAGAATTTCGTATTGGTCCAAATTTGACCTATGGAAAGTGCTGAGCCGCATGGGCATTTTTAGCACTTGGCCGCATGCAATTGCCAAGTGAGCCGCATATGCATTATTTAATGCATGTGCTGGCAAGCTTGCTTGCATACTAATTATTGAGGCATATGTTGTCTAATGCATTATTTAATGCGTGGGTTAGCAAGCTTTGCTTGCATGCTCACGTACAGTAGCTAGCCGCATATGCCAACACCAAAGTGAGCCGCATGCATTAGCGTTTAGCAATGCATAGCCTTCTCACTGCATGCATTTAGCTATGAGCCACATGGCTTTCCTTTAAATATTACCTTAATATTACATTGTATTATACTAATGCATGCCATATTTTAATGAATATTTTAATGCTTATTTTAAAAATGCATGCATTTAAGAATGCATTTTTGAAAGCATTCAGTACCATGCATATAATGCATTGAGAATGCATTTTCTAACAAGCATACCATGCATTTAATGCTTTTAATAATGCTTCCTCTAAAAAGCAAGCAGGAGCATGCGTTTAAGTATTAAATAATGCATTCAATAACATGCATTGAATGCACCATCCAAATATATTCAACCGCATGACCTTGTGCATTTCCTAAAGCATTATAGCCGTATGTAGGACCAATAGTGAGCCGCATAGGCTTGCTTTTCACCTTACCTTCATATTACTTTGCAGGGGAGGGAATAGTGAGCCGCATCGGAACGAAGTCGGCCGCATGTGAATTAATGCATGCTAGCATAACATCTAATATATATTAATATATTAATATAATGCATTTTATATATATATACACATTTCCTTAAGGCAATTCCTTAAGCCAGCTGCATATGGCATGGTGAATGCATTACTTTAATGCATTTTGTTATTATTATATTTATTATTATTTTTGCATTCTCTTAATTGCTTAGCCGCATGGGCAAGTGACTGCGGGCCGCATGGAAATTTCCCGAGCCGCATGGGACCCCCACAGCCCTTGCCCCTTTTAATATTTAATTATTAAATGTGTACTTGTGCTAAATTAATTGTTCTCGGACACGATGGTGACCCGTTGTGGTGCACTCTTGACATGACATGATAGTGGCCCGACGTGGCACACTCTTGACAGGGAACATGACATGACAAGATTGGATGGCCTGGACACCGTGGGTGATTGTGTTTGTACAATTGAACCGGTAGTGTTCGCATCATGTCTAGGACAGGGATCCCTGAGTACCACGGTCAGGGGTACCTACTGTAAATGGCTAAGGCTAATAACTATTATAATTCAGTAGTCATGAGAGATTTTCCCAGCTACAGGCGATCCCGTTATCCCGGCCACCATTGTGGGACTTGCAGCCTGCCGACGAGTAGGGCACAAGTCCAAATTCACTGATATATGGAAATAACGAGGCATTTCTAAAACGAACCCAAGTCGCCTGGATAACCTGGATTAGCTGCAGGGCTTGTGGCTAGAGGAACATCTCATTGCATGTTGTGATAACCCTAGTTAGGTAATGTAGAAAGTCGTAGTCCCTGATTGGCCGGGAGCGATTGTATGGTGTGCTTTCAGTGTTCGATTATTGCAAGCTTGATCGCATGATTGTCACTCTTAACAATAAAGATCAGAGGCTAAGTTCGGTTCAGGCGAAGGGTTACAACCCCGGTCCTTGTTTGGTTTAAGGGTTGTAACCTGGCTCCCGGAGCAGTTCTAAGTCCTCTTTTCGTTTATTGTATTATTGCACCCCACGTCATACTTGTAATGTTTTACCTTATCAACAAGATTTAGAGACGGGGTTCTATTCAAGTGAAGGGTTGCAACCCCGGTCCTTGTTTGGTTTAAGGGTTGTGACCCGGCTACTTGAATGGTTCTCTCGTACTCCACTATGACCGTTGTTATTCTTTATTATCAAGCTCTTTTGCAACTGCTTTAATATATATTTTCTGACGTGCTGGTTTTAGTTCTTAAGTGAAGCCTCCTGTGTGGCACTTGCTCTTTCTGGGATCTGACCCAGCTGGTTTTGTGTGGCCAGATTTCGGAGCAGCTTCAGAGGATCTACCGACCTTCCAGCCCGATGGTGACCATCAGATGTGACCAGGGCAACGAGTGGATTTATTTTTGCTCTCCCACTCTATTGTAAAAAATTTCATTTTGAGGCGTTTAGCCGGCGAGCACCTGTTAGCTCGTATTGCATACCTTATTATTGTCTGCCTACGGGCTGTAATATGATTGACAGATCCTAGGGTTGATCATGTATGACTAAACTCTTGCTAGTCCTCATATTTTGTAACGACTAGCTTCATGATCAGCTGGATATGTAATGTTTGGGACGCCTTATTATTGTATATTGGGTGATCTTACATCTTGTAACTTTACTCGCTTGCTTGAGATTGAGACATTTAGGCTTGTTATTGACCATAGGAGACTGATGGATTGTAGTTAAACCCTCATGTATCTAGACAGCCGTGACCGTATAGTGGGGTGAATTCTATTTCATTATACGTAGCTGGCTATGTATGCCCCCGCTCTCCAGTATTCTGGTTCTGCGGCGTTACAGGTTGACAGTGGATCAACGCACACTATTCTTCGAGATCGAAAATACTTTTCGAACTTAAATTTGGCAAAAGCAAATATTAGTACAATTTATGGTACTACAAAATTAATTGAGGGCTATGGAAGAGCAAATATTATATTACCGGGTGGAACAAATATTTTTGTAAAAGATGCTTTGTATTCAAGCAAGTCAAAAAGAAATTTGCTAAGTTTCAAAGACATACGTCTCAATGGTTTCCATATTGAGACTATGAATGAGGGGAATATGGAATATTTATGCATTACATCCAATGATTCATGTCAGAAGCATGTGAAAAAAAACTCTCAGTTTTCTCATCAAGATTGTATTATGCAAAAATAAGTGCCATAGAATCTAACACTGCGATGAACCAGAAGTTCAATGATCCAAAACTTTTTATGCTTTGGCATGATCGGCTTGGCCACCCTGGATCTAGTATGATGCATCGAATAGTTAGAAACTCACGAGGACATCCTTTAAAGAACCAGAAGATTCTTTTACCTCGTGATTGTGTGTGTGCTGCATACTCACAAGAAAAATTAATTATAAGACCATCTCCGATGAAAGTTAATCTTGAGTCACCTATGTTCTTACAAAGAATACAAGGAGATATTTGTGGACCTATTGACCCACCTTGTGGGCCATTTCGTTACTTTATGGTCTTGATAGATGCATCATCTAGATGGTCACATGTATGTTTATTGTCAACAAGAACGATTGCTTTTGCCAAACTTCTTGCTCAGATTATAAAGTTAAGGGCTCAATTTTCTGAGTATTCTATTAAGACAATTTGTCTTGATAATGCTGGTGAATATACATCTCAAGCATTTAATGACTATTGCATGTCAATTGGGATTAACGTTGAACATTCAGTTGCACATGTCCATACTTAAAATGGACTTGCAGAGTCTTTTATTAAAAGATTACAATTGATTGCTAGACCTTTACTTTTAAGGTCAAGTTTACCCACTTCTGTTTGGGGACATGCAATACTATATGCAGCTGCATTGGTCCGTATTCGACCAAGTTTATTTAATCATCATTCACCATTGGAAATTGTTTCCGGCCAGCAGCCTGATATCTCTCACTTAAAATTTTTTGGTTGTGCAGTTTATGTCCCCATTTCTCCACCTAAAAGAACAAAGATGGGCCCACAAAGGCATCTTGGAATTTATGTTGGTTTTGACTCACCATCTATAATAAAATACATTGAGCCCCTGACGGACGATTTATTTAAGGCAAGGTTTGCTGATTGCCATTTTGATGAGTCAGTTTTTCGGCCGTTAGGGGGAGATAAAACATCACTTCATGTAGAACGGCGTGAAATTATATGGAATGTATCATCTTTTATTGATCCACGCACAAGTAGATATGAGCAAGAAGTGAAAAGGATTATCCATTTGCAAAATATTGTAAATCAATTGCCAGATGCATTCACTGATATTAAGAAAGTGATAAAATCTTATGTACCGGCTATAAACGTACCCGTACGGATTGATATCCCTGAAGGACAACATGATGGCACATTAAAACCGTGCATGAAACGTGGACGCCCTGTTGGCGCTAAGGATAAGAACCCTCTGTAACGCCCCAGTCCCAAAATTCGTAGGACTAGGAATGCGAATACATGCCAGCTACGTATCAAGTGGACTCCAGCCCAGCTCGAATACGTATAAGCTGTATAGTAATGACCAACTATCTATATTAATTAATAATATCTAAGTCTCAATCCACAGTAAGATAAAATACAGGAATGAACAACATATAACATAGTGTGTACCCTATGCTACATTTGTTCGAATAGACCGGAAAGAAATAACTTGAGTCTACAAATACTAGGCTGACAAGCAGAATGTAAATGAATAGAGATAAATATATAACTACCAGAGATACCTGAAACAGTAAATATCAACCATCATGATCAGCTACCAACTCCGCTCAATCGAATACCTGGAGAGATCACCAGGTCCTCAAGGGACATAGCAAGGTACATACAACATGCCAATTAACAGTAAATAAAAACATATGAACTAATGGGTACTACCCTAACCAGTCTAAGTGACATGCACGTGAGAACATATTCTAGATATCAGGCTTAGCCACTGAGGCTCACAAGCTCCTCAGCAGGCTATTGCCCTCAGGCACCGTGTCGTGGGACCAAAGGGCATACGAGTATATCAAGTAAATAACTACCCACGCTCTGCTACAGAGATGAAGGTATACTAGTAGAAGACCATCCAAGTCCCTATATGGAGACGGGGCTAAACTAGTAGAATAACAACCAAGTCCCATACATGAAAACGAGGATATTCGAGTAGAAATATATGTATATATATACAGCCTGATATAATGGTAATGTTCTCCCCACCCCATGTTCTATTCTATCAAGTCATGTCAGATAATACTAACAATATCAAGTAAATAATCATGTAACCTATCACAGGGTCCAAACCATAAATATGTCATGTCTAGGACTATCTCATGATCGTGTCAGTGTCCTAGGTCCATCGTGTCTCAAGTAACACGATAATCAATGCAACGCTATATCTAAGGTTAATACCCAATATCCGCATACAGATATTGACATCCGAATCTGTTCGGACGTGAAGTATCAACTATTCCTATATCATGATATATATGAAGATAGAAACAATAGAACAAAAAAAAAGAATATGTACTGAAAACTTGACAAGGTACACTTGCCTGGAGGTTTATCCGAAAATGCTGGTATCTGGTGTCCGAAGTCAGATACAAGTCCTAAAATAACCAAGAATCTAATATTTTAGTTAATCATATATGTCCTTGATTGCCAACTATCTATAAAATTTAATACTTACATATTACAACCTAGGCTTATGTCTTCTCACTCTATAATAATTATACCATAGAATTAATACTTCTCAAAGTGTATTTTAGCCTTATATAAGATCGTATTTCTATATATGTCTAGTTTTACAAAAATAAAAAAAAGAAATAGGATTATTGAAAATATCATACTTAAAGAAATAAAGAGAGATAAAAAGGATTTGGTTGATAATTGATTAAAGGGAAGGGGTTTATTTATAAAATGCATATTATTAACTGATGTAGAATTCAGTGCATGCATTGCACACAATAGATAAGACTTTAATATTGAAGGAAGTATAAATTAACTACTTAATGAATGCTATAATTAAAATAAATTGATTTCTAATCACTGAGCTCGAATCCCAACTTTTATGTGATCAACAACATAACTATGCATGTTACTACTTTTCTTCATCTACTTCTTCTTTAAGTCTAAAAGAAATTCCTATATGTGAAAAGATTGCTTCTTCCTATTAGTAGACTTCTATTGTTCTCTTTCTCTAAATCTTCTTCCATATTGAGATAGATTACTGCTATCCATACCTCCCTTCAAACGATTGTTCTTAATAATCTTTGTAAAAAAAATATTACTCAACTGCCATTCTCTATTATGAAAATAATATATGGTGTGATATTATATATTATTTCCATCTTCTTCTAGTGATTAGCAGCACAACTACTTAATCTTCCTATTAGAAATTTACATGAACAAAATATACAAGAGAAACAATAAAAGCTCACCTATGTGAAGATGTTATTTAAACTTGGGCTCAAGTGAGAGAAAGTCATCGTCGGCGATGTATGGTGCACAAGAGTGATACGTAGCGACAGTTCATCGAAGACGAGTTGTGGTTTGTAAGATCGGATCGGACAGTGTGCGACGAGGTTGACGACCTCGAGATACTACTGTGGCTTGGGAGTCGATAGCTTGGATGACTTAAGGAAGTTTGACATATATATATATATATAAGTATAAATAGGGGTTACAAAGGTGAAAGGACATGGGAGTTACGAATATGAAAGGAGGGGTCATGGGGGTTATGAAGATGAAATGAGGAGTCAAGGGGGTTATGAAGATGAAATGAGGAGTCATGGGGTTATGAAGATGAAATGAGGAGTCATGGGGGTTTACATTCTATCCACCTTAAAAAAAATTCGTCCTCGAAATTAAGATTCTAACTAGAAGTAGAACTTATAAAGTTATGGCACTAAAGTTTAATTTAGAATCTTATCGGATTTTTTGAATTAAATGCGGATAACATTCTCGTATGGAATCTTTACGCCCCCAAGTAGATTTTCCTATGGGGTGATGCTTCCATGCTACCAGACTAATCTGATAGTCTTCTCCTTCAATATCTTCTCACTGGTATCCAGTATTCCGACTGACTGCTTCTTATATGAAAGATTCAGTCTCAACATGATCTCGGAATGGTCAACCTCATGACTGGATCAGTCACATACCTCCTCCACTACGAGATGTTGAATACATCATGCACTTGCTCTAGAGATGGGGCACTACATGACGATATACCACTTCTCCAACACTACCTATAATAATGTCAATGGGTTACTAATTTAGAGGTAATGATTCTAACTTGGCTCTTGAGTCTTTATCTATGACTAACTATATAGATAGAAAATTTCACAGTTAATCCATGATCCCTATTAGTTTTCTAAGCTCTTCATTATACTCTTATAAGTCAATAGTAATTGATAATAATCTTACCAATGTACTAGTTTTTTTTTTCCACCTACATGCTAGGTAAGGTTGAGCCTGGGCTAGTCAAATACATAAACCTATTGGTCAGCCTTCTAGTCCTGGCATTCTAGAGGTCATTTCAAGGCTAGTCTAATTCAAATTTGTCTACCCTATCCAATATTCTTAGGCCACCTAACAGCCTGATATAACCTTTTGATATTAGTTCTTCTAGTCCTTCTATTCTAGACTATCTTATGTAAAAGCTAGCAAGGTTTAGTCTAAAATTTTCAGGGTTGCTTGCTAGCATTAGACCTTATACTGTACTATGTTCTGACTTCTACCTTTGAAAAAGTTTCTATAAAGATTCTACCCACCTTAGTTATTTACCTAGTCCTGCAAAGCATGAACTACTATATCCCTCAAAAAAAATTCACAGGATACCGGTTCTACCCAGACTTATATCCAATCTTAAGTACATGGCTTAGCCAACCATTTTACCCATAACAAAGTCGTAAGTCATACTTTCTGAAGTCTACCACAAGCGTTGTCCTCTTTTAGCTTAGGAAACTATAACTAAGGTTCAATTGTATATCCTTTAATATCGTATTTCTAGTCATCCAAAAAATAATAATAATAAAAATTATATTCTTATTTTCCTAATAAATCTCTATGGATATGTAAAACATCTAGTTCACCCTACCTGTTTTGGCATGGATAGTAATATATGTCCATTAAGTAAGATTGACTTCCTATAAAAGTGTAATGCATCTCTGTTCTATTCGGTCTTTCTAGTAGATATGTTCTATCATACTTATATATCATTACACAATCACCCTCCTATGAAATATGCTACCAATATAGCTTCTATCCTATGACAAAATGTAATCAAACTACCATAATTGTTCCAATTACCGAGGAAACACCATGTTCAGCCAACTCATAAATATAACAGTTATATTTTTCAATCAAAAGGTATCACCAAAATTTATAATGGTTGTAGCGGGTCCCAAATGATGTCCTTGAAATATCTTCTCTCCGTGCCTTCTCTTGATGGTATCCCAATCTCAAGTCAACATTAGAAATGAAAACTTTTGCTCATTGGTCAAATAGGTCGATGGTGGATAATACTTTTGGTTACTTGAATGACCTTGGACTTCAAATGATCAATCCGTAGGATATCGACTTATGTCAATATAGGCTATCTATCAAGTTTTTCGAAGGATGAGGCTAGCTAAACTTCTAGGCCTAACTTATGCTACCTAGAGGTCTTCTATCTCAATTCCAGCCAACTTACTCACTTATGTAAACTGAGTTTCCTCCAATCGTCAGTTCTTGCAACATAGTGTTACATACTAAAAAATGGGGTATGCTAGGTCCTAGCCATTCATGACTGCTCCTACGGTTCTTTCATCTTTATTCCCTATGTGCATCTTATTCCAACACAGTTGCCATAACTACAAGTCTTTTGGTATTTCTATCTGAACTGTGTTGTGGAAAAGGGGTCAATATCTCCATGATTTCTAGTCTACTCAAACTAAGATTCCTAATTTTTCTCTCAAGTCCTTAATTAGGTCTATCTACACAATCCAAGACTACCAAAAATTAATTCCTAATCACTATGTCATTCTTTTATCAAATCTCATTTTTAGTATGATTAACAACTCACCACTTCTAGTCTATAGGAAGCTATTTAATAATCACAAATACGTCTAACCCTTCTATACTTGTATACTAGATAATGGGGGTATGTTAATGCTAGACGATGCTTATATGTGATACCTCAGCAAATACTCGCCTATTGACTAATATTCTACTCATGCTTGTTCATAGGTCCTTTCAAAGTTATTTAACTTTTACTTAAAGGTATGTCTAGTATAACGCAGTCATGTCCATTCTACATCCTATACCAAGTCAGAGAGTGGTACAACCAAATATCACTTATCCCTTTGATAGAAAGCTTCCTAGTATGGACTTTCGACCGCTATCCAGTGATAACTTCATTTCTTGACCTATACCTACTACCATGATTTTTATATTGTTCAAACGAAACTTCCTCCGCCTTCATGCAACCATAGGATTTCTATCTATCATGAGTACAGTACTTATAGATTTATCCTATTCTCAACAAGACTTTCGAATCCTTTCAAATGTAGTCTTTCATGTAGGTGACCACATTCTAATTTGAAAACCATATCAACATCTAAAATTCTACTACTCATTCTTTCAAATCACTTCCATCATTTCGGTTGATAACTCTATCGTACCTTTCTTACTAAACCGAGTTAAAACTAGTTAGACTTATATCCCATCCCTATCTAACATAGATAAATAGTAGAATATCCATTGCTCCTAGAGTCTCTCACTAGGATTAGGTAGGCTATATGAATTCTATATTGCTAATCCGACACACTTGGTCTATCTAATAGAGACGTCAATATAACCCTTATTATCTTAAACAATCAATCCCTTTTAAGATGCTCTAATAACTTTTTTTCCTATGATAAAAATAATAATCCAAAGGAGGATCAAACACGAGCATTCGTCCTTCAGAAATAGGGAAGGGTGTGAATTCAAGGAAAGGAGTTCAAGATTGTGATTGAATGCAATATTCGAGCTTCAAGGGCGATAGATGAACTCAAAAGAATTTCCAAAGCAATTGTGGATTGAGACCCTAATATAGTATCCTATTGCAGGCTCGTTCGGTACAGTAACATAACCAAGACGATATGCTCTGACCTGCATGGGCCACCACAAAAACATGTAACGCCCCAGTCCCAAAATTCCTAGGACTAGAAATGCGAATACATGCCAGCTACGTATCAAGTGGACTCCAGCCCAGCTCGAATACGTATAAGCTGTATAGTAATGACCAACTATCTATATTAATTAATAATATCTAAGTCTCAATCCACAGTAAGATAAAATATAGGAATGAACAACATATAACATAGTGTGTACCCCATGCTACATTTGTTCGAATAGACCGGAAAGAAATAACTTGAGTCTACAAATACTAGGCTGACAAGCAGAATGTAAATGAATAGAGATAAATATATAACTACCAGAGATACCTGAAACAGTAAATATCAACCATCATGATCAGCTACCAACTCCGTTCAGTCGAATACCTGGAGAGATCACCAGGTCCTCAAGGGACATAGCAAGGTACATACAACATGCCAATTAACAGTAAATAAAAACATATGAACTAATGGGTACTACCCTAACCAGTCTAAGTGACATGCATGTGAGAACATATTCTAGATATCAGGCTTAGCCACTGAGGCTCACAAGCTCCTCAGCAGGCTATTGCCCTCAGGCACCGTGTCGTGGGACCAAAGGGCATACGAGTATATCAAGTAAATAACTACCCACGCTCTGCTACAGAGACGAAGGTATACTAGTAGAAGACCATCCAAGTCCCTATATGGAGACGAGGCTAAACTAGTAGAATAACAGCCAAGTCCCATACATGAAAACGAGGATATTCGAGTAGAAATATATGTATATATATACAGCCTGATATAATGGTAATGTTCTCCCCACCCCATGTTCTATTCTATCAAGTCATGTCAGATAATACTAACAATATCAAGTAAATAATCATGTAACCTATCACAGGGTCCAAACCATGAATATGTCATGTCTAGGACTATCTCATGATCGTGTCAGTGTCCTAGGTCCATCGTGTCTCAAGTAACACGATAATCAATGCAACGCTATATCTAAGGTTAATACCCAATATCCGCATACAGATATTGACACCCGAATCTGTTCGGACGTGAAGTATCAACTATTCCTATATCATGATATATATGAAGATAGAAACAATAAAACAAAAAAAAGAATATGTACTGAAAACTTGGCAAGGTACACTTGCCTGGAGGTTTATCCGAAAATGCTGGTATCTGGTGTCCGAAGTCAGATCCAAGTCCTAAAATAACCAAGAATCTAATATTTTAGTTAATCATATATGTCCTTGATTGCCAACTATCTATAAAATTTAATACTTACATATTACAACCTAGGCTTATGTCTTCTCACTCTATAATAATTATACCATAGAATTAATACTTCTCAAAGTGTATTTTAGCCTTATATAAGATCGTATTTCTATATATGTCTAGTTTTACAAAAAAAAAAGAAAAGAAATAGGATTATTGAAAATATCATACTTAAAAAAATAAAGAGAGATAAAAAGGATTTGGTTGATAATTGATTAAAGGGAAAGGGTTTATTTATAAAATGCATATTATTAACTGATGTAGAATTCAGTGCATGCATTGTACACAATAGATAAGACTTTAATATTGAAGGAAGTATAAATTAACTACTTAATGAATGCTATAATTAAAATAAATTGATTTCTAATCACTGAGCTCGAATCCCAACTTTTATGTGATCAACAACATAACTATGCATGTTACTACTTTTCTTCATCTACTTCTTCTTTAAGTCTAAAAAAAATTCCTATATGTGAAAAGGTTGCTTCTTCCTATTAGTAGACTTCTATTGTTCTCTTTCTCTAAATCTTCTTCCATATTGAGATAGATTACTGCTATCCATACCTCCCTTCAAACGATTGTTCTTAATAATCTTTGTAAAAAAATATTACTCAACTATCATTCTCTATTATAAAAATAATATATGGTGTGATATTATATATTATTTCCATCTTCTTCCAGTGATTAGCAGCACAACTACTTAATCTTCCTATTAGAAATTTACATGAACAAAATATACAAGAGAAACAATAAAAGCTCACCTATGTGAAGATGTTATTTAAACTTAGGCTCGAGTGAGAGAAAGTCATCGTCGGCGATGTATGGTGCATAAGAGTGATACGTAGCGACAGTTCATCGAAGACGAGTTGTGGTTTGTAAGATCGGATCGGACGGTGTGCGACGAGGTTGACGACCTCGAGATACTACTGTGGCTTGGGAGTCGTGTCACGACCCGTTACCCAAATTGTTGGGCCGGACCGAGCCATGTCCAGCCTACGCTTGTTAAAGCGTAGTAAGCTGTTCTAAGAATAGACAATAAAGGATCTAAGCTACTAACAGTTCTAAAATCATATTTAAAGGTTCGTCACAACACAGCATCTATAAGCGAAGGTAAACAAACACAGATTTAATAATACATAACCAAAGTATCTAACTGGAGACAAAGTCCAGTATCCAAATATAAGAACAGACAAAGTCGAAGTCTACTAAACACATGAAAGATAACTAAGCAAGGTTCCCCGCTGGGGCCTCTTCTGGAGCTAAGGCCAGGTCCATGGTAAGTAGGGCATGTATCCTCAGGACTATCATCTGTAATATTTTCAACAGGTCCAATCAGGACAGGAATGAGTACAACCCATCTAGAAAACCCAAGTAAATGACAGAGAACTCTAAAGCAGTTATAGATAGTTTTATTGATGAACATGGTAGTTTATATTCAGGTGATGGTATAGAGAAACAGTTAAGATACAAGAAAAGAAAGGTAACTAAACAAGAGAAGAATCATGGCAATGATGACAGTAATAAAAGCTAACTGAACTAGAATAACATGTATGAGTCCAGACAGTACAATATAAGTCTAATATAATCCCAGTGTGAGTCCAGTCCATATAATCCGATACCAGATGATTTCCGATACAAGATGAGTCCAACAGTGATCAATGAAACCAGGGTGAGTCCAACTATGATCTAACAGTGTGTTTTAAAATACCGAGGTCGACATGTAAACGGCTGTAGGTATCAGGCACATCTCTTACGGATCAGGCAAGAGATGGCTATGCTTCCAGTAGATTCTAGTTGGAGATTCCAGATTTGGGGTATGTCTACATGTCTTACTCAATATTTTCCCGCCCAGCAAGTGAATCCAAGATCGACAAAAGAATCGAGATGAGTCTGGCCAATACATGATGATTCCAGAAATAATTCCGGAATGATACCAATGACTCCAGTAATAGAGGCCAGCAAGTAAGGTATGTGTCGATACATGAATCCAGAAATATCCATACACGTTGATACAAAGAATCATATAGAACTAACTAGAACTGAAATACAGTAATCGACAAATAAATGAGAGAACTATCAGAGAATGTACTCGCCTGATACTCTGTAAAGAGTAGTGTAATATCAGATGTCTGTACCAGGGTCACAATGTCCTAAAATAGAGTAATACAGTTATGGCATGTCCAAAATGAAAGTAAACGAAAGAACTAATACAATCTATATGATTTCTAAGCCAATCTAGGTCAAAGTCAACTCTAATCAAACATTTTAGTCAAATTAGTCAAGTGGGGACCTAGCATAAAAAGTCTAATGTGGAGTGCCACTATACACAAACTAACTACCTAGGATCTTTACACTAGTGCGGGGTGAGGTCCAATACGTCTATAACTCAAAACAACACAAAATATTAAAAGTCGTAATTATTCAATAAATAAATCAAACTGTGTATTGAGTTCCAACAATTTTTGAGATAGACAAAAAAAGATCAATATTATATAAAATAAAGTACCAAAATAATCCTTGTTAATTATAGAAATTTATACTAATTTTTTTGGAATTTATAAACCCTCATAAATAATTATTAAAAATCAGCAAACATAAATATATTGAAAATGAGTTCTGTTTTCCCATTTTTATAAAATACCAAAAGTACTTATTAAATACTGGAAAAATTATAATAAATTATCTAAATTAACATAGTATTTGAATATAATTTTTTCAAGATTTTTACAGCAATTAAAATATATATAAAAATTCAAAACCAGAAAGTAACAATATCTAGAAAAATAATTAATTATAAATTAAGGATAATACATAATCAAAATTTACAGATGTTGTCGGATGATAAAATAAATATCACCAACGTGTCCAGAACGGTCAAATCAGCTAGGATAGCCTACCCATAAGTCCAATTTGGACACAGGGGCAAAACGATAATTTTGGGTCAAAATGATGTCCGCCGTTGGACACATTTTGCACCGAAAAACGTGTCGGGATAGAAGTCTACAAAACCTAGCAAATTATATGTCCACGAATCCAGAATGACGATACGAACCCAACGGTATATCCGGAATGGGATTCCGATGAGCCGATCTCAAAGTGACCCGTTGACTCGAAAAGTGGGACCCGCTTTGCACCGAAATACGTGCCTGGGCCCACGTTCTCCAAATCAAGCAAACTTTATATGAAAACATGCTAGAACGACGCCACGAGTCTACTGGTGGTGTCAGAAATTGAATCCGAAGTCCCGGGTTCAAAAAAATAGAATTTAACAAGTGCAATTAAATAATTCGGACGGCCAACTTTGGCGTTGAATTTAACCAACCAAACGTGCTTAGAATGAAACGAAACCTAAAGGAGGCAGGAAGAGGGTTATACCAGCTATGCACCGGAATTGATGGCGCGCAAAACGGAGCTGCGACGACGAAGATACGAACCCGCGAAGTTGGCATCGCAAAACTGTCCAAAAACAGTACAAATTAAAACGTCAACTTGGTGGCCGGTTTTGATGTATCAAACGACGAACTTAACGGACGAAAATTGACAGGAGTGAAGATGGATATACCGAGATTACGACGGAGCAAAAAGTTCGCCGATCCAACGGTCGGATCTCCCAGAAAATCTGTGCGAAGTTGCTGCGACGGAACGCGATTTCAGCCTCGTTCCCGAGCTCGTCACGACGGGAACCCGTGCGAAACGTACGGATCGCCTCCGATACACGTCGTACATGTGAACGGCGGCCACGGGGCCTGCCCCAGGGGTGCGCCCGGCCGAGGGGTGGTCGGCCACGCCGACCACGGCGGCGACGCCGGCGGCGGCGATGCCCGCACGCGCGCGAGTGGTGCGCGGCCATGCCCGCTGCTGCAGCTGCTGTTGCAGCGCTGCGCATGATTGAGCGCTGCTGCGTGCGACTGTGCGGCCTGCCCCGACGGAGGTGTGGCCTGGCACGGCGGCTGTTCGGTGGTGGCGGTGGCGTGTGGTGGTGGCTTGGGTGATGGTGGAGGTGGTGGTTTCATGGTGGTGATGGTGTGAGGAAGATGATGGTGGTGGTGTGGTGGAGAGTAGGAGGAGGAGAGGGAGGATGATGGTGGTGGTGAAGTTCACGGCGGTGGTGGTCGGCAGCCATGGGGGAGGGGGCTGTCGGCTTGGAGGAGGGTGGAGTGGTGTGGGTGTGTTTGTGTTTAAATGTGTGTGTGAGTGTATATGTGGAAAGAGATAGTGAGATATTATTTTGAGAGAGAGAGAAAATATGGAGAGGTGGAAAAGTAGGTCGGCCGGGAGGGAGTGCTGTGAGGTGGAGGGGTTGGGGTTGTGTGTGATAATAATAGGAGAGAGAGAGAGAAAATTAGATATACATATATATGTATATATATACATATAGAATATTTGTAAAGTGGAGAGAGAAAAATAAATATTTAAAATAGGGGAAAAATAGGGAAAATTATGCGGGGTACTTGGGCAGTCATGAGAGGACAACAGGGAGTTTGGGTTCGAATTTAGTCGAGCCGGGCCAGGTCGAAATCGGACCAGGTGCAATAATTAAATTAAAAAAATAGGGATTTATAATCATGGGTAAATAAATAATATACGGGGACTCCAATAAATGGGACACAAGTTTCATGTGGGTAGTAGGCTTCATGTGGGCCACGTCCATACTTTGGGTCGACTAGGTTGGATCGATGTCGGGTCCCGAAATTAAATTGGAAAATAAATCGAGTTTCACGGTAGAAAATAAATCAGCCTAAATTGAACCGAAAGTTGTGCGAAAGAAATGGAGCACAAAATAGAGTGTCTGAGTGGGACACGAAGGTCATAGGTGAAGAGCGTCTTGAGTAGATCATTTATGAGAAGTTGGTTCTGAGAAAAGGACCGGTCTGGTGCTCCTAAATTAAAAGCCACGGTGACGTGCAAACGAAGATCAAAAATAAAAGTGGGAATAATTATTCAATGATTAATCGGTCTAAGTTGACCCAAACTTGCGCGATACAAAAAGAGCACAAGGAAACGAGTTCAAGTGGGACACGATACATTAAAACGAAGATAATCTTGTCTACTTCAAAACTCGTGAAGAGAGTTTATAGAGATTGGTATCCCTGACGCTCCAGAGGTCAAAGTCACGGGAATGAACATAAATTATGAAAACAATTAAATAAATAAAATATTTATCGATAATAATTTATTTAGAAAAATTTAAAACAGCCCTGAAATTCATGGGGCTTACAAGTCGATAGCTTGGATGACTTAAGGAAGTTTGACATATATATATATATATAAGTATAAATAGGGGTTATAAAGGTGAAAGGACATGGGAGTTACGAATATGAAAGGAGGGGTCATGGGGGTTATGAAGATGAAATGAGGAGTCAAGGGGGTTATGAAGATGAAATTAGGAGTCATGGGATTATGAAGATGAAATGAGGAGTCATGGGGGTTTACACCCTCGAAAGAAAAAGGTACAAGTTATTACTCCCGAAGAGAAAATAGTTTCGAAACATGAAAGCGCTATAGAAAATTTGACGGGTCAGTCTAAAGTAACTCCTAAAGAGGCACATGATAATGAACATATTTCAGAAGAGATCTCTTTGAATTATATGAGTACAAGGGAAAGCTGGGATAGAAAGAAAATTACTATAGACAATATCTTTGCTTATAATGTTGCACTTGATATTGTAAATGAGGATCCTGAACCAAAATCTATTGAACAATGTCGACATAGAAATGATTGGCCAAAATGGAAAGATGCGATACAAGCTGAATTAAAATCCTTAGAAAATTACAAAGTATTTGGACCAGTAGTCCAAACCCCTGAAGGTATAAAACCTATTGGATACAAATGGGTATTTATAAGAAAACGAAACGAGAAAAATAAAATTGTGAGATACAAGGCACGACTTGTTGCACAAGGTTTTTCACCGAGACCTAGAGTCGATTATGATGAAACATATTCCCCTGTGATCGATGCAATCACATTACGATGTTTGATCAGCTTAGCAGTCACAGAAAAACTTGATATGCGGCTTCTGGATGTTGTTACCGCATATTTGTATGGGTCATTGGATAATAACATTTATATGAAGATCCCAGAAGGATTCAAATTGCCTAAAGCAAATAACCAAAGATCTCATGGGTTATACTCAATCAAATTACAACGATCCCTATACGGGTTAAAACAATCTGAAAGAATATAGTATAATCGCCTTAGCGAGTACCTTGTTAGGGAAGGATATATAAACAATCCAATTTGTCCATGTGTCTTCATCAAGAGATCTAAAAATGGATTCTCAATTATTGCAGTTTATGTTGATGACTTAAATCTTGTCGGAACTTCCGAAGAGCTCACAGAAACTGCTAACTATCTAATGAAAGAATTTGAGATGAAAAATCTCGAAAAGACAAAATTTTGTCTCGGCCTGCAGATCGAGCATTTATCAAATAGAATTTTTATCCATCAATCTACCTATGTAGAAAAAATCTTGAAAAGATTTTATATGGATAAATCTCATCCACTGAGTAGCCCCACGATTGTTCGATCTTTAGATGTAAAGAAAGATCCATTCCGTCCTCGAGAGGATCATGAAGAATTATTAGGTCCGGAAGTACCATATCTTAGTGCTATTGGAGCTTTGATGTATCTTGCAATTGTACAAGACCTGATATAGCATTCTTAGTAAACTTACTGGCAAGATATAGCTCAGCACCAACAAAACGACATTGGAATGGTGTTAAACATATATTACGTTATCTTCGTGGAACAACTGATATGGGCTTATTTTACTCAAAAAATTTAGAATCACAAGTTGTGGGTTATGCTAATGCTGGTTATCTATCTGACCCACATAAAGGAAGATCTCAGAGTGGATATGTGTTTACTTGTGGTGGTGCTGCAATATCATGGCGCTCAGTGAAACAAACATTAGCAGCAACTTCTTCTAATCACTCAGAAATTTTGGCCTTGCATGAAGCAAGTCGAGAGTGCATATGGTTAAGAACGATGACTCATCGTATCCGAGAATCGTGTGGGTTATCTTCAACAAAGAATACTGGAACAATATTGTATGAAGACAATGATGCTTATATTGCACAAATCAGGAATGGCTACATCAAAGACGACAGAACGAAACATATATCACCTAAATTTTTCTACACACACGAGCTACATAAGAATGGTGACATTGACGTTCGGCAGATACAATCAAGCAAGAATTTTGTAGATTTATTCACTAAAGCATTACCAACCACAACATTCAGAAAGATGATTCAGAATATTGGGATGCGTCAGCTAAAGGATCTATTGCCAGCATCAGGGGGAGCGTGATCACTAATTCTCAAACTGTACTCTTTTTCCTTCGACCAAGTTTTTATCCCATTGGGTTTTTCTTGTCAAGGTTTTAACGAGGCAGTTTATCACGCTTACACATTTTGTGTAATATGTACTCTTTTTCCTTCGTCCAAGTTTTTATCCCATTGGATTTTTCTTGGCAAGGTTTTAACGAGACATATCCCATATTACATCGGACATCCAAGGGGGAGTGTTGTAAATATGGATGTCCCATGACTCTTAGTCATCCATAACTTATGTAACTCATGCCCTTTGGTTTCATAACTTATGTAACTCATGCCCTTTTATTTCATAACTCATGACCTTTGGCAATCCATTGTAAACCTATATAAAGGCCATATTGGATGAATGAAATGATACACAACTTTCTTCTCCATTTTCTCTTATTGCTCTCTCTAGTTTATAACATAAATAAATTATTAATATCTCTACTATTCGGATTATATATTAGTATATATATGAATTTGTTATAGATATATTTTTAATATATGTTTAGTTGTATAATCTATACTAATGTATGATTTAAATGTTAGAAATATTTAGGCATAGATTTGTCATTGTTGTAGATAAGAGATCCCTTTGTGCAAACGCTTAGGGTCTGCTTGGTAATGGTTTTTCTACCGGCTTTGGGGTGTTTTTAAAACGACCGTTTATGAAAATCCATGCTTGTTAATTTTTTTGGGCCACTGGATTTTGTCGGCTCAAAAATGGTATAATATATTTTTTTGTGGCTTTATAAACACACAAAATCGGTGGATTTTTGGTGGCTTTATTATTTCATTTCATTTATATCCTCGTCAAAAAAATATAAATATAACTACTAATAACTAAACCCAATTTTTTTCTTTCTGTGTTTCCTTTTCTTTCCTTCCCACGGTTGCTCTTTTCTTTCCGATTGAAGGAAAATCCAGGAACTTGCCTTGTACTTGTCCTTGGAGCTCCATTGGGTGCAGAGTTGTTTTCTGAGACAAGAATACAGAAAAGACTTTTTGATGCAGGGGTTACCTTCACGTTCATAAATCCATATTTTATCAAAAATAACTTTTATTTATATATGGACATAAAGGTAATTTTATTATTATATAAAACTTTCAGAACCGTTGGTCAATGAATTATCGAGCATGGATTGGACTGGTTTAAAAGTCGCTACTTAAAACCACAAAAAATCGGACCCCTCATAACCGTTCATTTTTGCTACTCTAAAAACACATAATAATCGCTAGCGGTTAATATTTAATTCAAATAGATATGTTATGATATGATTTTTCTATCAATTTTTTTTCTTCTAAATAAATATGTTGATGATTATTATTCAAATATGATAGTATCCTCTCACTTATTTAAATGTTAAGTTGTAATAATATCTAAACATAAATAATAAGCTTTAACTATAAATTTCAAATGTTACAAATATATTTCATATTCAAATATTCTCATAATTTGGTAGTTTATATTTAATATTCAAATGTTATCAATATTTGATAACATTATATATAAAATATGATAATTAAAAAATCCTATAAGATTTTGTCACGCCCCAGAACCAGAATGCTGGACGGAGACGGACACAGCCAGCTACGCAATCCCAAAGTACGTTAATACTCTGAAATTACGTATAAGCTGTCAAGACATGGGGGTTACTCTACAATCCATCAGTCAATCCTATGGTTTAACAATCCTAGGTATCTCAATCACAGGCAATTATACAAGAGCAAAGAGTACGATCATCATACATACAATAGTAAGGCGTCCCGAACCATATATACATGACTGATCATGAAGCCAGTACCACAGAACTGAGGACTAGCTAGAGTATTAGTCATACATGATAAGGACTAGCTATAGTCTAGAATACACATATCATGTTTATGCCCGTAGGCTACAATATCAAGGAAAATACCAAAACACGAGCTAAACACGTGCTCTGGGCTAAACGTTACAAGAGAAGAATTTACATATCAGTGGGAGGATAAAGAAGAAATCCACTGAGGAACTCTGGTGCTCCGGCTGGTCACCGTCGAGTAGATGGTGCGGTAGATCCTTCGGGCTCTTCTATTAGAACCTGGCCATGCAAAACCAGTGGGGTCAGACCCCAAATAGCAAGTACCACAAAGGAGGCCGAACTATGAACTTAAAACCAGCAATCATTAGTCATTCAACAACGAGAGAAAACAATAAGTAAAAGAGGATCGAGATTCGTACAGTACCAATGCACTTATCCCGAATATATGGAGACAGTAAGTAAATCATCATCATTTGACATAAAGTAAACTGGAGAACGTGTTAAATAAATAGAACTGGGAAGGTGATATACGATGAGATAACCATGGGACTTATTCAGATAACCAGGTTACAACCCGTAAACCAAACAAGGACCGGGGTTGTAACCCTTCGTCTGAACAGAACTTGGTTTCTCCTACCATTTATCGGCAGGATAAAATAAGAAATCAGGACATGTAACAATCATGTACAGGACATGACGAATATGAACAATCAGGTCATGTGACAATCTTGTGCAGGATCAAGTCAAGACTAGACTGAGTTAGACTCCATTCAATCAATCACGGCCAAGCAATAAGTACGGCTTAATACTTTAACTAACTAGGGTTATCACAGGCCTAGTTACTAGCAAGATGCAATGAGATTCTTCCAAGTCCGGTTACCCGTCTGCTGCTACCTGAGTGACCCCAGCAAAGAAAAGGAAAAAGATAGCATGATATAGCAGACATACTGTAGTAAGATACATGTGTCCTAAGGTACCACACTCGACGGCGGGCTGGAAGTGCGCTCATCTCGACGGATAGCAATAAATCCCATGTATATGTATATCACTACCAAAAGTTGTCCATTTAGCGACGGCCAGATCCGTCGCGAATCCGTCGGTAATATAAATTACCGACGGCATAGCGACGGATATTTGATGAAAATGGCCGTCGGGAAAAACGTCGTCGCTAAAATTGGTCCGTCGCTAAGCCGTCGGACAAATGATTAACCGACGGACTAGCGACTGATTACCGACGGTTGCCTTTCAACGGATTAGCGACGGATTAGCGACTTGTTCCCGTCGGTTTACATGCCATATAATATTAAAATATCCGTCGCTAAGCCGTCGTAAATAGGTCGGTAAAAGCGTATCAGAGAGGTTCCTGATACGCAAAATCAGTCGCTATTCCGTCGCTATTCCGTCGTTACCCTCGACGTTATAGCGACGGATGAGCGACGGGTAGGGCGTCGGCCTGGTTCTGGAAAGCTTCCATAATTCCAGAACCATGTCGACGGATAATGGGTCGCTAGGCCGTCGCTAGTCCGTCGTCATCCTCGACAGATTAGCGACGGATTAGCGACCCATTATCCGTCGACGTGGTTCTGGAAACCTACCATATTTCCAGAACCATGTCGACGGATTTGCCGTCGCTAGGTAGTCGATATTTCGTCGCTAATATTAATTGTACCCAGTTAGCGACGGATTATCCGTCGCTCGCCCGTCGGTAACTGCAAATATTTATATAACCCAGTTAGCGACGGATTATCCGTCGCTCGTCCGTCGGTAACTGCAAATATTTTTATAACCCAGTTAGCGACGGATTATCCGTCGCTAGTATGTCGCTCATCGGTCGCTAAAAAGATATATCCGTCGCTAAGTAGTCGCTAGTCCGTCGCTAAATGCAACATTAATAAAAAAAAATTACAGAAATATTCTATTTCCTTTTCGTAAATATTACACATATTCATAATATCCAATATCCAAACATCCATGTACGATCAACAAATATCTAAATATCCAAATTCATAATATCCAATATCAAACAGAAATATCCAAACATCTATGTACAAATATCCAAACACAAATACACAAATTCATAATATCCAAACATTCATGTACGCTTCCAAAATATCCAGAATTCAAAATCCAAAAACAGTACAAATATCCAAAAACAGTACAAATATCATTGAGATGGATCGCGTCGTCGTTCGGCTCTGCGGATGTACTCTTCCACCATGTACGCAGGCACCTGGGACAACACATGCTCTGGAAGCGTGCGGAGCTGCTCTGGCGACATCAATTCCATGAGCCCAATGAGCGCAGTATCCGGTACCAGGCGGACCTCGGCAGAACGGTCAAATGAATAACGTCCAGGGTCGGAAGGACCGGCAACCGCACTAGACGGACCGGGAGCAGACGGATCTGGACCGGGAGCAGAAGAAGGACGCGGAAGGCGCTCCAGCACATCCGACATTAGACTCCGCATTTCCGACATATCGGAGGTGAGAGTCGCAAGCTGCTTCCTCATATCGTCCGACGGGGGCGCGGGAGGAGGCGGGGGCGGTGGATATCTCGGAGTCGCGCCCTGCAACGACGCCGCCAGGGAACCTACGCCGTAGACGCGCCCTTTATTAAAGCCGCCGACAGACTCTACGAACACGTCGTCGTAGCGAGCGGCCATAGAAGAGGGCGTCTGGGTGGGCGTCGTTTCGCCGACAACCTCGGCAGGGGGCTCAATCTGACTAAGGGCCTCACGATATGCAGCCTATCCAATGAATGTGTTTATACTATAAGTTTTCCTAAGTTATAATCTAAATCCTATGTTTCCCTAAGTTATAATTTGAATCCTACGTTCACCTAATTAAGTTAACAATAATTATATTTCTAATATAAATCTCATAAACGTAATTACTTACATCAGTCGCCTGGGCCCTCGCGTCGACGAAGCTCCCGTCTGCCCGCCTCTTGTGTGTATGCAGGAATACATCGTAGGCGGTGACCGACTCCGGCTCTCTCCCCTCCTTTACCGCCCGTTGTGCCTGCATACGAAATATACGTCGAATTTAATTAACTACGTATATTAATAGTACCGAATTTAATAGTGAAATGAATTTGCGGTATCTCACCAGATCTGCACGCGTCGCTGCGTGGGCCCTTGAACCTCCCGTATGCAGACCAGCGGCCTGTCTGCTCGCCTTCGCTTTCTCTGATTTCTCCCTGTACTGAGCAGTATTCATCTTATCCAACATCTGCTCGTAGTACTCCTCCCGGAGCCACTTCTTCCTCGAATGCGCCGTACGAACGTCGTACACCGCATCCCGTATCTTCTTCCCGGCGGCGGCTTTATAGGCCTTGCGAATCAACTCCTCGCGATGGGGGGGCCACCAGAACGTCGTCTGACATACAAATTAAATTATCACATAATTAAAAAATTAGTGGATTAAAGAATAATTAATAATTAACCAAAAGATATATATATACCTTCATCTCCTCGAGCCAGACGTACTGCATGTTCTGAGGCACCTCAGAAAAATTGAGGTAGGGGCCATGGTAGTTTTCCCGGATAATTTGCCCGAGTATCCGGGCAGCATCATACGGGAAAAACCTACAAAGAAGCAAAGACTGGATTATTAACTTGAATAAATGAAACAAATTTAATAAATTAACTTAAATTTACTTACGTATCACCCGCGGGCCATAGCTCTCGTCGGTTCTCGCCTATCGGCCTCTCTGGAGGCGTCGGAGGATCCGCGGGTCCGCGGATGTACTCACCGGTAGCAGGATGAAGCTGAATCCGGGGGTACTCTGGAGCCCACCCTGCAGTAACTGATGGTGTACCCGCTGGTGCATCCGGGGGCGGAACGGATCCGCTAGCGGATGGAGTCTCAGGCCTCGATGAAGATGAAGGTAGCGCCTCGGCAGATCGACGGCGGGAAGAGTCTGTGGCCGGGCTCTCCAGGTCGGGATCGGAGGACTCTATATCCGGGGAATATGGAAGGCGACCACGACCGCTACCACCACGACCGCTACCATCACGTCCACGGCCAGTGCCGCTACCACCACGACCGCTACCATCACGTCCACGGCCAGTGCCGCTACCACCACGCCCACCACGGCCAGTACCGCCACCACCAGCACCACTACCATCACGTCCACGGCCACTGCCAGCAGCACGAGTGGTAGTGACCATGACCTGTAAATAGAACACATAAATATAATTAACAATATAGAAGTATAAATGAATATAAAACTGAACTAAAATATATATACCAGCAGCAGGGCGGCGAGTGCCGTCAAGACAATGAGAACTAAGAGTGCCATCTGTAAAAAGAAAATCATACAATAAGTAGATGATCGAACGACAAAAACATAAACTGAAATAAGAATGTGTCCGTCTAAACTGAATTCACTAAGTTGTAAGTGCTTCTAATATATACCGATATTTAATCTAATCATCGTTATCGTCCTCGTCCTCATCGTCATCGTCATCGTTCTCATCCTCATTCTCATCGTCGACTTCATCTATATCATCATCCTCATCGTCGACTTCATCTGTATCATCATCCTCATCCTCATCCTCATCCTCTTCTTCTTCTTCTTCTTCTTCTTCTTCTTCTTCTTCTACTTCTTCTTCAGGCTTAATACTTGGGACAAGACGCCTCTTTCTCCCCTGGTTGACAGCTAAGTCTTGTATATCAACCTCTTCCTCCCCTCTATTTTCCTCAGCATGAGGTATATCGACATCTTCCACGTCCATGGTATCCGACTGTTGTTCCATGTATTGGGGCTTCTCGATCTGGTCCTCTTGGTATGCTGGGTCTCCAACGTTGAATGTATTTCTAGATTTAATCTTGCATACTGCCCACCAGTCAAATCGATCTCTACGACGCCTTGGGTAGCTTGTATAGTAGACTTGAACAGCCTGACTTGCTATCGCAAACGTGTCGGACCCTCTATACCTCCTGCGATGATTTATATCGACGAATCCAAATTGTTTATCGATTCTCCAACCGATATTTGGTCTCGTATCGAACCACTCACATTTGAACATCACAATATGCATATCATATGGGGCACTATATTGTAAATCTACAATCTCCCGAAGCACTCCATAATAGTCAAAGTCCGGCTCGTCGTCATAGATGGTGCCTCTTATGCAAACACCAGAATTCTTGGTATCGAAGCCGTCATTGAGAAATTCGGCATTTATAGCATGCTGAGTTGACTTAAACTTGAAGCCATTAACGACATAGCCTGACAAAGTCTTTGCATGCTTCTTCGGTCCCAATGCCAAATAACGAATGCTCTCATTTATAAGTGTTGTTTCAGGCAATAAAACCTGTAAACATGTATTAATAATTTAAATATTTTAGCTGCATATATTTTAATGGTAGCCGCATAACATATTATCTCAGTTACTTACGTATTTACGAAACCAGGACGGAAAGGTACAATCAACCTCTCTTTGAAGTCCCTCATCTGTAATATATGGTGTCCTCATTTTGACTTCACCTCTAAATACACTGTTAGAGAGAATAAAAATAAGTGTAGTCACTTAATTCACCAAATTAGAGATTATAACGAGGCGTAGTCACTTACTTCTCCAAATCTCTCACTTCTTGTATGTCACAATTTAACAAGACATATCGGTGAGCGGTATCATACTCATCGTCGGTCAACCACCGTTTCTTACTAGCCCCAATAGGCTTGCCCCTTAAATTGAATATACCTCCATCCTCAACGTCTTCTTCATTCCTTTGAGGTCTATTTCGATTTGTCTCGACATGAGTATCGAAATAAATGGAGCAGAAATTTGACACCTCTTCGATAAGATATGATTCGTATATCGAAGCCTCTATATGAGCCTTGTTGCCAACTTTCTTCTTTAGATGGTGTAGGTACCTAAAGAGACAAATTATCTTGAGAATTAACAATGAATTGTAAAATCCACTTAAATTTCACTTAAATTATATCGATTTTTATTTACCTTTCAAAGGGGTACATCCATCGATAATGAACAGATGCACCGACACGGGCTTCGTATGCTAGATGAATCGGTAGATGCTCCATGCTGTCGAAAAAGCCCGGTGGAAATATTTTCTCTAACTTGCAGATTGTTAAGACAATCTTCTCCTCAAGTTGTACCATATGTTGCACCGTCAGCTTAGTTGAACAGATATCCCTGAAGAATGTAGACAGCTCGGCCAACGGAACCCATACAGCAGAAGGCAACAACTCTCTCAAAGCAATGGGCAGTAATCTTTCCATAAATACGTGGCAGTCGTGACTCTTCATTCCCGTTAGCTTGCGTTCATTGAGATCAACGCATCTAGACAAATTCGAAACATAGCCGTCGGGAAATCTTAAATTAGATATCCACTTGCAGATTATTAATCTATCTTCCTTGCTCAATGTGTATGGCGCTATAGGCTTACTTAATTGTCCACCAGCACCCCTTTGTATCAAGTTCAGATGAGGACGCTTGCATATCTCGGCTATGTCTTGTCTTGCTTTTGGATTGTCCTTCGTCTTTCCTTTAATATCCATGACGGTATTGAAGACATTATCGAACACGTTCTTTTCGATATGCATGACATCAAGATTATGCCTTATAAGATTATCTTTCCAATAAGGCAAGTCCCAGAAGATACTCCGTTTGGTCCAGTTATGGCTTTGTCCGAACCCCTCGACACGATGGTTCGATGGATCTTCCATTGCGGTGGGCAATTCCTTTACAGCTTCCCAAATATCGTATCCCGAAAATCTGGCAGGAGGTTGAGAAAATTCTTGTTTTCCATATCTGAACGCGTCCTTATTCTTTCTCCAAGGATGGGTCGCGGGCAGAAATTGACGGTGACAGTCAAAGAAAGAAGTTTTTCCTCCATGCCTAAGGCGGAACGCCTTACTATTTTCCATGCATATCGGACAAGACATGTTGCCGTGCGTACTCCATCCCGACAGCATACCGTATGCTGGAAAATCATTGATTGTCCACATGAGTGAAGCTCTCATCTGAAAGTTCTGTTTCCTAGAAATATCATAGGTCGTGACGCCGATCTCCCACAGCTGTTTCAGCTCATCCACCAACGGCTGTAAATATATATCGATGTTCTTCGTCGGATTTTTAGGACCGGGTATGATAGCTGTCAGAAACATATAAGGAGTCTTCATACACATCCATGGTGGCAGATTGTAAGGGGTAAGAATGACCGGCCAGCATGAGTACTGAGATCCCGACTGTCCGAAAGGGGCGAAGCCATCAGCACATAGCGCCAGGCGTACATTTCTAGGCTCTGCAGCAAAATCTGGATGACACAAATTAAAATGTTTCCACGCCTCTCCATCCGAAGGATGTGACAATTCTCCTTCGTCCTTTATGCGTTCTTCGCTGTGCCACGTCATGTGTTCTGCTGTATTTAGAGACATATACATCCTCTGCAAGCGCTTCGTGATCGACAAGTAATGCATATACTTGTAAGGACGTCGTTTTCTAGTCGACTTTCCTTTCCCTGTACTGGCTTGTAACGATCCGCATTACAGAAGCTGCAACTTTCTGATACGCAATTCTCTTTGTAGTACAACATGCATCCGTTGCGACAACAATCTATCTTCTCGTACCCCAGTCCCAGTTGTCGGACCATCATCTTTGACTTGTAGAAGTTTTTTGGTAGCTCTTTTGATTCCTTCGGTAACACCTCCTTGATTACTTCTGTGATCCGATTATAGCAAGCTTGTGGCAAGTTAAAATCAGACTTTATGTTCAACAACCGCATCGTCACTGACAGTGCGGAATGAGTCTCACAACCAGGATATAGAGAAGTATCTGCGTCCTGAAACATGTCATAGAACTCCTTCGCCTCGGGATTAGGATCCTCCGGATCAAAATTAGGCCCTGCCGCATCATACACCATATCTCGTGCAAGGTTCTGCAGATCTCCATAATCAACAGAGCATCCGTGGTCTTCGATGACATCCGTTGCAGCATTATCATCAAAAGCATAAGTAGCAGCTTCCGCAGCCTGTCTTTCCGAATATAGTTCACCTTGCGATGACCACAGGCCGTAATTACGTACGAAACCCTTACGGGTCAAATGATCTCTCACAGTCACCACTTCTTCGTAACGTCTATTGTGACATTTAACACATGGACACTTAATTTTGTTACCGTCCATGTACTGAGCTTTGCTCATTGCATAATTAAGAAATACTTCCATGCCTGCCTGAAAATCGTCACTCACACCAATTCTACTCTCGTGTTGCCGTTTGTACATCCATGTACGATCAACAAAATAACGACTCATCCTCAATTTGGATGTGAAAATCTGTATCGTAAGACAAACTAAACATAAGAATAGCCCGATACCGATACTCATAAATTTGGATTAGGGTTAGGATGTTAGATATAAGTGAACTAGGTGATGTAGAGTACAATATAGGGAACTGTGAATGGACTGAAAGTTGCACATGAGAAGGTTCAATGAAGGGCCCATAAATGGGTTCACATGATAAGTTAGTAAGAATCCACATCACTATACATACTCCTCCGTCTCAGGAGTGTGTCTGGCTCCTATTTAGAACAGCACAGGTCACAACATGTCCAGAATAGCAAAACAGAGCTCTACAATGTATATCGGTATCGGACTATTCCTACGAGTATTGGTATCGGCGATATCAATACTCGTGTGAATAGGAGATTGCAATATAAGTCTAAGCTATCTAGCTAACATGTATACTTGCATTTACATTGTATCATAACTTGTATCTAGTTACCTTGCTAATCATGTATATACTCTTAACATATATGTGAAGACACTATACTAACATGTATTTAAATCAAGGTTCAAAGTATCGGTATCGGAATCGGTTTCGAACTATATATTCCTACGAGTATTGGCATCGGCGATATCAATACTCGTGTGAATAGGAGATTGCAATATAAGTCTAAGCTATCTAGCTAACATGTATACTTGCATTTACATTGTATCATAACTTGTATCTAGTTACCTTGCAATATAAGTCTAAGCAATCTAGTATTGGTATCGGCGATATCGGTAGTATCGGCGGTATCGGATCGAAGTATCGGATTTTTTTGGTATTGGAAAACAAATAATTATTAAGTTATTCTCAACAAGACCAACCTCACATTGAAGAATGACAAAATCTACTTACTATAAATCCTTCATACTTGACATCATGTACACCATCTATTCAAACATGATGAAAGAATACCCAAATAAAGAACAAGATCATACCCATGATGGAAGAGATGACACATAAATAACTCATCATACTCAACAAATAACTACCCAGATCAAAGAAGTACAAGATAACCCATACCTATCCTGGAATATCTTACTAGAAGCACACTGTTGTACGGACACAAATACGACACGACATAATAGGGGGACACTGCGACGATTCGGCACCAATTTTGGGTGTCTTAATGTATTTTCGAGTAACCATATTGTATTCAATACATGTCGTGTCTTAACGTATTCTGGAGCGTCGGTGTCATGTCCAATAGGTGTCCCACAGGACCCCCGACCCCCCTGCCCTCTCCACCCCCACCCCCCGCCCCCCGACCCCCCTGCCCCCATTCCCGACCCCCCCGACCCCCCTGCCCCCATTCAACACCCCCCGACCCCCCTGCCCTCTCCACCCACCACCACCCGACCCCCCTGCCCCCATTCCCCACCCCCCCAACCCCCTGACCCTCATTCCCCACCCCCCACCCCCTGCCCCCATTCCCCACACCCCCCCGACCCCCTGACCCCATTCACCACCCCCCCCGCCCTCTCCACCCCCCGCGAAGCCGACCCCCCCCCCCCACTCCCCCCCCGGCCCCAAAACCCAAAATTAGAGAAAGAGAGAGAGAGAGAGAGAGAGAGAGAGAGAGAGATACCTGGTAGAGAGAGAGAGAGAGCCGCGAGAGAGAGAGAAAGAGCCGCGCGCGAGAGAGAGAGAGCCGCGAGAGAGAGAGAGTTTTAGGGGGAATGAAAAATTCCCCCCCGTCGGTTCAATTTAAGTTAGGGCACAGAAACTAGCGACGGAATAGCGACGGAATAAATTAGTCGCTAAACCGTCGCCAAATAAAAGGTTTTTTCGACGGATATATCCGTCGCCAGTTAGTCGCTAAAGTTCCCGCCAATGTTTTAAAGATTTTGCCGCCAACATTTGCGACGAATAAGCGACGAAAAAGAATCCGTCGCTAACGTTCGTCGACTTAGCGACGGAAACCCGACAAATTTTTACATTTAAAATTGGAAAAAATTATGTTATGTTGTCTGTCACTACTCCGTCGCTAAGATGTCGGAAATTGGTCGCTATTAGCGACGGAATCCGTCCGTCGCTAAACTTCCGTCGGTAAAGTGGGATATTTTAGTAGTGTATATATATAAGGCCGGGATCAAAGGGGCAACAGGTAACTGGAAAAGTCTCTCCATGAACTACTGTATTATTCTAGTTATTAGCCTTAGCCATTTACAGTATGAATCCCTGACCGTGGTACTCAGGAGTCCCATCCTAGACATGATGCAAGATAAGACAGGTTCATTTGTACAAGCACAATCGTCTATGGTGTCCAAGTTATTCAATCTTGTCATGTCGTGTTAGCCGTCGCAACAGTATTTCAAGAAATATCATTGTAGGCCTCAAAAATGAAGTCACGCTGAGTTGATCAGAACAAGTCACGCAGAGTGATCCGAGAAGCAGCACAAAAGATACGCTAAGTTCTGCCTGTCCATCTCCTTTAGAAATCACGCAGAGACAGCTCAGCCATACGTCAGAATCATAATGACTGACAACACAGCAGTCGAGAAACGTCTCCTCGTATGCCACGTATGCACAGAACTCGAGAGATCATCGCCGTCTTTTGCGTGATTTTCGAAATCTTCCTTAGCAAGACTCACTCTTCACCAAGTTGGCGTGACTTTGGGTCTTATCTTCATTTAATACGGCTGACAATATAATCAATGTCAGAGATTTTGTGTCAGACGAAGCGTGCCAAATCAAGACAGCTGGCGGTTTGCGTGGATTCTGAACCTTCTCTTTCCTCAAGTTTGCATGGATTTTTGAGTTATTCTTCTCAAAGCCTGCGTGAATTCTGAAGTATTCTTCTTCAAAGCTTGCGTGGATTTCGCCTTCAACGAGTCTGCGTCAACGAAACTGCGTGGATTTTTGCCTTCAGCAAGGCAGCATGGATTTTATTTCAACTGGAGTACGTGGCAGCCATGCCACCGACCTCTCTCTCGCGTGCCCAGTAACTTGCACACGACCCATGCACTAATGCCATGTGTCCAACAGTTACGGGCCACGTCCAGTAACTACTCACTAACCCTGCGTGTATTTAGAGTCTGCGTGACTTTTCAAATGCACCAGTGGTGAGGTAGTTATCTTTTCAGTTACTGTTTTGACTCTATAAATAGAGTTCTTTTTCTCATTCATTGTACAGATACATTGATATCTACTGTCAAAATTTTGAGAGCTTTTCTTCTTCGCATAGTCCAAGGGATAAAGCGATCGTCTTCTAGATCGGATTCCTACAGTTGTAATTTTTCCAGAAACACAACAAATAAAGAGAATTTCTTTATGGAAAACAAATTGGCGACTCTGCTGGGGAAAACCATCTCTTCTTCTGAGATGGTAACAACTCAATGCGACACTTCGTCAATCGGCTCGACGAAGAAGGTGATGGCGATCAAATTCGATCAACTCGCCTATGAAGAAATGCAGCGGGCTAAGGGTGGCAAGCCCATTCCAGCCTCTATCATCACTGCCAAGTCGAAGGGACACTCTGTCTATGTCCCTAAGAATTAGTTGGCAGTCAATGGTGAAGTCTCTGCCACAGTGTCTACTCCTAACACTGGCAAGAACTCCACTGCAAGCACGCACACTCTTGTGCGCTCGAAGATGACAGTAACTAAAAGTCACGCTGACAGTACTGGCTCCTTAGCCGAATCTGTTCCAGCGTGCAAATTCAATTCTAAAAGTCACGCTGACAGTACTGGCTCCTTAGCCGAATCTGTTCTAGTGTGCAATTTCAATTCTAAAAGTCACGCTGACAGTACTGGCTCCTTAGCCGAATCTGTTCCAGTGTGCAAATTCAACTCTAAAAGTCACGTTGACAGTACTGGCTCCTTAGCCAAATCTGTTCCAGTGTACAAATTCAACTCTAAAAGTCATGCTGATAGTACTGGCTCCTTAGCCAAATCTATTCCAGTGTGCAATCCCACATTCAAAAGTCACGCTGACAGTACTGGCTCCTTAGCCAAATCTGTTCCAGCGTGTAATTCTAAAATCAAAAGTCACGCTAACAGCTCTGGTTCTTTAACCAAGTCTGTTTCAGCGTGTATTTTATCAGAGAAGAATAACTCCTTAGTTATCTCTTCTTCTTCACCGAGTTCTACTAGAACTGGGGGTGGTCTTCCACACAAAGTCCCTTCGAAAAGGAATAACTCTTTAGTTGTTTCTTCTGCTCCTGTAGTTTTTACTCCAGGAACAGCTTTGACTGATACTTTTGTTAGTCAAAGGAAAGGAGATGGTCTTTTGACTACTCTTCCTTCTGGACATTCTATGTCTCAACATCTGAATGAGTCTAAGAAGAAACATTCCTTAATGTCTTCTTCTTTGATTTCTTCAAATTGGGCACAGAATCTGTCCATTAAAGAGGGTCTGTTACCAACTCCTAATCAAGGGAGTGGTTTAACTCTTCCTTCTCTGCAAATATCCAGATCAATGGAAGGAAAACTCCATGTTTCCAAAATTAATATGTTACCTTCCACTGATTTAAGAACAAAACTCAGCACTTCTGGTGTTAAGAAACCATACCAATTGGATATGAAGATAAAAGATCCAGATACAGAGTATACAAGAAATTATGTGGCTCACATTAATCACTCTTTGTATAATCAAGAGCCATCAAGACCCAAGAACAGGAAGTATACTTCTCAATCTTTACAAACAGATTTATGGGAATATCTTCAACAGAAGAGAAGGAGTAATTCTATATCAAAGGAACATGCTGAATGTGACTTCTATCCAAGAGTCATAATTCAGTACAGATGTGAATCAACAGTTCAAGACCATGGTGATCATGAATGTGACTTCCAGCCAAGAGTCACAATGCAATGCAGATGTCAAAATAAACGACAGTCTGTCTTTAATAGGATTCAGTATGAACCTATGCCTGATGAAGATGAGCCTTTGTTTGCCTCTGTCAACATGACTTCTCGGGACACCGGGGGTAGAGTTGATAGTCCAGATGGAGTATATAGAAACACCAGAGCAAGAGTCCTGGCTTCTAGTCAAAGAAATTTGATCCCTGAAATTGATTCTGAATTTCTTGGAGAATCTAACTTCCCACCTCTTCCTACTGGGGATAATTCTCCTATAGTTGACTTTGATACACGAAGCAATGATTCAGAGCATACAATATCTACTAGTTCATCAATAATCCCTCATACAGTCACGACTTACATGGTTGATGGGAATACTGATGAACCTTCTTCTTTCCTGACTCCTCAAGATCAAAGAATTGCTTCTTTGGAACAGCAAATGAAGTCTATGACTGACACAATAAAGTCAATGTATGAACTCATGACAGCTCAGTTGCAAAATCGACAGACTGTATCAGATGCCATACCAGTTGATACTGATATAAGTCCAGTACAAGTTCCTCCAGCAGTACAATCAAATACTCCTAGATCTGCTCAACCAAATCCTAGTCTCTCTGGAGCTGGAGGTAGTGCTTACAATGCTGTTCCTCCTCCCAACTATTCTCTACAAGCTACAACTCCACAATCTTCGGGAGTTGTCTCTGAAGAATTGAAAAATCTCAAAACTCAATTCGAGGCATTCAAACAGAAGGATGGTTTACAAAGGTTAGGCATCAAGCAGCCTTATCCGATAGAATGGAAGCAAGTATCATATCCTCCTAAATACAAGCCTCCTACTATCTCATTCTATGATGGAACCACTTCTCCAAGTCAGTTTATCAATCACTTTGAAGTGATGATTGATCAACTACAACCAAGTGATGCCCTTCTTACTCGAGTATTTATTGGATGTCTCAAGGGAACGACTTATGAATGGTATAGAAGTCTCCCAGATGGGAGTATTACCTCATTTGCTGGTTTCAAACAGATGTTTCTTGAAAGGTTCTATGAAGGGCTTAATGACATGACTATGTCTGCTCTTATTAGAATCAAGCAGAAAAATAATGAATCTACAGAGGAATACATTGAACGGTTTCGAAGAGAAGCTCTGAAGATGCCTCTTGGAACTCCTGATGCTGTCACCATTGACACGTACAAATCAAACTTGTTGCCAATCATCAGTATGTGGACAGGGTCCACTCAATTTCAAGATTGGCCTTCCTTCATAGTCAGTGCTAAAGTTGAAGAAATCAGTGCTGAAACCTTCAAAGGTTTAGGAGTGCAGATGACTCCTAAAAAAACAGGACAAGGTGCTAACAATAAAAATAATGCTCGCAAAGGAAAAGAAACTCTTGAAGTTAATCTTCAGAGCAAAGATGCATCAAATGTTCAAACTCCTGCCTCTACAACTCAACAATCAAGAACACCTCGCCCCAGAGAAGAATATTATTTTGATGACGACGATGTCCTGGTATCTTTGAATGTCTGCTGAAAGGTAATAAAATACAATTACCAGAGATCAAGAAACCTGATGAAGCTGGTAAGACAGATCATCCTAAATACTGTCCATATCACAGAATGCTGGGTCATACAATTCGTACATGTTATGTATTGAAAGGAAAGATCCAAGAAATGATTAAATCTGGAGCTATCTCTCTTACTCCAAAAGAGAAGACCGTCACCTCCAACGTCGTCTCTATGCAATTTGGAAATTTTCCTCCTCAACTCCTTGAAAGTGGGATTGTTCCTATTCCCAAGGCAACTCTTGACATAGTGAATCTTCCTCCTCCACGGTCTGAAGGATTAGTGCCAGTCACTTTGGAAACAGGGGAAATCATGTGGATCCATCCTGATCTAGTGGCAGATTTTGAATCGCCTTCTCCTCAAAAGATTTCTTCTCAAAAATCCAAGAAGGCTGGAAAGATCAAGTCATGTCATATGACTTCTCTTGGGTCTACCTCTGACACAGAGCCAAAAGACAAAGAAGAAGCACTTGTTAGTGCTACTCGAACGGGGAAACCTTACCTAAAGGATTATTCTAAAAATCCTGAAGATCCTACTGATATCCCTTCAGATGCTAAAGATGCTCCTAATGTTCCTCCCGAAGAAGAACCATCTATTGAACCTGTTCCTCCCAAGCCTACGGCTCTGGAGAAAGGCAAACAACAGGCTCGGTTTGATAAGCCAATCAAGAAGTCTTCTCCTCTTGGACTTCAGAAACCTTACAACTTCGACATTTTGGCTCAGCTTGCTAATACTCCAGCTAGAATGTCCTTTTTTGAACTTCTACGTCTTTCCAAAGAGACTCGGGAGACGTTAAGTGAAGCACTTCTACAAGCTGACTCTTGTCTTGCACAATTGAAGAAGCCGGATGCGGAACCTGCCACTTGCTTACATTGCAACAGTGTACTGGAGATTATCCCAAATATCACCTTTACACAAGACGACATATTACTGGAGGATAATCGATATGACCGACCTCTCTACTATACTGGTTATATTGATACGATGAAGATAGATCGTATTCTCATTGACCCAGGGTCTGCTATAAGCATAATGCCAAAGAGTTTGTTGGATGAACTAAAAATCCCTCTTCACAAGCTCTCCAAGACGGTTACTACTATCTTGGGATTCAATCAAAGTCGAAGTGAGCCTTTGGGAAAGATTCATCTGAAGCTTCAGATAGGTGATTTCAGATCTAAAGTCACTTTCTATGTGATCGAGATCGCGGGATCCTATAATCTTCTTCTGGGGAGGCCCTTTCTTCATGAAAATAATGTGGTGCCCTCTACTCTTCATCAATGTTTTAAATACATTGATAGCAATGGAAGAGTACAAAAAGAAGTTGCTGATATAAATCCCTTCCATGGGGTTGAAGCTTATTTCAATGATTCCCGAATGTACAAAGAAGAGTATACAAGGATCATACAAGCTATGGAGAAAGAAGATGCACAAAGCGAGACTTTAATAATCCCTGTTAAATGTCGAACTACTCAGCAACAATCTCCTAAACCCTCTGGAGAAGATTCTTTCATCATTCCAGTGAGTGGACGGATCTCTCCGTTACCTCAGTCATCTACTCAGAATATACTGATCATTCCTGTCAGTGGGCGTACTACAGTTCCTGTACCTTCACAAGATACTCTGCTAATTCCAGTTGGAGGGCGGACTACTCTTCCTACTCAAACTTCAAGAGAGCTCACCTCTTCTGAGCCATTTGTTATCGATCTTAATCGAAACAAAGCTTCTTCTTCTTCTCCCCCTTTAGTCATTGACTTGGCTAAAATCTCTAAGGCTCAGCCTTCTCCCAATGTAAATATTACTGCTTTTACATTTAATGAAAAGTCTCCACCTTTGCAGTACGTTGATGTGTGTAATTATGTTCATAGTTATTTACATCTGTTAGATGACTTGAACACAATAACCATAGGAGTTGTACAGACTGTTCATACAGATGTATCTCTAGAACCTGTACAATCTTCATACTTTCTAGTTCCCAGCAGAAAGCCAGGAGACATTCCAATATTCTTCTACAAAGGGCCTCAAAATCCTTCTGATCTTGAAGATGGTGACAAAAATGATGATACTGGAAGATTACAACTACGTCGTTATAGTCATCAATCTAGAGACATCATCAAAAATATGGGCTATGACTTCAGGACTGGCCTTAATAATGGAAAAGGAAGAAAAATGCATGTCCGGATTTCTCCTTTGAAATATGGAAGGACGAAATGCGGATTGGGTTATACTGCTCCTACTCCTTTCATCAACATTATCCATGAAGATCTTGAGTCTGACGAAGATAAGAGATCTGATTCTTCTAGTACCACTTCTTGGGATTCCGATACGAGTATCGGTGACTTCTATTGCAACCTTCTGTCTTCCAACATGGTTTCCATTGACCATTCTGAAGAAAGTGATGAAGACGAAGAAGAGTTTGAAATCTCACCTGAATCAGAACAGTGGGCCCAAAGATTAGATAATCAATGGGAGTTCCGTTTCGAGCAAAAAGAACCTCCGACTGAAGATAAACTTGTTCAAATAGATGTTGGTGAAGAGGGGTCTCCCAAACCAATATTCATCAGTGAAAGTCTTTCAGAAACTGATAAGAAAGACATGATCAAACTCATTCGTGATTACATCGATGTCTTTGCTTGGAGTTATGAAGATATGCCAGGGCTTGATCCTCAAATTGCAACTCACAAGCTCAACATTTTGCCGAATGCTAACCGGTCAAACAACAACAGCGACGATTTCGTCCAGACATCATGGATGCATTTGAAGCTGAAGTCAATAAACTCATTACATCTGGGTTTATTAGAGAGGAACAACATCCCGATTGGGTGGCTAATATTGTTCCTGTTCTTAAAAAGACTGGCAAGATCAGAGTATGCATAGACTTTCGCGATCTCAATGCGGCATGTCCTAAAGACGAATTCCCTCTACCAATCACTGATGTCATGGTTGATAATACCTGTGGATTTGAACGAATGTCATTCATGGACGGGTATTCTGGGTATAATCAGATCAAAATGTTCCCAGAAGACGAGAAGCACACTTCTTTCAGAACGTCGATTGGTACATACTGTTATACAGTTATGCCATTCGGTCTCAAGAATGCAGGAGCAACTTATCAACGAGCTATGAGCACTATATTCCGTGAACATTTGCGGAAAACAGTCGAATGCTATGTTGATGATATTGCAGTCAAAAGTCGACAAAAGGAGGATCATATCCAAGATTTGAAGACTATATTTGATCTAATGCGTAAGCATCAATTAAAGATGAACCCTACTAAGTCCTTCTTAGGCGTCTCTAGTGGTAAATTTCTCGGCTTCGTCATTACCTCTAAGGGTATACACGTGGATCCCGAGAAGATCAAAGCCATCCAAGAGATGCGTCCTCCACGCACCTTAAAAGAGCTACGAGGATTTCAAGGAAGAATCGCTTATATCAGGAGATTCATCTCTAATTTATCAGGACGCTGCAGACCATTCAACAAACTTATGAAGAAAGGTGTCTCTTTTGTCTGGAATGATAAATGTCAGAAAAGCATTCGATGATATAAAACAATATCTAATGAGCCCTCCAGTATTGGTACCCTCCCGTCTCAGGAATACCGTTCCTCCTCTATACTCGAGCAATGAATCATTCATTGGGTGCATTACTCGCTCAAAAGAATCAAAATGGCCATGAACAGGCCATTTATTATCTCAGCCGCACTATGACCGGAGCTGAACCTCGATATTCACCGGTTGAAAAAGAATGTCTAGCCTTGATGTTTGCTGTCCAAAAGACACGTCATTATATCATTGGCCAGACTATTCATGTCATCTCCAGGATCAATCCTATACGGATCATGATGAAGAAACCAGTGTTTTGAATTCTCGATTGGCTAACTGGGGAATCCTACTTGTTCAGTATGATATGCACTATATTCCTCAGAAATCAGTCAAGGGACAAGCTTTAGCTGATTTTCTGGCTGCTCACTCAATTCCAGAAAATTCAAAACTCTATGATGAAATCCCAGATGAAGTCCTAGATTCAAATCAAATTGCTGAAGAAGATCCTACTTGGCGTCTATTCTTTGATGGAGCATCAAGAATTGGTCCTAATGGCGATATTGTTGCTGGAGTTGGAATTGTTCTTGTATCGCCAGAAGGTCTTGCCATCCAAAGAGCTTATTTTCTCGATCAGCCGTGTTCAAACAATGTAGCTGAGTACAACGTATTGCTTATTGGTCTTCAACTCGCTAAACATCTGAATATTCAACATTTGGAGGTGTATGGAGACTCTAAACTTATTGTCAATCAGATCAGGGGTACTTATGAAGTTTGCTATCAAGATCTGAGTGGCCATATCTATGGCCTCATCATTTAAGGAATTCTTCATTGAACATGTTAGGCGAGCATATAACACAGAAGCTGATGCCCTTGCTAATCTTGTAGCGTTGCTGGCTATCCCAATCAGACGGCAACAAATGATTGTTGTTCGTAGTCGAGAATTATTTCATCTTGAAAATAACCTGACTCTAGGACTTCCAGTTGACATTGAAGAATCAACATCTCATGACGTCACACAACAAGAGGATTTGGATTTAGTCGTAAATCGATATCATCTTCATCCGATTCCAGCATGGAATTCATCTTCAGTAACTCGACTGAGAATCAGAATACGGATAAAGATTGGAGACTTCCTTTCTTAGATCTTGTATTATATGATATTCTTCCGGATGATCCGAGTGAGGCAGCATCTATCAGACGACGATCACTCAGATTCTATTACAATCATACAACAAAGACCTTATATCGTCGAGCTTATGATGGTTTACTCCTTCGGTGCATTGCCGGTGATGAAGCCCAACAAGTTATTCATGAAGCACATGATGGAATTTGTGGAGCACATCAACCTGGGCCAAAACTTCAAGACCGTATTCGACGGATGGGTTATTATTGGCCAACTATGGTATCAGATGCCATTGAATATGCAAGAAAATGCAAAGCTTGCCAAATCCATGCAGATTTTATACATCAACCTTTGGAATTTCTACATCCGACGGCAGCATCATGGCCCTTCGAAGCTTGGGACATGGACATTGTCGGCCCGATCAATCCACTGTCATCTAAAGGTCATCGGTTCATTCTCGCAATAACCGATTACTTCTCCAAATGGGCCGAAGCTATTCCTTTATCTGAAGTTAAGACGTCTAATGTCATCAGCTTTATTAAGCACCACGTCATCTACAGATTTGGTGTTCCTCGACGCATTGTTCATAATAACGGACCACAGTTCGTCAGCCAGAAATTTACTTGATTCTGTGACGATCACCGGATCAATAATGTTGCTTCTACCGCATATAATCCAGCAGCTAACGGATTGGCCGAAGCTTTCAACAAGACTATCATCAAACTCCTAAAGAAGTTTGTCTCCACTAACAAACGTAATTGGAGTGATAAGCTCGGGGAATGCTTGTGGGCTTATCGCACTACAGTCCGTAATGCTACTAAGTGTACACCTTTCTCTCTGGTGTACGGATCTGAGGCTGTTCTTCCATTAGAGATTCAAATTCCTTCTTTAAGGATAGCAATCGCTAATGAACTCACTGCCGAAAATAATGATCGTCTTCGACTTCAAGAATTGGAGGCTCTGGATGAAAACGGTTATCTGCTCAACAGAATATTGAATTCTATCAAGCTAGAATTTCAAGGGCTTTTAACAAAAAAGTCAGAATTCGAACATTTCAGAAAGGAGAACTTGTGCTTACTGTCAGACGCCCGATGACTATGACACACATGAGTAAGGGCAAGTTTGATGCAAAATGGGAAGGTCCATTCATTGTCAATAAGATCTTTTCTAATGGGGCTTATCAACTCACTACTCTAGATGGTAAAGCCACTATGATGCCCATCAACGGCAAATTCTTGAAGAAGTACTACGTCTAATATTTCTATCAAGATTGTCCTCCCATCACTCTCCAGCTGTTTCATTGTTCTTTCCGAAGAATCATTCTGATATCTATTATCCCCAGTGGAGATAGGTATTCTACTTTGTATCGTTTTCTCAACAAATTTGATATCCAGAAAATTATGTCCACATTACCTCTGAATTTTCTATCTCAATATCATATTTATGAAAATGATATTTAGTCTTTCTGATTTCTGAGTCAAAAGATCAATGAATAAAGGCAAAAATATAAAGTGTGAAGGATATATCGTAAATAAAGTTTCCTTAAACGGAGTTTATTTGAGACAAATCCCTCAAGAAAAAAAGTACATCATCATGGAAGATCACTGTAATCCCTTTCATATTTGGGACGAGGACCACATACATAATCAGCAAAAGAATTGAATACATCTTTTCCTGACCGCACCAAGAATTGACAGGCAGCCAGCCTCATTGCTTCTTCTTCTTCGGTTTCTCCTGGTTCGACTAGGAAGTCCAGGATATCTTTTGGCAGCTTGGGAGTAGACGAGCTTTCGCCCATTTCCTTCTTCTGCGGAGGTGGATGTTCTTTAACACCTTCAGTAGCTTCAAGGGCGACTTCAGCCTTCTTTATGTTCTCTTCAAAAGACATTGTGGATAAAATGCGATCCTTCTATTCAAATATATGCTCTATTTATAGGCATATGGTTACAAGGATCGAAGGGACGTATTCTTTCCCGATATTCAGTTCATCCATTCATTTCTCACATTCATCCGACGTTTCACATGTTCATTAATACTTGACGGTTCGTCCGTTCATTTATTACATTCACTCGACAGTTCATCTGTTCATCGTTTCTTAACGGTTCATCCGTTCATAATCTTCTATCAAGTGGGGATTCGTTATTTATCATGTTTTCATAACCTCTGAATCAATTCCGAATCTGCTTACTCATTTGTCATGTTTTGACCTCTGCATAGAAATCAATCTATTTTCTTTCGAGTTCCTATATATTATCATGTCCATAATACCTCTGATAATATCATATACTCTAAAAACAGAAAAGATGATTTTATTATCTATCATGTCCACAATTCATCCACAAATACAAATCATTGAGCATAGAAGAAGTGTCATTTCCATTCCCATTTCACCACAAAAAGTCTATTACATTTTCTTAGACTTTCCTACAAATCAAAATGGAAATCTATTACAAATCTTGGATTTTCATTCTACACCACAACGATAACTTAATAGAGATCTATCTTCTTCTTTGGATCTTCTCCGTCGGACCTTCTCCGTCAGGTTCGTTGTTGGTTGCAATTCCTGACTGTCTGGGTCTCAGTCACGACCAGATCAGCAGAAATCAAACTCCGGTCTTCTCTCTCAGACGAGAGGAGAACCACAGAGTATGGCAGCCCGACGGCGTGTTGCTGCCAATACAGCTCGTGGAGGAACGGCGGCACCTCAAGCAGGTAGGAATGTATCCAGCATTGGGATACGATTCCTAGTTCTACCGTCAAAGGAACTCTACTACCCGATTTCTCGGTAGTAGAGTTAACTCCACCATCCAACTCTCGTGTATAAAGGCTCTTCCTACCATCTAAGGAAGACCCTTCTATCTCACGAAGAGTTCTGAGTTGTCTGATTTACCGCGTTAAAGCGTATGAGCTCCCTGATGTGGGTGTCAGAAGAACATTGTCCACAGCATCCACATCACCAATGCCAGTTCTGAAGAAGGTTTTCAGCCAAAATTCTGCAAGAAACAGTAAAGAAAAATCAGACAACAGAAACTGGCCAAGCAAAGACAGATGCATTCTGTTCATTTCAGGAAGATGAATTTGTCCTTAGCAAACAAAAAATTCGATACGTGTATATTGAACTTACCGCTGAGTTTGCTGCTAAGGATTGACAGATCCATGTCTGGTAGCGTGCACAGAGATTTGACATCAGACAACATGGCTTTCCTATTTTCTTCTCATAGAAAATTCATTCTCAGAAGAGAGGAAGAAGAATGGGAAGATGAGTTTGCGTGGAGTTCATCTATCTATTTAAAGGGTCAAGTGCAGGTCTATTCTTGGAAAAGATCCGCATAAATAGCGCTCGTAAATTGTGGAATGAGTGTCACGTGTACTTCGGGAGACCATGCAACATTAGAAACAGTCAAAGAGTGCTAATTAATATTCTTCATTAAAAGGCACGCAGATCAAACACAAAAGTTGTACTTCATTCTTTAAACAGGCACTGATGGCCTTACAAAAAGACAAAAAAGTGCAACAAAAGCGTAGAAAGTTACGCCCTATTTTCTAGAGCGGCTAAGTTTGATGCCTAACTCCTCTACGCTCTTAACTCCCAGGCGATGCAACAGAGTCTCGAGCATTTCACGCTTTTCCATAAGGCTCCGCCCATTAGAAGAAGACGAGCCATCCAATCCAAAGTAGCTCAAGAGATTCTTGGCTAACTGCGTGGAGTCGTCCTTGAGCTCGATAACGATAGGTTCGGGTTCTTTGCCTCCAAAAGTAGGGTCACCATGGGAACAAAAGCCCAACTTGCGTGCTTCCTCTTCGGCTGCTTCCTTTGGGGTCATATTTTCGAGAGATGAATGTCAAAGCTGAGAATCTCTTCCTGTTTATATAACAGATCTCGTCGACAGTTCATATTCCACCATAAATTGGACGCAATCAGTCTCGAAGAACGAAGAGTCATTATGACATTTAATAAGTTCATTTGGATGTTTTCAAAGAACTTCGAAGTCTTTTCGACTTCCGAAAAATTTTGGAGCCATCTCAGCGTGACTTTAACTCATTTCATCATCTTTATTTTCAAAGTATTTCGAAAATATTTTATCATTTTTCGAAAACTTTGAAGGGGGTTTTGTAGGCCTCAAAAATGAAAGTCACGCTGAGTTGATCAGAACAAGTCACGCAGAGTGATCCGAGAAGCAGCACAAAAGATACGCTAAGTTCTGCCTGTCCATCTCCTTTAGAAATCACGCAGAGACAGCTCAGCCATACGTCAGAATCATAATGACTGACAACACAGCATCGAGAAACGTCTCCTCGTATGCCACGTATGCACAGAACTCGAGAGATCATCGCCGTCTTTTGCGTGATTTTCGAAAGCTTCCTTAGCAAGACTCACTCTTCACCAAGTTGGCGTGACTTTGGGTCTTATCTTCATTTAATGCGGCTGACAATATAATCAATGTCAGAGATTTTGTGTCAGACGAAGCGTGCCAAATCAAGACAGCTGGCGGTTTGCGTGGATTCTGAACCTTCTCCTTACTCAAGTTTGCGTGGATTTTTGAGTTATTCTTCTCAAAGCCTGCGTGAATTCTGAAGTATTCTTCTTCAAAGCTTGCGTGGATTTCGCCTTCAACGAGTCTGCGTCAACGAAACTGTGTAGATTTTTGCCTTCAGCAAGACAGCGTGGATTTCATTTCAACTGGAGTACGTGGCAGCCATGCCACCGACCTCTCTCTCGCGTGCCCAGTAACTTGCACACGACCCATGCACTAATGCCATGTGTCCAACAGTTACGGGCCACGTCCAGTAACTACTCACTAACCCTGCGTGTATTTAGAGTCTGCGTGACTTTTCAAATGCACCAGTGGTGAGGTAGTTATCTTTTCAGTTACTGTTTTGACTCTATAAATAGAGTTCTTTTTCTCATTTATTGTACAGATACATTGATATCTACTGTCAAAATTTTGAGAGCTTTTCTTCTTCGCATAGTCCAAGGGATAAAGCGATCGTCTTCTAGATCGGATTCCTACAGTTGTAATTTTCCCAGAAACACAACAATAAAGAGAATTTCTTTATGGAAAACAATCATGTCAGGTATATCATGTCAAGAGTGCCACGGTGGGCCACTATCAAGAATTATCATGTCAGGTTATCATGTCAATTTATCAGGTCAAGTTATCATATCGGGAGTGCACCACGGCGGGTCACCATCAAGTCATGCCAATTATCAAGGAGGAGAGAAACTTGCACATTATATATAATATATTAATAATATATATTCTTGAAGCCAAGGAGAAACTCTACAACTTTCATGTTGGGAGTGGGAAGAAATTCTGACCACAATTCAAGCAAATAAAACATTTAAACAATCAAAGTGGGACCCATGCGGTCCAAAAGTGGGAGAACAATCATGCGGTCACAGAGAGTGGGAGGCCACCCATGCGGCTCCGAAATTATTTAAATGAAATCAGTCAAACATTTAAGACCAGCAAGTCATATGCGGCTAGCATACAATTGTGCATGCGGCCAAGAGTGGGAGGGACCCCATGCGGTCCAAAAGTAGAAGACCATCCATGCGGCCAGGAAACAATAAAATAGGCCATAAAATCAAATAAGACAAAAGACAGTGGGACCCTCATTAAATGCAAACTCCCACTTCAGCAAGCAAGTCAACTAAAGGAAGCTATGTGGGACCCCTCATAATCAATGCAATAAGAAAAGTTCACGTGACCATTTGAATATTAGTTCACGTGGCTAAACAATGATGACATATAATAAAATTTATCCTACAAGTACAGGCAACTCAATAAAAGCTATGCATTCCAATATTAAATTCAAAGTCCTAAAGTACAATGGCCATGCGGCCAGCAAGTGGGAAGAGGCCATGCGGCCAACACACATTTGATTGGTCAACAAATAATGCCATGCGGCTCAGGCAAATGCTAATGCATTAAATGCATGCAAAAAAGCTAACTTTGATTCCAAAATGCAATGAATTCAAGTACATGCGGCTCATTCTACCAAAGCCTATGCGGCTGACCTTCCCAAAAGTACATTAGGAAAAATGCACTAAAATTTTGCATTTAAGAATGCCATAAACATGCATTAAATGCATTTTCTAAGGACTCATGCGGCTGAGTCTCCCAGGAAAGACATTTAAGCATAAAATAGTAAACATTAAGGTCTTAAATGCAAAATATAAAGCATTAAGAAGCTTTATGCGGCTGACTTATTCCATAATGCATGTAATCAATGCATTAAGCATAAAATTAAACTTTAAGGTCTTAAATGCAAAATATAAAGCATTAAGAGGCTTTATGCGGCTAGCTTATTCCAGGAGATGCTTTAGCAAAGCATTAAAGCTACTAAGCCTAATGCCTTAAAGTAATTAGCATGCAAACTAAAGTAACTAATTAAAGCATGCAAACTGAATTAAAGTATGCAACTAAAGGCCCACGTTGCATGCAAAAATGAAAGCAAGCCTAAAGGCAATGCATGCAATGCAATTAAAATGGGGAGGGGATGGAAAGCATATGCGGCCAAGGAAATTTTCCTTATGCGGCCAGGAAACTTTGTAGCATATGCGGCTCAAGAATGTAAGTACTTTCATGCACTAATTATTTCCATGCGGCTACAATGGTTTTCAAGCAAGAAAATCCCCATATGCTAATGCATTTATTGATGCTAATAAAATTGCAAGCAACTTTGTAAGGCTATGCTCCTGCATTAAATGCAATTAGTATAAGGCCATGCGGCTACTTACATGCAGGTAAATTAGAGCAATGGCCATGCGGCTCAGGCAAGTATTAAAGTGCCTGCAAAAGAAACTAAGTGCATGCAATGAAACTGCATGGCCATGCGGCCAGGAAATACAAATTTTTGCTTCCCACAGAGAACATGTCCATGGAAAATACCATGGCCTTCATGCTCCACCAAACAACAATGGAAACCCCAAATCCAGACTTCCATGGATCAAATTTGGGTAAAATAAATTCTCTACAACATGGAACCATCAGTTGACAAAAATATGCACGTTTAACAGATCAAAACTTATGAAAACCGAAAATGATATAAACTTAGATCTACAAGAATCCACTCGGTAAAATCGAAAACTCCAAGTTCTAAAGATGCTTAGAATCATGCAAGGAAGAAGATGGAACAAACGAAAATAAATTTGTTCAAGTTTCGGCAAGGTGTACTTGCCTCTCTCCAATGGCTAGGGTTTGGTGGAAAAGAAATGAATGAGGGTGAACGAGGAGGGAGAGAGAAAAAGTGGCTTATATAACAAGCTTAAGTGATCTCCACCATTCATTCCTCTCCACTCAATCTAAACCATACACCTCATCTCATAAAGAACCAAACTAAACCAAACCAAATCAAAGTGGAACCGAACCAAATAAAACCAAATCCAAGTTAAACCAAGTCACGAAAACCCTGCACTTTAGGAAAATTTTAAAATATCACGCAAATCGATAAATACGAAATACGGCTCAAATAAACACGTATCTAGGGGTGAGCATAAACGGTTGAAAATCAAAAATTGAACCGAACCGAACCGAAATATGACAACGGTTCGGTTTTTCGGTTATCGGTTCGGTTTACAGTTTAAAAATTTGAAAATTTGAAATAACGGTTCGGTTTTTGGTTCTTCATCCGAAAAACCGAACCGAACCGAAAACCGATTTAGATTTAGTAATTTATCAAACTACCCATAATATACATATACTAATGTTTATTAACCCCTAACTGAGCGCACTCTCTTCTCCTATTCTATGTCGGTGCTTCTTTGAGCACTCTCTCTCTATCTACCCTTAATCTATATATATACTAAATCTTTCACTCTATGTAATATAACAATTCATAAATACAATAAATCATATATTTTTTTAAATTTTGTTATTTAAATAGGCCCATTTTGCTAAAAACTTGAAGGCCATGTACATTGGTCCATGAAACCGAACCGACCGAAAATCGAACCGAATTAATTCGGTTCGGGTTTTGTTCAGTTTTTATAAAAACGGTTCGGTTTTCGGTTTTGAAAAATACGGTTTACGGTTATTTCGGTTTTCACATATTCGGTTCGGTTTGAACCGAACCGAACTGATGCTCACCCCTACACGTATCCGTATAAAATACCGATACAGCGAGACGGGTCTCACAGATTTGACCTATTTGAACCTCTATAGAAATTTTAAGTATAAGATCTGATGTTATTGGACAAACTTTATAGAGTAGATCATAATATGACTGCCGACTGAATTAAATTTTGAATATATATATTTTAATTTGTTAACATGTTTTTAAATAATATAATATTTAAATATGTTTTGGCGTGACCAGCCACCAAGTTAATTTTTAAATATTATATTTTGACTTAAAAAATGGGATATAAATAAAATATATTATTTTCAGATTGTCTGGGCTAAAATAGGGTTTGGTGAGAAAAAATCATTATATAATATAGGAACAGATGTCACATGTACATAAACAAAATAAACGATCGATCGAATTAAAATTTTAAATATTAAATTTTGATTTATAATAAATGTATAATAAATTTAAAAGATTTTGTCTTGCTGCTCACCTAAGTTAAATATTAGATATTATATTTTGACTTGGGAAATTTTGTTTTTGCCTAAAATAGGATTTGGTGACAACTAGTCATTAATTATAAATAGAGATAGAGGTTGCATCAACAAATAATAATAATAATAATATAATAATTATTATTATTATTATTATTATTTGTGCCTAAAATAGAAGATTTTAATGTTAAAGAAAGATATGGAAAATTTTAATGTTAAAAGAAAGGTGAAGGTATGATGAAAACTTAGATATTTTATTGGTATTAGCTTCCTTAAGTCTTTAATATTATGAAAATAAGATTTTTAGACAAATTGGCTTTATTTTAAAATAAACAAATAGATTGTAATATTGGCTTTGATTTTAAAATATTGGCTTTTATTTGTTGCAATCTTATTTTCTATCACAAATTTATAAAACCTTGTCTTTAATTTTTTTTGTGCAATATTATTTTGTTGGGCACAATCTTATTTTTTTTAAGCCAAATATTAAAAATAGGGTGTTGTTATTGAAATTACTAAAATCTTATCATGCATTTGTTCTTTAATTTTATATCATTCAAATTTCAAATATAACCCCAAATTAAATCCGACAACTACTATTTAATTTTCTATCATTCAAATTCTAACTCTATACATTCATTAAATCTAACATTAATTTATGTATGCATGTAGGAATGAGTGTTGGGTATGATTTTTTTTATGCAATCTTATTTTATATCAAAAAATGCTTTGGCATTGGAAAAACCAAACATTAATTTTCTGATCCAGTATTATTTTCTATCCAAAGCCATAATACATTAATAGAAAATAAACACACAAATTTATTTTATCAAATATTGAGCTTTTGTGGCAACCTTAAGATTCCGCACAAATTAAAATAATATTGCACACAAGAAATAAATATTTTTTTGTCAATGTCAGCTCCCACATAATTGAAGATATTTAAATTTGGGTGATGAATAACATTTCTGAATTCAAAAACACCTAGGGGTTATTTGGTTCAAATTGTATGGTTCATTTGGATCAAGTTTTTTGTATTTTTAGGAATCGATTTTCTATACCTTTCACAGGAATTCAACATTTCCTTAGGAATCTTAATTTGTTTACCTAAATTCACATGTTTGGGATAGAATAGATGTTTGGAATAGAATGAGAATCTTAATTGGTTTACCTAAATTCACGTATTTGGGATAGAAGTTAAAATTTTGGAACAAATAAAATACCCAAAGAATTGTAGGACCATTGAGCATCTCTACAGAGGAGGGGGGGAGGGAAGGAGGGGGAGGGGTGAATAGAGTGTGTGCGTACAGCGGAATAAATATTACAACATAATAACTATTTAATATGGCTAATCAAATATAGGTAAGAGCAGATGAATATCAGTATATGAATTGTAGTAAAAGTAAAGAGTTAAGAAGAATCAAACTCAGTGACACAGCGATATATACTAATATCCTTCGTGGAGGACTAGTCTACTCTCGAGTACTCTTACTCGATATTAATCTATTATGGCACAATCTCTAACTGAGTGCTTGCAACTCTTACAACATCGTGCTTAGGGACGAGTGCACGACCAACTTCAATAACACCGTGCTTGGCAGCGAGTGCACGACCTACTCCTGAAGGCGTTTAAAAATTGAAACATTTTATGAGATAGCCTCCGATATAACTTTTTGAACCAAACTCTAGATTGAACCGAAACTAATACTGACTTGGCTAAGAGTATTATATGCTAAATTTGAAAGTGTATAGTTCGTAGAAAACACACAATAGAGAGAGAGAAGGTGAATGAGATAGATCTAAAATATAAAAGTTCTTCTCTATTTATAGTATTTTTATGAACCAAATTCGAGCAGAGTTCGGTCAGAGTTTAGATGCAGAAATCTCATATTCGGACGTTGGATACAGATATTCAGGAAGTTCAAAAAACAACTGAAACAATCTTGATCAAACTCGGGCCAAACTAGGGCCGAGTTCTGTCAGGGTTCTAACAGAACTGATTTGGGCCATTTTGATAGATTTTGGACTATTTTTGTTTGTGGAGTTTTGATAGGAATTTTGGTGGATATGAATGCTGTATTTTGTGGACTAAAACTAGCTAAACCAGTAAAGATCCGATCAATCTTACATACTTTCCTAGACTTAAATAAACATAAAAAACATAATAAAGATGTAAAAATCAATAGCCCTTTGATGACTTTTTTTGACATTTGAATAGACTTGAAGACACATTTCTTCTTGACGACAGTTGTCGAAAGATAAACAAATCTGAAAATCTGAATACCTTTCAGGGGCTTCGCCCCCGAACCCCTACGGGGGGCGCTACCCCCTCAACCCTTGTCCGTCGACCGAGCTGCGGACCTCCCCGAGTGCGAGGCCCCGGATAGGTCGTTGGACGGTTCAGAGAAATTTTTTTGGATTGCGCCTGTCACGCCCCAGAACCAGAATACTGAAAAGTAGGGGCGAAACAAAGCCAGCTACGTGTATTAGAGTACGCCAGTACCCCAATATACGATCAAAGCTGTCTAAAAGACAAGTGGGAAGACTCTAGTATGCCACTGACGACTCCTATGGTCGAACAAATCCTATCTCAGTCCATCAACAACAAAATCAAGAGTATATCAAATATGAAGGTAAAGAGGCATCCCAAAATACTGTATCATACATGATCATGAAGCTAGTGAATACAAAATGCTATACTAGCAAAGTACCAATATACATGATCACTATATCAGTCTAGATCTAATATAATACATCATGTTGACCGAAGTCTGAGAAAGTCTCAAAATAATAGGTCTAACACATGCCCTAGCTAACCACCAAAATGAAATGAACCGCAAGTGGTAAGAAGAGGGAACCCACTCGCGATGAGGAACAACCGCAGATCTAAGCCGGCGGCGGGTCATCCAGAGAAAGGTAGGAAGAATCCTCGGGCTCCAGCGATAAATCTGGCCAAATAAAATCAATGGAGTCAGGCCCCAAATAACAAGTACCACAAGGAAGCTCGAGGTGCACGACAAAACCCAACAACAACACAATAACATATTGATAGAAGTAAATAAATACGGGTCGAGACTAGTGCGATACCAATGCACATATCTCAAGAATATAAATGACTGAATGGAAATACTGAACAATATAGCTATGGAACAGAATAGTCCGATGAGCAACAAGAGATTTAGGAACTACTATAAATCGGAGCTACAACCCTTAAACCAAACAAGGACCGGGATTGCAGATCTTTTACCTAGCAGAACTTAGCCTCTGGCCACTCACCGACACAAGAGCATATAAGGTAACACACAATCAAAAGTGCTCGGCCAATCATTGACTACGGCTTGATATCATTAACTAGCTAGGGTTATGTCACGACCCGTACCCTTATGAGGGGTACGAGCACATGGGTACGTCCAGCCTACGCCGCAGTATCGGCGGTAGAACGCTGTATATAACGTCTGTAAATACTATGACTAACAGTATAAGGTACCTGTACAGTATATACACTCCGAGTGGAGGTGACATAGCAATACAGTCTCAATCACAGAATAAAACTAAGATAGATAACACAGAAGGAAAATATATGATAGATGAAAAGGAAATAAGTCCAAGATCCAACACAAGCCCAGATATATACAACATCACATGGTCACAAAATATAAGATAGAAAGCTATAGTCTGAATGTGCTAGCTGGATCACAGTCCAGGCAAACTCAACAAAGCTACACTACTCTGGGAGAACAAAGTCTAGTGGCTCTACTATCAGGCCACGGTCCTGGACTACTCCATCTAACTCGAGCCCATAATAGGTCGAGCAGTCTGTCTCAGAATCATCTGTAATATATCAACGGTATCTTGTCAGGAAAATGAGCAAGTACAAGCACTAACAGCAGTTCCATATAATTGACAAATTCTATAAGAGATAGTATAATGAAATACAAGACAAAGATATAGGAAAACTTGGGAACCGTTCGGAAGCTGAGTTACAACCCTTAAACCAAACAAGGACCGGGATTGTAACCCTTCTTCCAAGCAGAACTTAGTCTCCAATCAAGGTACAACATAAAGGCATGTTGTAACGCCCCAGTCCCAAAATAAGTAGGACTAGGAACGTAGACATGCCAGCTGTATTCATACGAAATATACTTTAATATATGGAAGCCTCGTACGAATACATAAGCTGTAAAATGCAGTAGAACCATAACTAATCTCATCCACGCAAAATAAATGAATAAAAGATCATATCGTCAACTATGGAATTGTCATTTGGTACATGTAGTTGGGCGGAGACAAATCCACTACCAACTATGAAAAGAAATACATAACAAAAGAAAGATTTTGGCGAGCGAAGCGAAGACGATCCAAGTGCAATCATCCTAGAGAAATAGCAATGAACACAGCTAGAGCTAAGGCACCTGCGAAAGACAATAGCACACACCTGGAGGGATAACCAGGTCCTCAGAGGGACGTAACAAGACACATAATATCATGCCATATAAACTGAATAAATATGCTCAAATAAATAAGTAAATCGAATTATAACATGTTCCAATACGCACCTACTGAACGAGCGTACCATCTCTCCAACCAAACAAGGACAGGAGATGGTAAACTAATTCACGGTAACGTATCTTTCCATGCTATGAATCCAATATGGTATCCGAACCCTAACAAGGTTCAATACCTTCTCATCGAATTAGTAAGTCACACCTACAACCAAACAAGGACAAGATGTGACGAACTAATCTGCGACAAGTTATTATTCCAAGCCACGGTCAGATACAAGTACCCAAACCAAAAGTACTCGTACCTAACGGATAGGGTAGCCTACCGTTCTAAGTGAAATGTAGTTAAGAACAACCCTTCCTACGCATGGGCCCTGGCTAAATAGGATCGGCGTAGTCCCCCCTTGGGCACCAGAGGCTCCAGCAGTAAGAGCATGACGTTTCGCAGAATCGTCAGTGGCCGTCAGTAATCTTGGGTAAGCTGACTCGCGTCTCCGGCGGAGCTCACGGGTTACAAAAGGGAAAGTGCATCGAAGCCCATACGCTAAAGAATTGTCCTCCCCGCCCAATGCCTACTGTGTTGTATCCATAACACAAAACCACTATAACCGCTAAGTCAAACTAGCATGTAACCTCTATTAGCGGTTATTCCTATCGCACGGCTTATACGTACAGGTGACCAGCTTATCACGCACTTTCGTGTCCTACATGCGACACACAACCTCGTATTACAACGTGTCAAGGCCAATGAATGCAACACACAAGGTGGTCCCTTAAATCTAGGTTTAATTTATAAGAAAATAATACACAGCAGGAAATATAAATAAACAGTAAGTTCTAACAGTTATGTCATGTATCACAGTTTATTTTGCATAAAGAAAATAAATAATGCATGAAATATGAGCTAAAATAAATAAACAGCAAATGGCAAGGTGTCTTGCCTGGTAGTACGCCTGGTGTGCTGAGATAATCAAGCTGGCATGAACTGTGACTTCGGTGCAATAACTATGCAAGGTGACCTCTGATGGTGACACGGACAGTTTCATTGGGTCCAGAAGGTCAAATTGGTTAGGTTGGACATAAGGTAGACTTGAATTGGTGGGGAACATGAATAATAGGCCTTAGTCATGGACGGGAAGATAGTCGAGAAAAAATTAGATAATTAAAATATACGTTTTTAGAAAACCATTATAATCCTTGTAAAACTGTATCCCAAAATATTTAATAAGTAGTAAATCGTTTTAAGTCAAAACTGCAACTTACAAAAATATTTTATATAAATACTTGAAAGTAGATATGAAATTTTGGAAACCATATGAAAATACTTTTTAACTAAATATTATGGAGACATAAAATTTATTTATAATATTTTCAACTATACTTAAAATCCTTTTTAAAATTTTATACATAGAAATAAAGTCAAGATTAAGCATTTTTAGAAAAATACGTATAAATATTCTTGTTATGAAAACTAATCTATACTGCTAGTTAGAAACCAAATTTGAGAATCAACATAGAGCTCAAGCTCAATACTTATATATTTATTTATAAATATTTTTAATAATAACTAGTGAGAACAGAACTACTAATATTAACTATACATAACAGTACTTATTCTACCTATATACTATAATACATACTGTTATAAAAATAAAGAAAAATAATAAAAAAACATTAAAGAAACAAACAAAGCAACAACAACAAAAAAGAAAGCAAAAAAGGCAACAGCACAGTGCTGCTCTTCTCTTTCCGAGGAGCTCACGTTAAAACCAAAGTAATGTACTAAAAAAAGTCAAAACAACATCAAAAAGAGAGGGAAGAGAGAGAGAGCTGAGAAGAGAGGTGAGCGGAGACTGGGAGGAGGAGCGGACGGAGAGGGGCTCGGGAAGCGGAGGCGTAGGCGGAGGAAGAAGGGCGGATGCGCTCGCGAGGTGGCGGAGCGGCTGCGCAGGAGGCCGGAGGGACGAAGATCGGAGCGGAGAGGGTTCGGTGAGGGGCTGCGCTCGGCGCGGTCGGCGCTCCGGCGTGAGGGGGCAGGCGGCGCGCGGAGAAGGGGGGTTCGACGTCTGGTGGAGAGCGCCGGCGGGGAAGCTCGGGATGGGGTTTCGAGGGCGCTGGCCGGTCGGGACAGAAGAGAAGGCGGAGGCTAGGGGTTTCCGGCGAGACGGCCAGGCGGTGGGAGCCGCCGACGGCGTTGTGTTTGGCGGACGGACATGGCGAGGCTGCGGCGGTCGATTGCCGGCAGAGGTGAGTGATTAGGGTTAGGGTTTTTTTTCTGTTATTTTTGGCTGTGGGTTTTGGATCTGTCGACAATAGGCACCGGTGGTGGCCGAGGCGGTGGTGACGGTGGATGAAGGTGGCACTGGTAATGCGGGTGGTGATGATGTGGTGGTTCGTTGGGGCTGTTGTCGGATGATGGCAGCGGGTGGTCGGGGTGTTTTGTGGTCGTGGTGGTGACGAGTGAACGGTGGGGGTGTTGGTAGGCGGTTGTGGCTGGGCTGTCGAGGAGGAGTAGGATGGATCTGGCTTTGGTCGGAGTAATCTGGTGGGATGGTTGTGTGCAGGGAATTTGGTGGTTCGACAAGAAGGCGGCACCGGTCAGGACGTCGGAAAGAGATGGTGGTTGGGTGATGAAGATGGTCGGGTGTATCGTGGACTGATGTTCGCAAAATAGGGAGGAAGTTGGGGTCTGTCCAGATTATAATTAGGGTTAGGGTTTAGATTTGGGGATTAGGGATTTGATTGTGTCGGGTCTGTCGACACGGAGAGATGGATAATGTAGTTGTAAAAGAAATGGAATAAGAATTGGACGGAAACACGGACACGATGCACGCACGTGGGTTGGAGAAATATTCGTGGAAAAATTTATGGTTTGTGGAGAAATAATGGAGGAGTACCTGCCTATTTATAGGATGTGAGAATTTCCAATTTGGATAGGATTAGGATTTGTTTTAAACCCAAAAGTAGATAGTTCTCAACTTAGTTTAAATTAATCAAATCCAAATACAATTCCAAATCCGATTTAAATCAAATAATTTTTAGTTTAAAATCGAATAGGATAAATCAAATTTTCAAATATTTAACTATTTAAATAATTCCAAAAATCAAATCAAGATTTAAATGGCCACAATAACTTCCAAATATATTTTTCAAAATACCAATATTAATAATTTTGAAAATAATAAATATTTTTAAATATCTTTTTGAATAATAAAATATTAATATTAATAAATCTCGAAAATTATATTTTATTTAACATAGGCTAGTAAAATTTTTAGGAAATGCATGCACAGTAATATTTATCAATAATTGCTATAAACGAAAGGCTTTGTACCAATAAATAAATAAAATAATTAGCTTGAAAGTTTGGTACGATAGCTAAAATAAATTATTACATATATTATTTTGAAACTATAAAATATAAAAAAATATTTTTCTAAAAATATGTACGCTCGCACATATTCGCACTCGTCGAGCAATTTCGAAAAATAAAATTTTCGTACACAACGTACAATACGACTACGTAAAATACAAAATTTTAAATCAGTACAAAAAATAAGTAGAAATTTTAGGGATTTTACATCCTACCCAACTTAAAAAAATTTCGTCCTCGAAATTAAGAATTCGTAGGGGGGTGAGAAGACACAAGAGATATCGATGATGAACAATCAATAACAAAATTATGCAGTAAAAATTGCGATCTAGATCATAGGAATACGATATGGTCGTAATCGATAGGATGGCTAGAGGGAGTTCTAGTGTAACGCTTTCGTCCTCCTAAATGGGTGAAGACGAAAGCAATATAGAGTTCGAAGGAGGCTTTATCGAATACGAATACGTGATTTAAGGACGACCGAATATTTTTCAAAAAAATCATCAAGGCAGTCGTGGATAGAATTCTAAGGGGAAAGTTCAACTACATCCCATCCACGTAGATTGATATATGAAAAAGGCGAACCAAAGTGCACTCGGTTGATCAGACCATCATGCACCGGTTCTGATTAGACAATATGTTAGTGAGCGGCCGCTCAATATCATATGCCTTGATCAAGCTCGATAAAGAATTAGCTTGCAAATACTAGGCTATATTAGCATCATTAGTCTAGGTAGTAAATCGTAGACACGAGGGTAGATGAAATAAGAACCAATATTTATAGTCTAAGAGTCATAAGGATCTAAGTCTTGTTTATTATACCATCATTCTACGGTTTTATTGACCAAGGCTTGGTTGACCAAATGGGTTAAATTTCCTTTAGATTCTAGGATCTAAGTAAGCTTGCTAATATAGGTCACTAGGTCAAAGGGGTTGCTAGTTCACAAGGTATTCTACCCAACTTAAAGAATTAAACTAATGGTGTTTTGGGACAACTAACTAGTAGGGTCAATCTCTAGCAAGCACGAAGGGAGGATATGAATAGGGGTGGAAGGAAGCAAGCAAGATGCAATTGATGAGTCAAACGGTAGATAAAATCAAAAAAAGAGGTCAAGTATGTGGATGAGATCCTAGACTTCTAATCCTATACGCAGGCTTGCTTGGTACGGTAAAGTAACCAAATAATTTATCGGACCTGCATGGGCCACCACAAAAATATGTAACCCCCAGTCCCAAAATACGTAGAACTAGGAACGTAGACATGCTAGCTGTATTCATACGAAGTATACTCTAATATATGGAAGTCTCGTACGAATACATAAGCTGTAAAATACAGTAGAACCATAACTAATCTCATCTACGCAAAATAAATGAATAAAAGATATCATCGTCAACTATGGAATTGTCATTTGGTACATGTAGTTGGGCGAAGATAAATCCACTACCAACTATGAAAAGAAATACATAACAAAAGAAAGATTTTGGCGAGCGAAGCGAAGACGATCCAAGTGCAATCATCCTCGAGAAATAGCAATGAACACGGCTAGAGAGCTAAGGCACCTGCGAAAGACAATAGCACACACCTGGAGAGATAACCAGGTCCTCAGAGGGACGTAACAAGACACATAATATCATGCCATATAAACTGAATAAATATTGCTCAAATAAATAAGTAAATCGAATTATAACATGTTCCAATACGCACCTACTGAACGAGCGTACCATCTCCCCAACCAAACAAGGACAAGAGATGGTAAACTAATTCACGGTAACGTATCTTTCCATGCTATGAATCCAATATGGTATCCGGACCCCAATAAGGTTCAATACCTTCTCATCGAAGTAGTAAGTCACACCTACAACCAAACAAGGACAAGATGTGATGAACTAATCCGTGACAAGTTATTGTTCCAAGCCACGGTCAGATACAAGTACCCAAACCAAAAGTACTCGTACCTAACGGATAGGGTAGCCTACCGTTCTAAGTGAAATGTAGTTAAGAACAACCCTTCCTACGTATGGGCCCTGGCTAAATAGGATCGGCGTAGTCCCCCCTTGGGCACCAGAGGCCCCAGCAGTAAGAGCATGACGTTCCGCAGAATCGTCAGTGGCCGTCAGTAATCTTGGGTAAGCTGACCCGCGTCTCCGGCGGAGCTCACGGGTTACAAAGAGAAAGTGCATCGAAGCCCATACGCTAAGGAATTGTCCTCCCCCCAATGCCTACTGTGTTGTATCCACAACACAAAACCACTATAACCGCTAAGTCAAACTAGCATGCAACCTCTATTAGCGGTTATTCCTATCGCACGGCTTGTACGTACTGGTGGCCAGCCAATCACGTACTTCCGTGTCCTACATGCGACACACAACTTCGTATTACAACGTGTCAAGGCCAATGAATGCAACACACAAGGTGGTCCCTTAAATCTAGGTTTAATTTGTAAGAAAATAATACACAGCAAAAATATAAATAAACAATAAGTTCTAACAGTTATGCCATGTATCACAGTTTATTTTGCATAAAGAAAATAAATAATGCATAAAATATGAGCTAAAATAAATAAACAGCAAATGGCAAGGTGTCTTGCCTGGTAGTACGCCTAGTGTGCTGAGATAATCAAGCTGGCATAAACTGTGACTTCGGTGTAATAACTATGCAAGGTGACCTCTGATGGTGACACGGACAGTTTCATTGGATCCAGAAGGATCAAATTGGTTAGGTTGGACATAAGGTAGGCTTGAATTGGTGAGGGAACATGAATAAGGCCTTAGTCATGGACGGAAAGATAGTCGAGGAAAATTAGATAATTAAAATATATACGTTTTTAGAAAACCATTATAATCCTTGTAAAACTATATCCCAAAATATTTAATAAGTAGTAAATCGTTTTAAGTCAAAACTGCAACTTACAAAAATATTTTATATAAATACTTGAAAGTAGATATGAAATTTTGGAAACCATATGAAAATACTTTTTAACTAAATATTATGGAGACATAAAATTTATTTATAATATTTTCAACTATACTTAAAATCCTTTTTAAAATTTTATATACATAGAAATAAAGTCAAGATTAAGCATTTTTAGAAAAATACGTATAAATATTCTTGTTATGAAAACTAATCTATACTGCTAGTTAGAAACCAAATTTGAGAATCAACATAGAGCTCAAGCTCAATACTTATATATTTATTTATAAATATTTATTAATAATAACTAGTGAGAACAGAACTACTAATATTAATTATACATAACAGTACTTATTCTACCTATATACTATAATACATATTGTTATAAAAATAAAGAAAAATAATAAAAATATTAAAGAAACAAATAAAGCAACAACAACAAAAAAGAAAGCAAAAAAGGCAACAGCACAGTACTGCTCTTCTCTTTCCGAGGAGCTCACGTTAAAACCAAAGTAATGTACTAAAAAAAGTCAAAACAACATCAAAAAAAGAGGGGAGAGAGAGAAAGAGCTGAGAAGAGAGGTGAGCGGAGACTGGGAGGAGGAGCGAACGGAGAGGGGCTCGGGAAGCGGAGGCGTAGGCAGAGGAAGAAGGACGGATGCGCTCGCCGAGGTGGCGGAGCGGCTGTGCAGGAGGCCGGAGAGAAGAAGATCGGAGCGGAAAGGGTTCGGTGAGGGGCTGCGCTCGCGCGGTCGGCGCTCCGGCGTGAGGGGGCAGGCGCGCGCGAAGAAGGGGGTTCGACGTCTGGTGGAGAGCGCCGACGGGGAAGCTCTGGATGGGGTTTGGAGGGCGCTGGTCGGTCGGGGCAGAAGAGAAGGCGGAGGCTAGGGGTTTCCGGCGAGACGGCCAGGCGGTGGGAGCCGCCGACGGCGTTGGGTTTGGCGGACGGCACGACGAGGCTGCGCGGTCGATCGCCGGCAGAGGTGAGTGATTAGGGTTAGGGTTTTATTTTCTGTTATTTTTGGCTGTAGGTTTTGGATCCGTCGGTAATAGGCACCGGTGGTGGCCGAGGCGGTGGTGACGGTGGATAAAGGTGGCACTGGTAATGTGGGTGGTGATGATGTGATGGTTCGTTGGGGCTGTTGTCGGATGATGGCAGCGGGTGGTCGGGGTGTTTTGGTCGTGGTGGTGACGAGTGAACGGTAGGGGTGTTGGTAGGCGTTGTGGCTGGGCTGTCGAAGAGGAGTAGGATGGATCTGGCTTTGGTCGGAGTAATCTGGTGGGATGGTTGTGTGCGGGGAATTTGGTGGTTCGACAAGAAGGCGGCACCGGTCAGGACGTCGGGAAGAGATGGTGGTTGGGTGATGAAGATGGTCGGGTGTATCGTGGACTGATGTTCGCAAAATAGGGAGGAAGTTGGGTCTGTCCAGATTATAATTAGGGTTAGGGTTTAGATTTGGGGATTAGGGATTTGATTGTGTCGGGTCTGTCGACACGGAGATTGTAATGCCTGTGGTTCATTTTACGTATTCTGGAATACGTGTACGTATTTATTCCTGTATTGCATGATTTCCTTGCTTAGCTCTTCCTTCATGGCTTGGTTATTCTTGGTTCGGGTTGGCTTGGTTCGGTTTGGAATTGCTATTTGGTTCATTATGAACCAAGGGTGAACCCCCTACCTACTACCACCACTACCATTTATTAACCCATTCTTCTTTCCTCTCTTCATTACTCTTCTTTCATTTACTTCCTTACCTACCAGAGAGAGGGAGAGAGAGGTCTTGGCAAGTGCAACTTGCTTCATGGAGGAACTCAAATTTTATTGTTTCATTCTCTTTCTTACAGCATTTTAACTTACTTTAGAACTTGGCATTTTTACTTTCCATGGCTAGATTCTTGTAGATCTATATTTACATTATTTTCGGATTTCTTGGGTTTTGATCTACTTAATCTTGTTATTTCTGAGTTTTGATGGTTTCATGTTGTAGAGAATTTCGTTTTACCCCATTTTGACCTATGGAAGTTCGGATTTAGGCTCCGGATGATGGAGTTATGGAGCTTGAGGACTTGGCTCTCATGGTGTTCTTCTTCTCTGAAATTTTGGAGAAGATGAACAGTGCTTGACTTGACCGCATGAATATTTCATGCGGCAAGTGTTCTATTCAGTCGCATGACTGGAAGTTCTTGAGCCGCATGAGAGTCGAACTCATTTAGCCGCATAACTCGCTCAATTCCCAGCCGTATAAGTTCTGAACACCCTGAGCCGCATGCGCCCCTTCCGCTAGCCGCATGGGACTTTACTTGACCCAGCCGCATGAGCACTCTTCCCTTCTGAGCCGCATAGACTCCAATACTCACAGGCCGCATAGGCTCGGTTTCCCCTCAGCCGCATGAATCCTGCCCCTTCAGCCGCATGCGCCCCTCGCCCTTGCAGTCGCACATGCGCCCACCACATCGAGCCGCGTGGAACTTCTCTTGACCCGGCCGCATATACCTGATTGTTAGCCAGCCGCATGAGGCCCAGTCCTTCCTGGTCGCTGTTTTCCATAAATAAATTCACTTTATTTATTTTGTATCTGAGAAAATTACAACTGTAGGAATCTAATCTAGAAGACGATTACTTTATCCCTTGGACGATGCGATGAAGAATACTCGAACTTTGAAGAACTTGGACAGCAACTGGGCAATCTCTCTGTTCTCTCTGAAATTGTCTGTAGTGTCTGATGAAGATGAAGAAACTCTTTTTTATAGAGTTCAGAATAACTGTCCTTAAGCATACGCTCAGGTAGTTACTTGACGTGTGCATAACTGCAGGGACGCGTGGCGAATTCTGATGGAGACACATTAGCGTGCGGTTGAAAGTAGTAGAGCATATTCAGGAGAGATTGATGGCCTGGATGCCACGTTGCATAACTTCTAGAGAAGTGGATAACTGGTACAGGACACGTGAGAACGTGTGTTGACTGTAATCCTGGATATGGTTGCTGTAATACGCTGCCTCGTTGAAGGAGAGTTATACGCTGACTTGGATGATGTAGAAACAAAATAAAGCTGATACGCTTACTGGAGAAGAAAGGAGTCGTACGCTCACTTGATGAGGAAGGAGTCGTATAGACTTCATACGCTCACTGAAGAAGGAAGGGTCGTATAGACTTCATACGCTCACTGAAGAAGGAAGGAGTCGTATAGACTTCATACGCTCAATGAAGAAGGAAGGAGTCGTATAGACTTCATACGCTCACTGAAGAAGGAGCCACGTGGCCATCATCAATCTTCTCTGATAAGCCATATCTTCAAATAACTATCAAAAGATTTTCTCGAGCGTCGTGACTGCAGATATGACAGCTGACAGACTGTCAAAACTGACAGTAATGATGGCTTTGCATTAATGATCTGCTGAGCTGTCCTCGTAAAAGACAAAACCAACTCTTCGAATACATATACGACGGTTGCTCTTTTCATGACAACTATCTTTGCACGAAAAGACGAGACGTCAGATTCATTCTTCATTTAATATATGCTGTACTGCCACTTTAAGAAGAAATAATAAAATATCCACTAAGCGTATGACTTTTGATAAGCGTATGGCCTTGAGCGTAAGGATTAAAATGACAGCGTGTCATAATTTTCCACATCCTACAAGACCCCCTTCAAAGTTTTCGAACTTTATGAGTTTCAAAAGTTCGAAATTACTTTGAATAAAAAAGTGGGAATGAGTCTTGACACGCTGGCATTAAATCTGTTTATGCAAAATGAATTTATTAATGTCATGATGACTCTTCATTTTTTGAGACTGATGAATGATTTATGGGGAATATGAACCGCCAGCAAGCTTTGTTATATAAACTGAGAAAATTCAGTTTTTGACATTCATATTTCTTGTAACCATGACTCCAAAGGAAGCGGCTGAAGAAGAAGCACGAAAATTAGGTTTCTGTGCCCATGGTGACCCCACCTTTGGAGGCAAAGAACCGGAGCCCTTCGTCATCGAGTTCAAAGATGACCCCACGCAGTTAGCCAAGAATTTCTTGGGTTACTTCGGTCTGGACGGCACCTCTACTTCTGATGGGCGGAGCCTCGCAGAGAAGCGTGAAATGCTCGCTGCTCTGTTGCACCGCATGGGGGTCCGAAGCGTAGAAGAGTTAGGCGTCAAACTTAGCCGCTCTGGAAAATAGAGCGTGACTTTGTTGCACCCCTTTCTTTCCCTCTCTTTTTGTTTTGTAAGGCCATCAGTGCCTTTAATGAAATGAATATTCAAGAATTCTCTATTTAGTATAATTTTGTGTTAAAAACTAACATGCACCAATGAATAACTGTAGATTACACTGTAGGTTACGCTGTCTTCAATGTTTGTAAGTTACGCTGGATAGCGTACATCAATGAATAGCATGCACCAATAAATAGCTGTAGGTTACGCTATCTTCCAATGTTGTGGAAAGCACTCTTTGAATATTTCCAAGGCTATGCTGGTTTCCAAAGTACACGTGGCACTCATTGCATATTTTATGAGCGTTATTTGTGGATCCTTCCCAAGAATAGGCTTGCGCTCCATACTTTAAAATAGACAGAAGAGTTTCACAGAACTCATCCCCATCTTCTTTTTCTTCTCTCTTATCTGAAAATGAACGTGAGATTTCACTCTCGAATCGAAAAGCAAAAGCTTCTAAATGTTCGAATTCTGAGCAATATGTCAGACATCAGTTTGCCAATTCTTAGCGTCAAACTTGAAGGTAAGTCCGGCATAATACATGTACTGTTTTTGCTGTTGAAAATAAGCTTTCTGTCTCTGAGCGTGCTTGACCAACCAGTACGTTTCATATGACATTTCTGTTGATTTAATTCTCTTCTTCATGCTGTTTTCCGCAGAAACTTGGCTAAAGATTTTCTTCAGAACTGGCATTGGTGATGTGGATGCTGTGGAGAATGTCCTTCTGACACCAACATCAGGGAGCTCATACGCTTTTGACGCGTACATCAAACAACTCAGAACTCTTCGTGGGATAGAAAGGTCTTCCTCAGATGGTAGGAAGAGCCTTTATACACGAGAGTTGGATGGTGGAGTCAACTCTACTACCGAGAAATCGGGTAGTAGAGTTCCTTTCATGGGAGAACTAGGAATTGTATCCCAAGGTTTGGATACATTCCTGTCTTCCTTGAGGGGTTACCCCCATCCACCAATTGTATTGGCAGCACCACGACTTCGGGCTGCCATACTCTGTGGTTCTCCTCTCGTCTGAGAGAGAAGACCAGAGTTTGATTCCTGCTGATCTGGTCGTGACTGAGACCCAGACAGTCAGGAATTGCCACCAACAACGAACCTGACGGAGAAGGTCCGACGGAGAAGATCCAAAGAAGAAGATAGATCTCTATTCGGTTATCGTTGTGGTGTAGAATGAAAATCCAAGATTTGTAATAGATTTCCATTATGATTTGTAAGAAAGTCTAAGAAAATGTAATAGACTTTTTATAGTGAAATGGAAATGACAATTCTTCTATGCTCAATGATTTGTATTTGTGGATGAATTGTGGACATGATAGATAATAAAATCATCTTTTCTGTTTTAGAGTATATAATATTATCAGAGGTATTATGGACATGATAATATATAAAAACTCGAAAGAAAATAGATTGATTTCTATGCAGAGGTCAAAATATGACAAATGAGTAAGTAGATTCAGAATTGATTCAGAGGTTATGAAAACATGATAAATAACGAATCCCCACTTGATAAATTGATAGAAGATTATGAACGGACGAACCGTTTAGGAAATGATGAACGGATGAACCGTCGAATGAATGTAATAAATGAACGGATGAACCGTCAAGTATTAATGAATGTATGAATCGTCGAATGAATGTGAGAAATGAAGGATGAACTGAATCCCGGGAAAGAATACGTCCCTTCGATCTTTGTAACCATATGCCTATAAATAGAGCATATATTTGAGTAGAAGAATCATATATCATCCTCTTTTATCCACAATGTCTTCTGAAAAGAATACAAAGAAGACTGAAGTCGTCTCTGAAGTTACTGAAGGTGCTAAAGAGCATCTTCCTCCGCAGAAGAAGGAAATGGGCGAAAGCTCATCTACTCCCAAGCCGCCAAAAGATATCCTCAGACTAAATATTTGAGATAGAAAATTCAGAGGTAATATAGACATGATTTTCTATACAAGATCTTTATTAAAACCACTGGGGATCTAATAAAACGAAATATCAAATTCTCTGGGAAGATGATACATGGTAGAATATCAATTTTCTCTGGGGATAACGATATCGAAATAACTTTTGTAAAGAAGGATTTTATATTTGCTGGGGAATGATGAAAATATTATACATAATATTTCTTTAAGAATTTGTCATTGATAGGCATCATCATGACTTTCCCATCCATAGAGGCAAGCTGGTATGCTCCGTTAGAGAAGACTTTGTTCACTACGAATGGGCCTTCCCATTTCGCATCAAATTTGCCTTTGCTCATATGTGTCATGGTCATAGGACGTCTGACAGTAAGGACCAGTTCTCCCTTCTGATATGCTCTGATTTTGACTTTCCGGTTAAAAGCTTTGGAGATTTGGGCCTGATACAGCTCGATATTTTGTTGAGCATACAATCGTTTTTCATCTAGAGCTTCCAACTCTTGAAGTCGAAGACGATCATTGTTTTCTGTTGTCAGTTTATTGGAGATTGCAATTCTCAGAGAAGGAATCTGGATCTCAAGAGGAAGAACAGCTTCACACCCATATACTAAAGAGAAAGGTGTACATCCAGTCGCATTGCGAACTGTGGTACGGTAGGCCCATAAACATTCACCAAGCTTCTCGCTCCAGTTGCGTTTGTTGGAAGAAACGAACATTTTCAAGAGTTTGATGATTGTTTTATTGAAAGCTTCTGCCAATCCATTGGCTGCTGGATTATATGCTGTAGAAGCTAAATTATTAATCCGATGATCGTCGCAGAATCGAGTAAATTTCTGACTGACGAACTGCGGTCCGTTATCATGGATAATACGCCGAGGAACACCAAATCGATAGATAACATGATGTTTGACGAAGTTGATAACACTAGAAGTTTTAACTTCAGATAACGGGATTGCTTCAGCCCATTTGGAAAAGTAATCGGTTATTGCTAAAATAAACCGATGTCCTCTTGATGATGGTAGGTTGATGGGACCAATGACGTCCATGCCCCAAGCTTCAAAGGGCCATGATGCCGCTGTTGGATGTAAGAACTCTGACGGTTGATGAATAAAGTCTGTATGGATTTGACAGGCTTTACATTTCTGAGCATATTGAATAGCGTCAGCCACCATCGTGGGCCAATAATAACCCATACGTCGGATACGATCTTGAAGTTTAGGACCTGGTTGATGAGCTCCGCAAACACCATCATGTGCTTCACGAATTATCTGTTGTGTTTCTTCACCGGCAATGCATCGGAGGAGAAGACCGTCGTAAGACCGACGATATAATGTTTTCGTCGTATGATTATAATAGAATCTGAGAGATCGACGTCGAATAGACGCTGCTTCACTCGGATTATCAGGAAGTATATCATACAAAACAAAATCTATAAACGGGCGTCTCCAGTCTTCAATTATGGCTTCTGTTTCATTAGAAAAGACATATTCCATAGTAGAATCAGAGGAAGACGAGGGCATTTTGTCAAACTTTGATCCAGCATCAAGGTTGAAAGAATCTTTGTCTGGTTTGTGAGGAAAAGCCAAAGCCAAATTATTCTCAACACAGAATAGTTCTCGGTTATAAACCACTATCACTTGCTGACGTCTGATTGGTATAGCTAATACAGCAGCAAGATTAGCTAAAGCATCAGCTTCTGCATTATAGGCTCGTCGAACATGTTCAATAAAGAAGTCTTCAAAAGATGAGGCTATAGAGAGTGCTGCTCGATGATAAGGTATCAAATCCTGATGACGAACTTCATACGTTCCTCTGATCTGATTGACAATAAGCTTGGAGTCTCCATAAACTTCCAAATATTGAATATCTAGATGTTTAGCAAGTTGAAGACCAATGAGTAATGCATTGTATTCGGTACATTGTTTGAACATGATTGATCTAGAGAATAAGCCCTCTGAATAGTTAGTCCTTCTGGGGATACAAGAACAATCCTAACTCCAGCGATAATATTGCCGTTAGGACCTATTCTAGATGCTCCATCAAAGAATAGACGCCAGGTAGGAACTTCTTCAGAAATCAGATTTGAATCCAAGACTTCATCAGGAATCTCATCATATAATTTAGAATCTTCTGGAATTGCATGAGCAGCCAGAAAATCAGTGTAATATCTCGAAATTCGTGATACGTATTTTATTGCGTATTCGTATTTCTGACCCGTATTTTATTTTTCTTGTCTAGTTAATTGTAGTTTATTTCATAATCTTGTGGTAGTTTAATTGTCATTTATCATTTTGGGTTAATCTGGTTAATGACTTCTGGATTTTGATTGGACTTTGGCCTGTATTGTATTTTGCTCAACTTGCAGTATTCTCGGCTTTCGTATTTTGGCTCAAATTTATGTGGAAGAGCTTGGCTTGGTTTAACTTGGTTTGATTTGGAGACTTGGTTCGGTTTTATTTGGTTTGAGATTGCATTGGAACCCTTTAACCTATACTCTCCCTCACCTCCATCACACCCCACCATCATTTAATCCCCTCTCTCTCTCCCCTCTCATTTTCCCACTTCACAGCCGGCCACCCCCTCTCCCTTCCTTCTTCTTCTTCCCTAAGAGAGAATCACCCCCATTAGGCAAGTGCACCTTGCTCACACTTGAGGGCCGGATTTTATGTGCCCATTAGCTAGTTTAGCACCCTATGAGCAACATTAGATCTTGGGTTTTCTTGATTTGGAGCTTGGAATCTTGTAGATCTAGGTTTGGAGTGTTTTGGATTTTTGGAGATTTGATCTCCCAAACTTGTTCTTTTGTTGGATTCAATGTTTCCATGTTGTAGAGCTTTCAATTTTACACAAGTTAGAGCTTTGAAAATCCGGATTTGGGTTTGTATTGATGGATTTATGATGTTCCAAAGTTTTGAGTTCCATGGGTTCTCTTCTCGGATTTTTTGGAGAAGATGACTTGCTGTTCTGGCCGATGGTGCCTACTTCCTCGAACACGCCTCTTTAGGCGCTGTTCGTTCGACTGCGCCTTCTTAGGCGCGGTTCGCAGTCTGCGCCTCCTTTTCGAGCGCGCCTCTTTAGGCGCGGCTCGCTCGAACGCGCCTCCTTAGGCGCGGTTCGTCTCGATCGCGCCTCCTTGGGTGCTGTTCGCCGCCGCCCCTCGATGGCGCCTCCTTGGCGTCATTTCAGGCGCGGTTGGCAGACTGCGCCTACTTTCCCAGATTGGCAGATAGCGCCCATTTTCTCCTGTTAGGCAGATAGCGCCTACTTTCCCTTGGCTTGCCCGACTGCGTCTATATTTATCATTTTAGGCGCAGTTCACTGTTCCCTTGACTTAGGCGCTCTTTGACCTACGGGTTTTAGGCGCGGTTTGGCTCACTGGTCCTAGGCGCCATTTGATCCAATGGATCTAGGCGCGGTTTGCCCCATTGGCTCTAGGCGCGGATTGACCTGTCAGACTAGGCGCATTTTAGTGTGCTGCCTCCCTGGCACACTCTAGTGTGCTGCCTCTAGGCGCACTCCAGTATGCCTGGCCTGCCCTGGTGCCCCTGTACCCCTGCACCCCTAGTGCCTGTATTGCTTTCTCTGGGATTCGGTTTTCTTTTCATAATTTGGAGCTTCCTGAGATTTTGGTGCTCACAACACGACTTGACTAGACTCGACACGTCTTGACACGATTTCCTGTATTTGTGTACTGCTTTCTTGAATCTTGACACTAATTTGGGAACACTTTACCCCAGGTTTATATCCTTACGCCTTTTGACCCGAGCTCGACCCGAACACGATGTGGGCACGATTTGATTTAATGCTAGTACGGCGTTGTCCCTGGTTTTGTTATCTCTTGTTACATCAGCAAAGTGTTTTCTTATGGTCTTATTTATAAAGTCATGTTTTCAGCCTTATTGTACTTTTCATGCCTTTTACATCGGTGGCCGTTTGGGTGCACTCAGGATTATGTTCCTTTTACTTGTAGAATAGTTGCATTGTGATATGCCTTATGGCCCTGACACGATAAATAAATCCTGGCTAATAACTTGTAACTTGTAACCTTAACAACTAGATAACTTGATAGTGGCTCGTGGCGGCGCACTTCCAGCTTGTAACATGACATGACTTGGCATGATAATTTGACAACTTGAGCTGCCGAGGCAGGCTCACTTGACTAGTATAGCTTGTCTTGACACCGTGGGTGTACCTTCTTATGTTTGGTCAATTCACCAGTCTTGTCTTGCATCATGTCTAGGACATGAATTCTTGATTCCCCACGGTCAGGAATTCATATTGGAAATGAACTAAGATTAACAACTAGCTTAATTCACTAGTCATGACGAGATGTTCCTCAGCTACAGGCGATCCCGTTACCCGCCGACAATCGTTTGGACTTGTAGCCTGCCGACGAGTAGGGCGCATTTCCAGCTCACTGCCAAGTGGTGCATCCTCAGCTACTTATAATGATAACAAGAATGTAGTCCCTCTCTCTAATTGTCACTATACTAATATTCGCCTGGGTAACCTGGATAGCTGCAGGGCTTGTGGCGGAGATACATCTCACTGCATTGTTAGTAATTAGGCTTGTGATAACCCTAGTTAGTTAATGTAGCAAGCAGTAGGCTATGATTGGCCGTGTATTATTGGATGGTGTCCAGCCTTGTCTGGTCTGGTCTAGGACCAGCCCTGATGGGTCCAGCTCTTGATTGTTCCAGTCTCTAGAACTTGAATGCTTGACTTGCACTGGATGTGATTGCAAGATTTCTTCTCTGTCACTGTAGTGTAACTCTCTTGTATGACTGTCCTCTAGGCAATAACTGGTCAGTGGCTATGTACTGTTTAGGTGAAGGGTTACAGTGGTAACCTGGCTACCTGGTACGGTACATTTGTCCTTACCGTGTTTATTGTGTAGATGGCACTTATCTATGTTATAGCTTCCTGTATATGATTGTTTCTTCAAGCAATAGACTGGTTAGTGACTATGTACTGTTCAGGTTTCCTGGTACGGTACATTTGTCCTTCCTCGTTTATTGCCCGGATAGCATTTATTTCTTATTTTTCATGCATCTTACCTGCCATGTTCTTCGGTATTATTATTATTTTCTAATCAAGTTACTTGTTTCCTTTTTCTGTGATCGGGATACGTGCATTGGTACCGCACAAATCTCAATATGCTTTTACTTATTTCTTTGCTGCTTTTGTTTACTAATGATTTGCTGGTTTTAGTCCTTAAGTGGAGCCTCCTTTGTGGCACTTGCTCTTTCTGGGGTCTGACCCAGCTGGTTTTGTATGGCCAGATACCGGAGCAGCAGCAAGGGATCTACCTGTCTTCCAGCCAGATGGTGACCGCCAGGCGTGACCAAGGCTTCGAGTGGGTTTCTTT